>VIBL01000242.1:0-589689 GCA_008271625.1 Lutraria rhynchaena | reverse complement strand
CTTATTTTGCACACAAGATTCATTTTATACAGTTCGAAATGATGGAACTAACATTGTTGACAAATAGTGTATATCGTGGCTACTCTATATTTTCATTTATTTATAATATTTCGGTTGAATAAAGCTTCAAAATGGTCAAAATCTATGACGACAATTAAGGGTACAAAGGTCTGGGTTTTCATAGACAATAGTTCGACTAAATGCCTGAATTAATGAGCCTATTCGATGAGACTAACTTGTAAACAACACGCGTGCCCTTTGTTTCACATACTTATCACACAAACGTCATAATTTATGCATGTTAGTCAATGGTAAACAATGCGACTTTTGACTGTGCGTTTTTTAAATGAATCTGTACAAGCCGCGTGTGGCCTGTATTTATCATATATACAAGAATTCAATGAAAAACAATAGATATTTCGGAATTAATGAGGTTCAACAATCCTATATGTATCGCGCCGCCCGTGTAGTCATTTATGTTTGGACGCTTTTGTTCGAAAAACACGTGCCACTATACATGTATGAAAGGTTAATTTCAATGATATATGGGTCGCGGGGTTGGTTTGCATATATTACGGACAAAATTTTGTTGAAAACACACTAAATTATTAATAAATCAGGTTGAAATGATAAAAATGAACTTATAACCGTTTAATTATAAGTGAATCAACTTGAAATGATCATATATCATTGAAACACATGCTTATCACAAAACGTCACACAAACGTTATCATGCATTATTTGCTAGTTAGACATGGTTTTCACTGAAACATCCTAATTTATAGACGTTAATCAATGCTAAACTATGCACGATGTGATTGTGCATATTTCTAATGAATATGTACATGCCGCGTGTGGCCTGTATTTTTTCTTACATACAAGAATTCAGTGAAAAACAATCGAAATTTAGGAAATGAAGTTGTTCAAGAATAGCATACGTAATGGGCGACATGTGTAGTTATTTATTTGTGGACAGACAGACAGACTTTTGAAAGACAGACACTGCACTATAAATATCTAAGTTCAAACTGAATGCTACACACGTGATGTGCATGTATTTCACGGATTATATTTTGTTGAAAACACAACAGATTATTAACACATCAAATTGAAAGAGCTGTATAGATGTCGCGGCTCATGTGTACTTATTTTGCATACAAGATTCACAATTCAAGATTTCAAAATGTTCGAAATGATGAAACTAACATTGTTGACGAATAATGTATATCGTGGCCACTCTACATGTCCATTTATTTATGATGTTTCGCTTGAATAAAGCCTCAAAATTGTCAAAATCTATGACGACAATCAAAGTACAACGGTCGCTGGTTTCATAGACAATACGTCGTCTGAATGCCTTAATTAATGAGCTGATTTGATGAGAATAACTTGTAAACAACAAGCGTGCTCTTTGTTTCACATGCTGATCACACAAACGTCATAATTTATGCATGTTAGTCAATGGTAAACAAAGCGACTTTTGGCTGTGTGTTTTTCAAATGAATCTGTACAAGCCGCGTGTGGCCTGTATTCATCTTATATCCAAGAATTCATTGAGAAACAATCGAAATTTCGGAACTAATATTCTTCAACAAACCTACATGTATCGCGCCGCCCGTGTAGTGATTTATTTTTAGACGCTTTTGTTCGAAAAAAACGTGTTATATTATAAATAGTTTAGGTCAATTTGAATGATATATGTGTCAAAGGTTCTGTTTACATATTTCACGGAGAGTATTTTCTTGAAAACACACAAAATTATGAATAAATCAGATTGAGATGACGAGAATCAAAGCTATGGAGGTCGCGGAATTTGTTGACACATTTCAGAGACAATAGATTGAGTAAATGTCCTAATTAATGAGCGCGTGTGATGGGAATAACTTGTAAGCCACTTCGCTTATTTGCTGGTAAGGCATGGTTTTCACTCAAACATCCTAATTTATAGACGTTAATTACTGCTTAACGATGCACGATGTGTGTGTGCATATTTCTTATGAATGTGTACAAGCCTCGTGTGGCCTGTATTTTTCTAGTATACAAGAACTCAGTGAAAAACAATCGAAATTTAGCAATTAAAGATGTTCAAGAATAGCGTACGTAATGGGCAACATGCATAATCATTTAGTTTTCGACGTTTTTTTCGTAAAACACAGGTATTGCATTATAAATATCTTAGTTCAAATTGAATGCTATATACGTCATGTGTACGTTTTCAACGGATTATATTTTGTTGAAAACACAATAGATTATTTACACATCAGAATGAAAAAGCTATATACATGTCGCGGCCAATGTTTACTTATTTTGCATACAAGATTCATTTTATACAGTTCGAAATGATGGAACTAACATTGTTGACGAATAGTGTATATCGTGGCCACTCTATGTGTTCATTTATTTACGATATTTCGGTTGAATAAAGCTTCAAAATGGTCAAAATCTGTGACGACAATTAAGGGTACAAAGGTCTGGGTTTTCATAGACAATAGTTCGACTAAATGCCTTAATTAATGAGCCTATTCGATGAGACTAACTTGTAAACAACACGCGTGCTCTTTGTTTCACATACTTATCACACAAACGTCATAATTTATGCATGTTAGTCAATGGTAAACAATGCGACTTTTGACTGTGTGTTTTTCAAATGAATATGTACAAGCCGCGTGTGGCCCGTTTTTATCTTATATACAGGAATTCATTGAAAAATAATCGAAATTTCGGAATTGATGTTGTCCAACAATCCTATATGTATCGAGCCGCCCGTGTAGTGATTTAATTTTAGACGCTTTTGTTCGAAAACACGTGCTACACTATAAATATGTAAGGTCAATTTGAATGGTATACGTGTCGCAGGGTTAATTTGCATATTTTACGCACAATATTTTGTTGAAAACACACTAAATTATTAATAAATCAGGTTGAAATGACGAAAATGAACTTATAACCGTTTAATTATAAGTGAATCAACTTGAAATGATCATATATCATTGAAACACATGCTTATCACAAACCGTCACACAAACGTTATCATGCATTATTTGCTAGTTAGACATGGTTTTCACTGAAACATCCTAATTTATAGACGTTAATCAATGCTAAACGATGCACGATGTGATTGTGCATATTTCTAATGAATATGTACATGCCGCGTGTGGCCTGTATTTTTTCTTACATACAAGAATTCAGTGAAAAACAATCGAAATTTAGGAAATGAAGTTGTTCAAGAATAGCATACGTAATGGGCGACATGTGTAGTTATTTATTTGTAGACAGACAGACTTTTAAAAGACAGACAAAGATATCTAAGTTCAAACTGAATGCTACACACGTGATGTGCATGTATTTCATGGATTATATTTTGTTGAAAACACAACAGATTATTAACACATCAAATTGAAAGAGCTGTATAGATGTCGCGGCTCATAGGTACTTATTTTGCATACAAGATTCATTTCATAATGTTCGAAATGATGAAACTAACATTGTTGACGAATAGTGTATATCGTGGTCACTCTACATAGGCATTTATTTATCATGTTTCGCTTGAATAAAGCCTCAAAATTGTCAAAATCTATGACGACAATCAAAGTACAAAGGTCGCTGGTTTCATAGACAATACGTCGTCTGAATGCCTTAATTAATGAGCTGATTTGATGAGAATAACTTGTAAACAACAAGCGTGCTCTTTGTTTCACATGCTGATCACACAAACGTCATAATTTATGCATGTTAGTCAGTGGTAAACAAAGCGACTTTTGGCTGTGTGTTTTTCAAATCAATCTGTACAAGCCGCGTGTGGCCTGTATTCATCTTATATACAAGAATTCATTGAGAAACAATCGAAATTTCGGAACTAATATTCTTCAACAAACCTACATGTATCGCGCCGCCCGTGTAGTGATTTATTTTTAGACGCTTTTGTTCGAAAAAACGTGTTATATTATAAATAGTTTAGGTCAATTTGAATGATATATGGTTCAAAGGTTCTGTTTACATATTTCACGGACAGTATTTTCTCGAAAACACACAAAATTATGAATAAATCAGATTGAGATGACGAGAATCAAAGCTATGGAGGTCGCGGAATTTGTTGACACATTTCAGAGACAATAGATTGAGTAAATGTCCTAATTAATGAGCGCGTGTGATGGGAACAACTTGTAAGCGACTTCGATTATTTGCTTGTAAGGCATGGTTTTCACTCAAACATCCTAATTTATAGACGTTAATTACTGCTTAACGATGCACGATGTGTGTGTGCATATTTCTTATGAATGTGTACAAGCCTCGTGTGGCCTGTATTTTTCTAGTATACAAGAACTCAGTGAAAAACAATCGAAATTTAGCAATTAAAGATGTTCAAGAATAGCATACGTAATGGGCAACATGTATAATCATTTAGTTTTCGACGTTTTTTTCGTAAAACACAGGTATTGCATTATAAATATCTTAGTTCAAATTGAATGCTACATACGTCATGTGTACGTTTTCAACGGATTATATTTTGTTGAAAACACAATAGATTATTTACACATCAGAATGAAAAAGCTATGTACATGTCGCTTATGTTTACTTATTTTGCATACAAGATTCATTTTATACAGTTCGAAATGATGGAACTAACATTGTTGACGAATAGTGTATATCGTGGCCACTCTATGTGTTCATTTATTTACGATATTTCGGTTGAATAAAGCTTCAAAATGGTCAAAATCTGTGACGACAATTAAGGGTACAAAGGTCTGGGTTTTCATAGACAATAGTTTGACTAAATGCCTTAATTAATGAGCCTATTCGATGAGACTAACTTGTAAACAACACGCGTGCCCTTTGTTTCACATACTTATCACACAAACGTCATAATTTATGCATGTTAGTCAATGGTAAACAATGCGACTTTTGACTGTGTGTTTTTCAAATGAATCTGTACAAGCCGCGTGTGGCCCGTTTTTATCTTATATACAAGAATTCATTGAAAAATAATCGAAATTTCGGAATTGATGTTGTCCAACAATCCTATAAGTATCGAGCCGCCCGTGTAGTGATTTAATTTTAGACGCTTTTGTTCGAAAACACGTGCTACACTATAAATATGTAAGGTCAATTTGAATGGTATACGGGTCGCAGGGTTAATTTGCATATTTTACGCACAATATTTTGTTGAAAACACACTAAATTATTAATAAATCAGGTTGAAATGACGAAAATGAACTTATAACCGTTTAATTATAAGTGAATCAACTTGAAATGATCATATATCATTGAAACACATGTTTATCACAAAACGTCACACAAACGTTATCATGCATTATTTGCTAGTTAGACATGGTTTTCACTGAAACATCCTAATTTATAGACGTTAATCAATGCTAAACGATGCACGATGTGATTGTGCATATTTCTAATGAATATGTACATGCCGCGTGTGGCCTGTATTTTTTCTTACATACAAGAATTCAGTGAAAAACAATCGAAATTTAGGAAATGAAGTTGTTCAAGAATAGCATACGTAATGGGCGACATGTGTAGTTATTTATTTGTAGACAGACAGACAGACTTTTAAAAGACAGACACTGCACTATAAATATCTAAGTTCAAACTGAATGCTACACACGTGATGTGCATGTATTTCACGGATTAAATTTTGTTGAAAACACAACAGATTATTAACACATCAAATTGAAAGAGCTGTATAGATGTCGCGGCTCATGTGTACTTATTTTGCATACAAGATTCATTTGATAATGTTCAAAATGATGAAACTAACATTGTTGACGAATAGTGTATATCGTGGTCACTCTACATAGGCATTTATTTATCATCCTAATTTATAGACGTTAATTACTGCTTAACGATGCACGATGTGTGTGTGCATATTTCTTATGAATGTGTACAAGCCTCGTGTGGCCTGTATTTTTCTAGTATACAAGAACTCAGTGAAAACAATCGAAATTTAGCAATTAAAGATGTTCAAGAATAGCGTACGTAATGGGCAACATGTATAATCATTTAGTTTTCGACGTTTTTTTCGTAAAACACAGGTATTGCATTATAAATATCTTAGTTCAAATTGAATGCTATATACGTCATGTGTACGTTTTCAACGGATTATATTTTGTTGAAAACACAATAGATTATTTACACATCAGAATGAAAAAGCTATATACATGTCGCGGCCAATGTTTACTTATTTTGCATACAAGATTCATTTTATACAGTTCGAAATGATGGAACTAACATTGTTGACGAATAGTGTATATCGTGGCCACTCTATGTGTTCATTTATTTACGATATTTCGGTTGAATAAAGCTTCAAAATGGTCAAAATCTGTGACGACAATTAAGGGTACAAAGGTCTGGGTTTTCATAGACAATAGTTTGACTAAATGCCTTAATTAATGAGCCTATTCGATGAGACTAACTTGTAAACAACACGCGTGCCCTTTGTTTCACATACTTATCACACAAACGTCATAATTTATGCATGTTAGTCAATGGTAAACAATGCGACTTGCGACTTTTGACTGTGTGTTTTTCAAATGAATCTGTACAAGCCGCGTGTGGCCCGTTTTTATCTTATATACAAGAATTCATTGAAAAATAATCGAAATTTCGGAATTGATGTTGTCCAACAATCCTATATGTATCGAGCCGCCCGTGTAGTGATTTAATTTTAGACGCTTTTGTTCGAAAACACGTGCTACACTATAAATATGTAAGGTCAATTTGAATGGTATACGGGTCGCAGGGTTAATTTGCATATTTTACGCACAATATTTTGTTGAAAACACACTAAATTATTAATAAATCAGGTTGAAATGATAAAAATGAACTTATAACCGTTTAATTATAAGTGAATCAACTTGAAATGATCATATATCATTGAAACACATGCTTATCACAAAACGTCACACAAACGTTATCATGCATTATTTGCTAGTTAGACATGGTTTTCACTGAAACATCTAATTTATAGACGTTAATCAATGTTAAACGATGCACGATGTGATTGTGCATATTTCTAATGAATATGTACATGCCGCGTGTGGCCTGTATTTTTTCTTACATACAAGAATTCAGTGAAAAACAATCGAAATTTAGGAAATGAAGTTGTTCAAGAATAGCATACGTAATGGGCGACATGTGTAGTTATTTATTTGTAGACAGACAGACTTTTAAAAGACAGACACTGCACTGTAAATATCTAAGTTCAAACTGAATGCTACACACGTGATGTGCATGTATTTCACGGATTATATTTTGTTGAAAACACAACAGATTATTAACACATCAAATTGAAAGAGCTGTATAGATGTCGCGGCTCATGTGTACTTATTTTGCATACAAGATTCATTTGATAATGTTCGAAATGATGAAACTAACATTGTTGACGAATAGTGTATATCGTGGCCACTCTACATATTCATTTATTTATGATGTTTCGGTTGAATAAAGCCTCAAAATGGTCAAAATCTATGACGACAATCAAGGGTACAAAGGTCTCCGGTTTCATAGACAATACTTCGTTTTGAATGCCTTAATTATTGGTGATTTGATGAGACTAACATAAACAACAAACGTGCTGTTCGTTTCACAGCGCTTATCCAGAACAAACGTCTTAATTTATTAATTAATCCAATGGTAAACAATGCGTCTTTTGACTGTGTGTTTTTCAGATGAATCTGTACAAGCCGCGTGTGGCCTGTTTTTATCTTATATACAAGAATTCATTGAAAAACAATTGAAATTTCAGAATTAATGTTGTTCAACACTCCTATATGTATCGCGCCGCCCGTGTAGTCATTTATTTTTAGACGCTTTTGTTCGAAAAAACGTGCTATATGATAAATAGTTGAGGTCAATTTGAATCACATATATGGGTCGCGGGGTTGGTTTGCATATATTACGGACAATATTTTGTTGAAAACACTAAATTATTAATAAATCAGGTTAGACGACGAAAATGAACATTTGCAACCGTTAATTTATAAGTGAATCAACTTGAAATGATGATATATCTTTAGGCACATGCTTATCTCAAAAAACGTCACTGAAACGTTGATATGCATTTATGCTTATAAGACAAGCTTTTCACCAAAACGCCTAATTTATAGACGTTATTCAATGCTGAAGCGATGCACGATGTGACCATTGCATATTTCTAATGAATGTGTACATGCCGCGTGTGGCCTGTATTTTTCTTATATACAAGAATTCAGTGAAAATAATCGAAATTTAGGAACAGAAGTTGTTCAAGAATAACATACGTAATGGGTGACATGTGTAGTGATGATTTATTTGTAGACGTTTTTCTTAAAAGGCAGGCACTGCACTATAAATATCTAAGTTCAAATTGAATGCTACATACGTGATGTTTATGTATTTCACGGATTTTATTTTGTTGAAAACACAATAGATTATTAACACATTAGATTGTGAAAGAGCTATATACATGTCGCGGCTCATGTGTACTTATTTTGCATACAAGATTCATTTTATGCAGTTCGAAATGATGAAACTAACATTGTTGACGAATAGTGTATATCGTGGCCACTCTACATATTCATTTATTTATGATGTTTCGGTTGAATAAAGCCTCAAAATGGTCAAAATTTATGACGACAATCAAGGGTACAAAGGTCGCCGGTTTCATAGACAATACTTCGTTTGAATGCCTTAATTAATGAGCTGATTTGATGAGACTAACTTGTAAACAACAAGCGTGTTCTTTGTTTCACATGCTCATCACACAAACGTCATAATTTATGCATGTTAGTCAATGGTAAACAATGCGACTTTTGACTGTGTGTTTTTCAAATGAATCTGTACAAGCCGCGTGTGGCCTGTATTTATCTTATATACAAGAATGCAATGAAAAACAATTGAAATTTCGGAATTAATGTGGTTCAACAATCCTATATGTATCGCGCCGCCCGTGTAGTCATTTATTTTTGGACGCTTTTGTTCGAAAAACACGTGCTACTATACATGTATGAAAGGTCAATTTCAATGATATATGGGTCGCGGGGTTGGTTTGCATATATTACGGACATTTTGTTGAAAACACACTTAATTATTAATAAATCAGGTTGAACTGACGAAAATGAACGTTGCAACCGTTAATTTATAAGTGAATCAACTTGAAATGATGATATATCTTTGAAGCACATGCTTATCTAAAAAACGTCACACAAACGTTGATATGCATTATTTGCTTGTTAGGCAAGCTTTTCACCGAAACATCCTAATTTATAGACGTTAGTCAATGCTAAACGATGCACGATGTGATTTTGCATATTTCTAATGAATGTGTACATGCCGCGTGTGGCCTGTATTTTTCTTATATACAAGAATTCAGTGAAAAATAATCGAAATTTAGGAACAGAAGTTGTTCAAGAATAACATTCGTAATAGGTGACATGTATAATGATGATTTATTTGTAGACGTTTCTTAAAAAGGCAGGCACTGCACTATAACTATCTAAGTTCAAATTGAATGCTACACACGTGATCTTGCTGTATTTCACAGTTTTATTTTATTGAAAACACAATAGATTATTAACATTAGATTGTGAAAGAGCTATATACCATGTCGCGGCTCATATACTTATTTTGCACAGCCACAAGATTCATTTTATGCAGTTCAGAGATGTGAAACTAACATTGTTGACAAATAGTGTATAATAGTGGCCTCTACATATTCATTTATTTACTTGATGTTTCGGTTGAATAAAGCCTCAAATAGAACAAAATCTATGACGACAATCAAGGGTACAAGGTCATAGTTTCATAGACTTCGTACTTCGTTTTGGAGATGCCACTTAATTAATGAGCTGATTTGATGAGACTAACCTGTAGACAACAAGCGTGTTGTTTGTTTCACATGCCAATCAGACAAACGTCATAATTTATGCACGTTAATTAATGGTAAACAATGCGACATATGAGTGCGTATTTTTCAAATGAATTTGTACAAGCCGGGTGTGGCCTGTATTTGTCTTATATACAAGAATTCATGGAAAAACAATCAAAATTTCGAAATTAATGTTGTCCAACAATCCTATATGCATCGCGCCGCCCGTGTAGTCATTTATTTTTGGACGCTTTTGTTCGAAAAACACGTGCTACTATACATGTATGAAAGGTCAATTTCAATGATATATGGGTCGCGGGGTTGGTTTGCATATATTACGGACAATATTTTGTTGAAAACACACTAAATTATTAATAAATCAGGTTGAACTGACGAAAATGAACGTTGCAACCGTTAATTTATAAGTGAATCAACTTGAAATGATGATATATCTTTGAAGCACATGCTTATCTCAAAAAACGTCACACAAACGTTGATATGCATTATTTTCTTGTTAGGCAAGCTTTTCACCGAAACATCCTAATTTATAGACGTTATTCAATGCTAAACGATGCACGATGTGATTTTGCATATTTCTAATGAATGTGTACATGCCGCGTGTGGCCTGTATTTTTCTTATATACAAGAATTCAGTGAAAAACAATCGAAATTTAGGAACTGAAGTTGTTCAAGAATAGCATACGTAATGGCTGACATGTGTAGTGATTCATTTGTAGACGTTTCTCTTAGAAGGCAGGCACTGCACTATAAATATATAAGTTCAAATTGAATGCTACACACGTGATGTTTATGAATTTCACGGATTACATTCAGTTGAAAACACAATAGATTATTTACACATCAGACTGAAAGAGCTATGTACATGTCGCGGCCAATGTTTACTTATTTTGCATACAAGATTCATTTTATACAGTTCGAAATGATGGAACTAACATTGCTGACGAATAGTGTATATCGTGGCCACTCTATATATTCATTTATTTATAATGTTTCGGTTGAATAAAGCTTCAAAATGGTCAAAATCTATGACGACAATCAAAGTACAAAGGTCGCGGGTTTCATAGACAATACTCGTCTGAATGCCTTAATTAATGAGCTGATTTGATGAGACTAACTTGTAAACAACAAGCGTGCTGTTCGTTTCACATGCTTATCAGACAAACGTCATAATTTATGCAAATTAATCAATGGTAAACAATGCGACATATGACTGTGTATTTTTCAAATGAATCTGTGCAAGTCGCGTGTGGCCTGTATTTATCTCATATACAAGAATTCATTGAAAAACAATTGAAATTTCGGAATTAATATTGTCCAACAATCCTATATGTATCGCGCCGCCCGTGTAGTCATTTATTTTTGGACACTTTTGTTCGAAAAACACGTGCTACTATACATGTATGAAAGGTCAATTTCAATGATATATGGGTCGCGGGGTTGGTTTGCATATATTACGGACAATATTTTGTTGAAAAAACACTAAATTATTAATAAATCAGGTTGAACTGACGAAAATGAACGTTGCAACCGTTAATTTATAAGTGAATCAACTTGAAATGATGATATATCTTTGAAGCACATGCTTATCTCAAAAAACGTCACACAAACGTTGATATGCATTATTTGCTTGTTAGGCAAGCTTTTCACCGAAACATCCTAATTTATAGACGTTATTCAATGCTAAACGATGCACGATGTGATTTTGCATATTTCTAATGAATGTGTACATGCCGCGTGTGGCCTGTATTTTTCTTATATACAAGAATTCAGTGAAAAATAATCGAAATTTAGGAACAGAAGTTGTTCAAGAATAACATACGTAATGGGTGACATGTGTAGTGATGATTTATTTGTAGACGTTTTTCTTAAAAGGCAGGCACTGCACTATAAATATCTAAGTTCAAATTGAATGCTACACACGTGATGTTTATGTATTTCACGGATTTTATTTTGTTGAAAACACAATAGATTATTAACACATTAGATTGTGAAAGAGCTATATACATGTCGCGGCTCATGTGTACTTATTTTGCATACAAGATTCATTTTATGCAGTTCGAAATGATGAAACTAACATTGTTGACGAATAGTGTATATCGTGGCCACTCTACATATTCATTTATTTATGATGTTTCGGTTGAATAAAGCCTCAAAATGGTCAAAATCTATGACGACAATCAAGGGTACAAAGGTCGCCGGTTTCATAGACAATACTTCGTTTGAATGCCTTAATTAATGAGCTGATTTGATGAGACTAACTTGTAAACAACAAGCGTGCTGTTCGTTTCACATGCTTATCAGACAAACGTCATAATTTATGCAAATTAATCAATGGTAAACAATGCGACATATGACTGTGTATTTTTCAAATGAATCTGTGCAAGTCGTGTGTGACCTGTATTTATCTCATATACAAGAATTCATTGAAAACCAATTGAAATTTCGGAATTAATATTGTCCAACAAACCTATATGTATCGCGCCGCCCGTGTAGTCATTTATTTTTGGACGCTTTTGTTCGAAAAACACGTGCTACTATACATGTATGAAAGGTCAATTTCAATGATATATGGGTCGCGGGGTTGGTTTGCATATATTACGGGCAATATTTTGTTGAAAACACACTAAATTATTAATAAATCAGGTTGAACTGACGAAAATGAACGTTGCAACCGTTAATTTATAAGTGAATCAACTTGAAATGATGATATATCTTTGAAGCACATGCTTATCTCAAAAAACGTCACACAAACGTTGATATGCATTATTTGCTTGTTAGGCAAGCTTTTCACCGAAACATCCTAATTTATAGACGTTATTCAATGCTAAACGATGCACGATGTGATTTTGCATATTTCTAATGAATGTGTACATGCCGCGTGTGGCCTGTATTTTTCTTATATACAAGAATTCGGTGAAAAATAATCGAAATTTAGGAACAGAAGTTGTTCAAGAATAACATACGTAATGGGTGACATGTGTAGTGATGATTCATTTGTAGACGTTTTTCTTAAAAGGCAGGCACTGCACTATAAATATCTAAGTTCAAATTGAATGCTACACACCTGATGTTTATGTATTTCACGGATTTTATAAACACAATAGATTATTAACACATTAGATTGTGAAAGAGCTATATACATGTCGCGGCTCATGTGTACTTATTTTGCATACAAGATTGATTTTATACAGTTCGAAATGATGAAACTAACATTGTTGACGAATAGTGTATATCGTGGCCACTCTACATATTCATTTATTTATGATGTTTCGGTTGAATAAAGTCTCAAAATGGTCAAAATCTATGACGACAATCAAGGGTACAAAGGTCGCCGGTTTCATAGACAATACTTCGTTTGAATGCCTTAATTAATGAGCTGATTTGAAGAGACTAACTTGTAAACAACAAGCGTGCTCTTTGTTTCACATGCTCATCACACAAACGTCATAATTTATGCATGTTAGTCAATGGTAAACAATGCGACTTTTGACTGTGTGTTTTTCAAATGAATCTGTACAAGCCGCGTGTGGCCCGTTTTTATCTTATATACAGGAATTCATTGAAAAATAATCGAAATTTCGGAATTGATGTTGTCCAACAATCCTATATGTATCAAGCCGCCCGTGTAGTGATTTAATTTTAGACGCTTTTGTTCGAAAACACGTGCTACACTATAAATATGTAAGGTCAATTTGAATGGTATACGGGTCGCAGGGTTAATTTGCATATTTTACGCACAATATTTTGTTGAAAACACACTAAATTATTAATAAATCAGGTTGAACTGACGAAAATGAACGTTGCAACCGTTAATTTATAAGTGAATCAACTTGAAATGATGATATATCTTTGAAGCACATGCTTATCTAAAAAATCGTCACACAAACGTTGATATGCATTATTTGCTTGTTAGGCAAGCTTTTCACCGAAACATCCTAATTTATAGACGTTATTCAATGCTAAACGATGCACGATGTGATTTTGCATATTTCTAATGAATGTGTACATGCCGCGTGTGGCCTGTATTTTTCTTATATACAAGAATTCAGTGAAAAATAATCGAAATTAAGGAACAGAAGTTGTTCAAGAATAACATACGTAATGGGTGACATGTGTAGTGATGATTTATTTGTAGACGTTTTCTTAAAAGGCAGGCACTGCACTATAAATATCTAAGTTCAAATTGAATGCTACACACGTGATGTTTATGTATTTCACGGATTTTATAAACACAATAGATTATTAACACATTAGATTGTGAAAGAGCTATATACATGTCGCGGCTCATGTGTACTTATTTGCATACAAGATTCATTTTATGCAGTTCGAAATGATGAAACTAACATTGTTGACGAATAGTGTATATCGTGGCCACTCTACATATTCATTTATTTATGATGTTTCGGTTGAATAAAGTCTCAAAATGGTCAAAATCTATGACGACAATCAAGGGTACAAAGGTCGCCGGTTTCATAGACAATACTTCGTTTGAATGCCTTAATTAATGAGCTGATTTGATGAGACTAACTTGTAAACAACAAGCGTGCTGTTCGTTTCACATGCTTATCAGACAAACGTCATAATTTATGCAAATTAATCAATGGTAAACAATGCGACATATGACTGTGTATTTTTCAAATGAATCTGTGCAAGTCGCGTGTGGCCTGTATTTATCCCATATACAAGAATTCATTGAAAAACAATTGAAATTTCGGAATTAATATTGTCCAACAATCCTATATGTATCGCGCCGCCCGTGTAGTCATTTATTTTTGGACGCTTTTGTTCGAAAAACACGTGCTACTATACATGTATGAAAGGTCAATTTCAATGATATATGGGTCGCGGGGTTGGTTTGCATATATTACGGACAATATTTTGTTGAAAACACACTAAATTATTAATAAATCAGGTTGAACTGACGAAAATGAACGTTGCAACCGTTAATTTATAAGTGAATCAACTTGAAATGATGATATATCTTTGAAGCACATGCTTATCACAAAACGTCACACAAACGATATCATGCATTATTTGCTAGTTAGGCATGGTTTTCACTGAAACATCCTAATTTATAGACGTTATTCAATGCTAAACGATGCACGATGTGATTGTGCATATTTCTAATGAATGAGTACATGCCGCGTGTGGCCTGTATTTTTCTTATATACAAGAATTCAGTGAAAAACAATCGAAATTTAGGAAATGAAGTTGTTCAAGAATAACATACGTAATGGGCGACATGTGTAGTGATTTATTTGTAGACGTTTTTTCTTAAAAGGCAGGCACTGCACTATAAATATCTAAGTTCAAATTGAATGCTACACACCTGATGTTTATGTATTTCACGGATTTTATAAACACAATAGATTATTAACACATTAGATTGGGAAAGAGCTATATACATGTCGCGGCTCATGTGTACTTATTTTGCATACAAGATTCATTTTATGCAGTTCGAAATGATGAAACTAACATTGTTGACGAATAGTGTATATCGTGGCCACTCTACATATTCATTTATTTATGATGTTTCGGTTGAATAAAGCCTCAAAATGGTCAAAATCTATGACGACAATCAAGGGTACAAAGGTCGCCGGTTTCATAGACAATACTTCGTTTGAATGCCTTAATTAATGAGCTGATTTGATGAGACTAACTTGTAAACAACAAGCGTGCTGTTCGTTTCACATGCTTATCAGACAAACGTCATAATTTATGCAAATTAATCAATGGTAAACAATGCGACATATGACTGTGTATTTTTCAAATGAATCTGTGCAAGTCGCGTGTGGCCTGTATTTATCTCATATACAAGAATTCATTGAAAAACAATTGAAATTTCGGAATTAATATTGTCCAACAATCCTATATGTATCGCGCCGCCCGTGTAGTCATTTATTTTTGGACGCTTTTGTTCGAAAAACACGTGCTACTATACATGTATGAAAGGTCAATTTCAATGATATATGGGTCGCGGGGTTGGTTTGCATATATTACGGACAATATTTTGTTGAAAACACACTAAATTATTAATAAATCAGGTTGAACTGACGAAAATGAACGTTGCAACCGTTAATTTATAAGTGAATCAACTTGAAATGATGATATATCTTTGAAGCACATGCTTATCTCAAAAAACGTCACACAAACGTTGATATGCATTATTTGCTTGTTAGGCAAGCTTTTCACCGAAACATCCTAATTTATAGACGTTATTCAATGCTAAACGATGCACGATGTGATTTTGCATATTTCTAATGAATGTGTACATGCCGCGTGTGGCCTGTATTTTTCTTATATACAAGAATTCAGTGAAAAATAATCGAAATTAAGGAACAGAAGTTGTTCAAGAATAACATACGTAATGGGTGACATGTGTAGTGATGATTTATTTGTAGACGTTTTCTTAAAAGGCAGGCACTGCACTATAAATATCTAAGTTCAAATTGAATGCTACACACCTGATGTTTATGTATTTCACGGATTTTATAAACACAATAGATTATTAACACATTAGATTGTGAAAGAGCTATATACATGTCGCGGCTCATGTGTACTTATTTTGCACACAAAATTCATTTTATGCAGTTCGAAATGATGAAACTAACATTGTTGACAAATAGTGTATATCGTGGCCACTCTACATATTCATTTATTTATGATGTTTCGGTTGAATAAAGCCTCAAAATGGTCAAAATCTATGACGACAATCAAGGGTACAAAGGTCGCCGGTTTCATAGACAATACTTCGTTTGAATGCCTTAATTAATGAGCTGATTTGATGAGACTAACTTGTAAACAACAATCGTGCTGTTCGTTTCACATGCTTATCAGACAAACGTCATAATTTATGCAAATTAATCAATGGTAAACAATGCGACATATGACTGTGTATTTTTCAAATGAATCTGCGCAAGTCGCGTGTGGCCTGTATTTATCTCATATACAAGAATTCATTGAAAAACAATTGAAATTTCGGAATTAATATTGTCCAACAATCCTATATGTATCGCGCCGCCCGTGAAGTCATTTATTTTTGGACGCTTTTGTTCGAAAAACACGTGCTACTATACATGTATGAAAGGTAAGGTCAATTAGAATGGTATATGGGTCGCGGTGTTAATTTGCATATCTTAAGCACACTATTTTGTTGAAAACACATTAAAATATTAATAAATCAGCTTGAAATGACGAAAATGAACTTATAACCGTTAAATTATAAGTGAATCAACTTGAAATCATGATATATCATTGAAACTTTATGCTTATCTCAAAAAACGTCACACAAACGTTGATATGCATTATTTGCTTGTAAGGCAAGCTTTTCACCGAAACATCCTAATTTATAGACGTTATTCAGTGCTAAGCGATGCACGATGTGATTTGCATATTTCTAATGAATGTGTACATGCCGCGTGTGGCCTGTATTTTCTTATATACAAGAATTCAGTGAAAAATAATCAGAAATTTAGGAACAGAAGTTGTTCAAGAATAACATGCGTAATGCATTGACATGTGTAGTGATGATTTATTTGTAGACGTTTTTCTTAAAAGGCAGGCACTGCACTATAAATATCTAAGTTCAAATTGAATGCTACACACGTGATGTTTATGTATTTCACGGATTTTATAAACAAAATAGATTATTAACACATTAGATTGTGAAAGAGCTATATACATGTCGCGGCTCATGTGTACTTATTTTGCATACAAGATTCATTTTATGCAGTTCGAAATGATGAAACTAACATTGTTGACGAATAGTGTATATCGTGGCCACTCTACATATTCATTCATTTATGATGTTTCGGTTGAATAAAGCCTCAAAATGGTCAAAATCTATGACGACAATCAAGGGTACAAAGGTCGCCGGTTTCATAGACAATACTTCGTTTGAATGCCTTAATTAATGAGCTGATTTGATGAGACTAACTTGTAAACAACAAGCGTGCTGTTCGTTTCACATGCTTATCAGACAAACGTCATAATTTATGCAAATTAATCAATGGTAAACAATGCGACATATGACTGTGTATTTTTCAAATGAATCTGTACAAGCCGCGTGTGGCCTGTATTTATCTTATATACAAGAATTCAATGAAAAACAATCGCAATTTCGGAATTAATGAGGTTCAACAATCCTATATGTATCGCGCCGCCTGTGTAGTCATTTATTTTTAGACGCTTTTGTTCGAAAAAACGTGCTATATTATAAATAGTTTAGGTCAATTTGAATGATATATATGGGTAGCGGGTTAGTTTTCATATTTTACGGACGATATTTTGTTGAAAACACACTAAATTATTAATAAATCAGGTTGAAATGACGGAAATGAACGTTATAACCGTTAAATTATAAGTGAATCAACTTGAAATGATGATATATCATTGTAGCACACGCTTATCTCAAAAACGTTATACAAACGTTATCATACATTATTTGTTTGTTAGGCAAGCTTTTCACCGAAACATCCTAATTTATAGACGTTATTCAATGCTAAACGATGCACGATGTGATTTTGCATATTTCTAATGAATGTGTACATGCCGCGTGTGGCCTGTATTTTTCTTATATACAAGAATTCAGTGAAAAATAATCGAAATTTAGGAACAGAAGTTGTTCAAGAATAACATACGTAATGGGTGACATGTGTAGTGATGATTCATTTGTAGACGTTTTCTTAAAAGGCAGGCACTGCACTATAAATATCTAAGTTCAAATTGAATGCTACACACGTGATGTTTATGTATTTCACGGATTTTATAAACACAATAGATTATTAACACATTAGATTGTGAAAGAGCTATATACATGTCGCGGCTCATGTGTACTTATTTTGCATACAAGATTCATTTTATGCAGTTCGAAATGATGAACTAACATTGTTGACGAATAGTGTATATCGTGGCCACTCTACATATTCATTTATTTATGATGTTTCGGTTGAATAAAGCCTCAAAATGGTCAAAATCTATGACGACAATCAAGGGTACAAAGGTCGCCGGTTTCATAGACAATACTTCGTTTGAATGCCTTTATTAATGAGCTGATTTGATGAGACTAACTTGTAAACAACAAGCGTGCTGTTCGTTTCACATGCTTATCAGACAAACGTCATAATTTATGCAAATTAATCAATGGTAAACAATGCGACATATGACTGTGTATTTTTCAAATGAATCTGTGCAAGTCGCGTGTGGCCTGTATTTATCTCATATACAAGAATTCATTGAAAAACAATTGAAATTTCGGAATTAATATTGTCCAACAATCCTATATGTATCGCGCCGCCCGTGTAGTCATTTATTTTTGGACGCTTTTGTTCGAAAAACACGTGCTACTATACATGTATGAAAGGTCAATTTCAATGATATATGGATCGCTGGGTTGGTTTGCATATATTACGGACAATATTTTGTTGAAAACACACTAAATTATTAATAAATCAGGTTGAACTGACGAAAATGAACGTTGCAACCGTTAATTTATAAGTGAATCAACTTGAAATGATGATATATCTTTGAAGCACATGCTTATCTCAAAAAACGTCACACAAACGTTGATATGCATTATTTGCTTGTTAGGCAAGCTTTTCACCGAAACATCCTAATTTATAGACGTTATTCAATGCTAAACGATGCACGATGTGATTTTGCATATTTCTAATGAATGTGTACATGCCGCGTGTGGCCTGTATTTTTCTTATATACAAGAATTCAGTGAAAAATAATCGAAATTTAGGAACAGAAGTTGTTCAAGAATAACATACGTAATGGGTGACATGTGTAGTGATGATTTATTTGTAGACGTTTTTCTTAAAAGGCAGGCACTGCACTATAAATATCTAAGTTCAAATTGAATGCTACACACGTGATGTTTATGTATTTCACGGATTTTATAAACACAATAGATTATTAACACATTAGATTGTGAAAGAGCTATATACATGTCGCGGCTCATGTGTACTTATTTGCATACAAGATTCATTTTATGCAGTTCGAAATGATGAAACTAACATTGTTGACGAATAGTGTATATCGTGGCCACTCTACATATTCATTTATTTATGATGTTTCGGTTGAATAAAGCCTCAAAATGGTCAAAATCTATGACGACAATCAAGGGTACAAAGGTCGCCGGTTTCATAGACAATACTTCGTTTGAATGCCTTAATTAATGAGCTGATTTGATGAGACTAACTTGTAAACAACAAGCGTGCTGTTCGTTTCACATGCTTATCAGACAAACGTCATAATTTATGCAAATTAATCAATGGTAAACAATGCGACATATGACTGTGTATTTTTCAAATGAATCTGTGCAAGTCGCGTGTGGCCTGTATTTATCTCATATACAAGAATTCATTGAAAAACAATTGAAATTTCGGAATTAATATTGTCCAACAATCCTATATGTATCGCGCCGCCCGGGTAGTCATTTATTTTTGGACGCTTTTGTTCGAAAAACACGTGCTACTATACATGTATGAAAGGTCAATTTCAATGATATATGGGTCGCGGGGTTGGTTTGCATATATTACGGACAATATTTTGTTGAAAACACACTAAATTATTAATAAATCAGGTTGAACTGACGAAAATGAACGTTGCAACCGTTAATTTATAAGTGAATCAACTTGAAATGATGATATATCTTTGAAGCACATGCTTATCTCAAAAAACGTCACACAAACGTTGATATGCATTATTTGCTTGTTAGGCAAGCTTTTCACCGAAACATCCTAATTTATAGACGTTATTCAATGCTAAACGATGCACGATGTGATTTTGCATATTTCTAATGAATGTGTACATGCCGCGTGTGGCCTGTATTTTTCTTATATACAAGAATTCAGTGAAAAATAATCGAAATTTAGGAACAGAAGTTGTTCAAGAATAACATACGTAATGGGTGACATGTGTAGTGATGATTCATTTGTAGACGTTTTTCTTAAAAGGCAGGCACTGCACTATAAATATCTAAGTTCAAATTGAATGCTACACACGTGATGTTTATGTATTTCACGGATTTTATTTTGTTGAAAACACAATAGATTATTAACACATTAGATTGTGAAAGAGCTATATACATGTCGCGGCTCATGTGTACTTATTTTGCATACAAGATTCATTTTATGCAGTTCGAAATGATGAAACTAACATTGTTGACGAATAGTGTATATCGTGGCCACTCTACATATTCATTTATTTATGATGTTTCGGTTGAATAAAGCCTCAAAATGGTCAAAATCTATGACGACAATCAAGGGTACAAAGGTCGCCGGTTTCATAGACAATGCGACATATGACTGTGTATTTTTCAAATGAATCTGTGCAAGTCGCGTGTGGCCTGTATTTATCTCATATACAAGAATTCATTGAAAAACAATTGAAATTTCGGAATTAATATTGTCCAACAATCCTATATGTATCGCGCCGCCCGTGTAGTCATTTATTTTTGGACGCTTTTGTTCGAAAAACACGTGCTACTATACATGTATGAAAGGTCAATTTCAATGATATATGGGTCGCGGGGTTCGTTTGCATATATTACGGACAATATTTTGTTGAAAAAACACTAAATTATTAATAAATCAGGTTGAACTGACGAAAATGAACGTTGCAACCGTTAATTTATAAGTGAATCAACTTGAAATGATGATATATCTTTGAAGCACATGCTTATCTCAAAAAACGTCACACAAACGTTGATATGCATTATTTGCTTGGTAGGCAAGCTTTTCACCGAAACATCCAAATTTATTGACGTTATTCAATGCTAAACGATGCACGATGTGATTTTGCATATTTCTAATGAATGTGTACATGCCGCGTGTGGCCTGTATTTTTCTTATATACAAGAATTCAGTGAAAAATAATCGAAATTTAGGAACAGAAGTTGTTCAAGAATAACATACGTAATGGGTGACATGTGTAGTGATGATTCATTTGTAGACGTTTTCTTAAAAGGCAGGCACTGCACTATAAATATCTAAGTTCAAATTGAATGCTACACACGTGATGTTTACGTATTTCACGGATTTTATAAACACAATAGATTATTAACACATTAGATTGTGAAAGAGCTATATACATGTCGCGGCTCATGTGTACTTATTTTGCATACAAGATTCATTTTATGCAGCTCGAAATGATGAAACTAACATTGTTGACGAATAGTGTATATCGTGGCCACTCTACATATTCATTTATTTATGATGTTTCGGTTGAATAAAGTCTCAAAATGGTCAAAATCTATGACGACAATCAAGGGTACAAAGGTCGCCGGTTTCATAGACAATACTTCGTTTGAATGCCTTAATTAATGAGCTGATTTGATGAGACTAACTTGTAAACAACAAGCGTGCTGTTCGTTTCACATGCGTATCAGACAAACGTCATAATTTATGCAAATTAATCAATGGTAAACAATGTGACATATGACTGTGTATTTTTCAAATGAATCTGTGCAAGTCGCGTGTGGCCTGTATTATCTCATATACAAGAATTCATTGAAAAACAATTGAAATTTCGGAATTAATATTGTTCAACAATCCTATATGTATCGCGCCGCCCGTGTAGTCATTTATTTTTGGACGCTTTTGTTCGAAAAACACGTGCTACTATACATGTATGAAAGGTCAATTTCAATGATATATGGGTCGCGGGGTTGGTTTGCATATTTTACGGACAAAATCGGGTTGAAAACACACTATATTATTAATAAATCAGGTTGAAATGACGAAAATGAACGTTATAACCGTTCATTTATAAGTGAATCAACTTGAAATAATGATATATCATTGTAGCACATGCTTATCACAAAAACGTCACACAAACGTTATTATGCATTATTTGCTTGTTAGGCATGGTTTTCACCGAAGCATCCTAATTTATAGACGTTAATCAATGCTAAACGATGCACGATGTGAGTGTGCATATTTCCAATGAATGTGTACATGATGCGTGTGGCCTGTATTTTTCTTACATACAAGAATTCAGTGAAAAACAATCGAAATTTAGGAACTGAAGTTGTTCAAGAATAGCACACGTAATGGGCGACATGTGTAATGATTTATTTGTAGACGTTTTTTCTTAAAAGACAGGCACTGCACTATAAATATCTAAGTTCAAATTGAATGCTACACACCTGATGTTTATGTATTTCACGGATTTTATAAACACAATAGATTATTAACACATTAGATTGTGAAAGAGCTATATACATGTCGCGGCTCATGTGTACTTATTTTGCACACAAAATTCATTTTATGCAGTTCGAAATGATGAAACTAACATTGTTGACAAATAGTGTATATCGTGGCCACTCTACATATTCATTTATTTATGATGTTTCGGTTGAATAAAGCCTCAAAATGGTCAAAATCTATGACGACAATCAAGGGTACAAAGGTCGCCGGTTTCATAGACAATACTTCGTTTGAATGCCTTAATTACTGAGCTGATTTGATGAGACTAACTTGTAAACAACAAGCGTGCTGTTCGTTTCACATGCTTATCAGACAAACGTCATAATTTATGCAAATTAATCAATGGTAAACAATGCGACATATGACTGTGTCTTTTTCAAATGAATCTGTGCAAGTCGCGTGTGGCCTGTATTTATCTCATATACAAGAATTCATTGAAAAACAATTGAAATTTCGGAATTAATATTGTCCAACAATCCTATATGTATCGCGCCGCCCGTGTAGTCATTTATTTTTGGACACTTTTGTTCGAAAAACACGTGCTACTATACATGTATGAAAGGTCAATTTCAATGATATATGGGTCGCGGGGTTGGTTTGCATATATTACGGACAATATTTTGTTGAAAACACACTAAATTATTAATAAATCAGGTTGAACTGACGAAAATGAACGTTGCAACCGTTAATTTATAAGTGAAT
Source organism: Lutraria rhynchaena (assembly GCA_008271625.1). Lineage (NCBI taxonomy): Eukaryota > Metazoa > Mollusca > Bivalvia > Venerida > Mactridae > Lutraria > Lutraria rhynchaena. The sequence continues at coordinate 565,896 of VIBL01000242.1, read as the reverse complement.
CAAATTGAAATGATGATATATCTTTGAAGCACATGCTTATCTAAAAAAAAACGTCACACAAACGTTGATATGCATTATTTGCTTGTTAGGCAAGCTTTTCACCGAAACATCCTAATTTATAGACGTTATTCAATGCTAAACGATGCACGATGTGATTTTGCATATTTCTAATGAATGTGTACATGCCGCGTGTGGCCTGTATTTTTCTTATATACAAGAATTCAGTGAAAATAATCGAAATTTAGGAACAGAAGTTGTTCAAGAATAACATACGTAATGGGTGACATGTGTAGTGATGATTTATTTGTAGACGTTTTTCTTAAAAGGCAGGCACTGCACTATAAATATCTAAGTTCAAATTGAATGCTACACACGTGATGTTTATGTATTTCACGGATTTTATAAACACAATAGATTATTAACACATTAGATTGTGAAAGAGCTATATACATGTCGCGGCTCATGTGTACTTATTTTGCATACAAGATTCATTTTATGCAGTTCGAAATGATGAAACTAACATTGTTGACGAATAGTGTATATCGTGGCCACTCTACATATTCATTTATTTATGATGTTTCGGTTGAATAAAGCCTCAAAATGGTCAAAATCTATGACGACAATCAAGGGTACAAAGGTCGCCGGTTTCATAGACAATACTTCGTTTGAATGCCTTAATTAATGAGCTGATTTGATGAGACTAACTTGTAAACAACAAGCGTGCTGTTCGTTTCACATGCTTATCAGACAAACGTCATAATTTATGCAAATTAATCAATGGTAAACAATGCGACATATGACTGTGTTTTTTCAAATGAATCTGTGCAAGTCGCGTGTGGCCTGTATTTATCTCATATACAAGAATTCATTGAAAAACAATTGAAATTTCGGAATTAATATTGTCCAACAATCCTATATGCATCGCGCCGCCCGTGTAGTCATTTATTTTTGGACGCTTTTGTTCGAAAAACACGTGCTACTATACATGTATGAAAGGTCAATTTCAATGATATATGGGTCGCGGGGTTGGTTTGCATATATTACGGACAATATTTTGTTGAAAACACACTAAATTATTAATAAATCAGGTTGAACTGACGAAAATGAACGTTGCAACCGTTAATTTATAAGTGAATCAACTTGAAATGATGATATATCTTTGAAGCACATGCTTATCTAAAAAACGTCACACAAACGTTGATATGCATTATTTGCTTGTTAGGCAAGCTTTTCACCGAAACATCCTAATTTATAGACGTTATTCAATGCTAAACGATGCACGATGTGATTTTGCATATTTCTAATGAATGTGTACATGCCGCGTGTGGCCTGTATTTTTCTTATATACAAGAATTCAGTGAAAAATAATCGAAATTTAGGAACAGAAGTTGTTCAAGAATAACATACGTAATGGGTGACATGTGTAGTGATGATTTATTTGTAGACGTTTTTCTTAAAAGGCAGGCACTGCACTATAAATATCTAAGTTCAAATTGAATGCTACACACGTGATGTTTATGTATTTCACGGATTTTATAAACACAATAGATTATTAACACATTAGATTGTGAAAGAGCTATATACATGTCGCGGCTCATGTGTACTTATTTTGCATACAAGATTCATTTTATGCAGTTCGAAATGATGAAACTAACATTGTTGACGAATAGTGTATATCGTGGCCACTCTACATATTCATTTATTTATGATGTTTCGGTTGAATAAAGCCTCAAAATGGTCAAAATCTATGACGACAATCAAGGGTACAAAGGTCGCCGGTTTCATAGACAATACTTCGTTTGAATGCCTTAATTAATGAGCTGATTTGATGAGACTAACTTGTAAACAACAAGCGTGCTGTTCGTTTCACATGCTTATCAGACAAACGTCATAATTTATGCAAATTAATCAATGGTAAACAATGCGACATATGACTGTGTATTTTTCAAATGAATCTGTGCAAGTCGCGTGTGGCCTGTATTTATCTCATATACAAGAATTCATTGAAAAACAATTGAAATTTCGGAATTAATATTGTCCAACAATCCTATATGTATCGCGCCGCCCGTGTAGTCATTTATTTTTGGACGCTTTTGTTCGAAAAACACGTGCTACTATACATGTATGAAAGGTCAATTTCAATGATATATGGGTCGCGGGGTTGGTTTGCATATATTACGGACAATATTTTGTTGAAAACACACTAAATTATTAATAAATCAGGTTGAACTGACGAAAATGAACGTTGCAACCGTTAATTTATAAGTGAATCAACTTGAAATGATGATATATCTTTGAAGCACATGCTTATCTCAAAAAACGTCACACAAACGTTGATATGCATTATTTGCTTGTTAGGCAAGCTTTTCACCGAAACATCCTAATTTATAGACGTTATTCAATGCTAAACGATGCACGATGTGATTTTGCATATTTCTAATGAATGTGTACATGCCGCGTGTGGCCTGTATTTTTCTTATATACAAGAATTCAGTGAAAAATAATCGAAATTTAGGAACAGAAGTTGTTCAAGAATAACATACGTAATGGGTGACATGTGTAGTGATGATTTATTTGTAGACGTTTTTCTTAAAAGGCAGGCACTGCACTATAAATATCTAAGTTCAAATTGAATGCTACACACGTGATGTTTATGTATTTCACGGATTTTATAAACACAATAGATTATTAACACATTAGATTGTGAAAGAGCTATATACATGTCGCGGCTCATGTGTACTTATTTTGCATACAAGATTCATTTTATGCAGTTCGAAATGATGAAACTAACATTGTTGACGAATAGTGTATATCGTGGCCACTCTACATATTCATTTATTTATGATGTTTCGGTTGAATAAAGCCTCAAAATGGTCAAAATCTATGACGACAATCAAGGGTACAAAGGTCGCCGGTTTCATAGACAATACTTCGTTTGAATGCCTTAATTAATGAGCTGATTTGATGAGACTAACTTGTAAACAACAAGCGTGCTGTTCGTTTCACATGCTTATCAGACAAACGTCATAATTTATGCAAATTAATCAATGGTAAACAATGCGACATATGACTGTGTATTTTTCAAATGAATCTGTGCAAGTCGCGTGTGGCCTGTATTTATCTCATATACAAGAATTCATTGAAAAACAATTGAAATTTCGGAATTAATATTGTCCAACAATCCTATATGTATCGCGCCGCCCGTGTAGTCATTTATTTTTGGACGCTTTTGTTCGAAAAACACGTGCTACTATACATGTATGAAAGGTCAATTTCAATGATATATGGGTCGCGGGGTTGGTTTGCATATATTACGGACAATATTTTGTTGAAAACACACTAAATTATTAATAAATCAGGTTGAACTGACGAAAATGAACGTTGCAACCGTTAATTTATAAGTGAATCAACTTGAAATGATGATATATCTTTGAAGCACATGCTTATCTCAAAAAACGTCACACAAACGTTGATATGCATTATTTGCTTGTTAGGCAAGCTTTTCACCGAAACATCCTAATTTATAGACGTTATTCAATGCTAAACGATGCACGATGTGATTTTGCATATTTCTAATGAATGTGTACATGCCGCGTGTGGCCTGTATTTTTCTTATATACAAGAATTCAGTGAAAAATAATCGAAATTTAGGAACAGAAGTTGTTCAAGAATAACATACGTAATGGGTGACATGTGTAGTGATGATTTATTTGTAGACGTTTTCTTAAAAGGCAGGCACTGCACTATAAATATCTAAGTTCAAATTGAATGCTACACACGTGATGTTTATGTATTTCACGGATTTTATAAACACAATAGATTATTAACACATTAGATTGTGAAAGAGCTATATACATGTCGCGGCTCATGTGTACTTATTTTGCATACAAGATTCATTTTATGCAGTTCGAAATGATGAAACTAACATTGTTGACGAATAGTGTATATCGTGGCCACTCTACATATTCATTTATTTATGATGTTTCGGTTGAATAAAGCCTCAAAATGGTCAAAATCTATGACGACAATCAAGGGTACAAAGGTCGCCGGTTTCATAGACAATACTTCGTTTGAATGCCTTAATTAATGAGCTGATTTGATGAGACTAACTTGTAAACAACAAGCGTGCTGTTCGTTTCACATGCTTATCAGACAAACGTCATAATTTATGCAAATTAATCAATGGTAAACAATGCGACATATGACTGTGTATTTTTCAAATGAATCTGTGCAAGTCGCGTGTGGCCTGTATTTATCTCATATACAAGAATTCATTGAAAAACAATTGAAATTTCGGAATTAATATTGTCCAACAATCCTATATGTATCGCGCCGCCCGTGTAGTCATTTATTTTTGGACGCTTTTGTTCGAAAAACACGTGCTACTATACATGTATGAAAGGTCAATTTCAATGATATATGGGTCGCGGGGTTGGTTTGCATATATTACGGACAATATTTTGTTGAAAACACACTAAATTATTAATAAATCAGGTTGAACTGACGAAAATGAACGTTGCAACCGTTAATTTATAAGTGAATCAACTTGAAATGATGATATATCTTTGAAGCACATGCTTATCTCAAAAAACGTCACACAAACGTTGATATGCATTATTTGCTTGTTAGGCAAGCTTTTCACCGAAACATCCTAATTTATAGACGTTATTCAATGCTAAACGATGCACGATGTGATTTTGCATATTTCTAATGAATGTGTACATGCCGCGTGTGGCCTGTATTTTTCTTATATACAAGAATTCAGTGAAAAATAATCGAAATTTAGGAACAGAAGTTGTTCAAGAATAACATACGTAATGGGTGACATGTGTAGTGATGATTTATTTGTAGACGTTTTTCTTAAAAGGCAGGCACTGCACTATAAATATCTAAGTTCAAATTGAATGCTACACACGTGATGTTTATGTATTTCACGGATTTTATAAACACAATAGATTATTAACACATTAGATTGTGAAAGAGCTATATACATGTCGCGGCTCATGTGTACTTATTTTGCATACAAGATTCATTTTATGCAGTTCGAAATGATGAAACTAACATTGTTGACGAATAGTGTATATCGTGGCCACTCTACATATTCATTTATTTATGATGTTTCGGTTGAATAAAGCCTCAAAATGGTCAAAATCTATGACGACAATCAAGGGTACAAAGGTCGCCGGTTTCATAGACAATACTTCGTTTGAATGCCTTAATTAATGAGCTGATTTGATGAGACTAACTTGTAAACAACAAGCGTGCTGTTCGTTTCACATGCTTATCAGACAAACGTCATAATTTATGCAAATTAATCAATGGTAAACAATGCGACATATGACTGTGTATTTTTCAAATGAATCTGTGCAAGTCGCGTGTGGCCTGTATTTATCTCATATACAAGAATTCATTGAAAAACAATTGAAATTTCGGAATTAATATTGTCCAACAATCCTATATGTATCGCGCCGCCCGTGTAGTCATTTATTTTTGGACGCTTTTGTTCGAAAAACACGTGCTACTATACATGTATGAAAGGTCAATTTCAATGATATATGGGTCGCGGGGTTGGTTTGCATATATTACGGACAATATTTTGTTGAAAACACACTAAATTATTAATAAATCAGGTTGAACTGACGAAAATGAACGTTGCAACCGTTAATTTATAAGTGAATCAACTTGAAATGATGATATATCTTTGAAGCACATGCTTATCTCAAAAAACGTCACACAAACGTTGATATGCATTATTTGCTTGTTAGGCAAGCTTTTCACCGAAACATCCTAATTTATAGACGTTATTCAATGCTAAACGATGCACGATGTGATTTTGCATATTTCTAATGAATGTGTACATGCCGCGTGTGGCCTGTATTTTTCTTATATACAAGAATTCAGTGAAAAATAATCGAAATTTAGGAACAGAAGTTGTTCAAGAATAACATACGTAATGGGTGACATGTGTAGTGATGATTTATTTGTAGACGTTTTTCTTAAAAGGCAGGCACTGCACTATAAATATCTAAGTTCAAATTGAATGCTACACACGTGATGTTTATGTATTTCACGGATTTTATAAACACAATAGATTATTAACACATTAGATTGTGAAAGAGCTATATACATGTCGCGGCTCATGTGTACTTATTTTGCATACAAGATTCATTTTATGCAGTTCGAAATGATGAAACTAACATTGTTGACGAATAGTGTATATCGTGGCCACTCTACATATTCATTTATTTATGATGTTTCGGTTGAATAAAGCCTCAAAATGGTCAAAATCTATGACGACAATCAAGGGTACAAAGGTCGCCGGTTTCATAGACAATACTTCGTTTGAATGCCTTAATTAATGAGCTGATTTGATGAGACTAACTTGTAAACAACAAGCGTGCTGTTCGTTTCACATGCTTATCAGACAAACGTCATAATTTATGCAAATTAATCAATGGTAAACAATGCGACATATGACTGTGTATTTTTCAAATGAATCTGTGCAAGTCGCGTGTGGCCTGTATTTATCTCATATACAAGAATTCATTGAAAAACAATTGAAATTTCGGAATTAATGTTGTTCAACAATCCTATATGTATCGGCCGCCCGTGTAGTATTTATTTTTAGACGCTTTTGTTCGAAAAACGCGTGCTACAATATGTACATGTAAGGTCAATTTGAATATATATGGGTCGCGGGGTTGGTTTGCATATTTTACGGACAATATTTTGTTGAAAACACACTAAATTATTAATAAATCAGGTTGAAATGACGAAAATGAACGTTATGACCGTTAAATTATAAGTGAATCAACTTGAAATGATGATATATCATTGTAGCACATGCTTATCTCAAAAAACGTTGCACAAACGTTGATTATGCATTATTTGCTTGTTAGGCAAGCTTTTCACCGAAACATCCTAATTTATAGACGTTATTCAATGCTAAACGATGCACGATGTGATTTTGCATATTTCTAATGAATGTGTACATGCCGCGTGTGGCCTGTATTTTTCTTATATACAAGAATTCAGTGAAAAATAATCGAAATTTAGGAACAGAAGTTGTTCAAGAATAACATACGTAATGGGTGACATGTGTAGTGATGATTCATTTGTAGACGTTTTTCTTAAAAGGCAGGCACTGCACTATAAATATCTAAGTTCAAATTGAATGCTACACACGTGATGTTTATGTATTTCACGGATTTTATTTTGTTGAAAACACAATAGATTATTAACACATTAGATTGTGAAAGAGCTATATACATGTCGCGGCTCATGTGTACTTATTTTGCATACAAGATTCATTTTATGCAGTTCGAAATGATGAAACTAACATTGTTGACGAATAGTGTATATCTTGGCCACTCTACATATTCATTTATTTATGATGTTTCGGTTGAATAAAACCTCAAAATGGTCAAAATCTATGACGACAATCAAGGGTACAAAGGTCGCCGGTTTCATAGACAATACTTCGTTTGAATGCCTTAATTAATGAGCTGATTTGATGAGACTAACTTGTAAACAACAAGCGTGCTGTTCGTTTCACATGCTTATCAGACAAACGTCATAATTTATGCAAATTAATCAATGGTAAACAATGCGACATATGACTGTGTATTTTTCAAATGAATCTGTGCAAGTCGCGTGTGGCCTGTATTTATCTCATATACAAGAATTCATTGAAAAACAATTGAAATTTCGGAATTAATATTGTCCAACAATCCTATATGTATCGCGCCGCCCGTGTAGTCATTTATTTTTGGACGCTTTTGTTCGAAAAACACGTGCTACTATACATGTATGAAAGGTCAATTTCAATGATATATGGGTCGCGGGGTTGGTTTGCATATATTACGGACAATATTTTGTTGAAAACACACTAAATTATTAATAAATCAGGTTGAACTGACGAAAATGAACGTTGCAACCGTTAATTTATAAGTGAATCAACTTGAAATGATGATATATCTTTGAAGCACATGCTTATCTCAAAAAACGTCACACAAACGTTGATATGCATTATTTGCTTGTTAGGCAAGCTTTTCACCGAAACATCCTAATTTATAGACGTTATTCAATGCTAAACGATGCACGATGTGATTTTGCATATTTCTAATGAATGTGTACATGCCGCGTGTGGCCTGTATTTTTCTTATATACAAGAATTCAGTGAAAAATAATCGAAATTTAGGAACAGAAGTTGTTCAAGAATAACATACGTAATGGGTGACATGTGTAGTGATGATTTATTTGTAGACGTTTTTCTTAAAAGGCAGGCACTGCACTATAAATATCTAAGTTCAAATTGAATGCTACACACGTGATGTTTATGTATTTCACGGATTTTATTTTGTTGAAAACAATAGATTATTAACACATTAGATTGTGAAAGAGCTATATACATGTCGCGGCTCATGTGTACTTATTTTGCATACAAGATTCATTTTATGCAGTTCGAAATGATGAAACTAACATTGTTGACGAATAGTGTATATCGTGGCCACTCTACATATTCATTTATTTATGATGTTTCGGTTGAATAAAGCCTCAAAATGGTCAAAATCTATGACGACAATCAAGGGTACAAAGGTCGCCGGTTTCATAGACAATACTTCGTTTGAATGCCTTAATTAATGAGCTGATTTGATGAGACTAACTTGTAAACAACAAGCGTGCTGTTCGTTTCACATGCTTATCAGACAAACGTCATAATTTATGCAAATTAATCAATGGTAAACAATGCGACATATGACTGTGTATTTTTCAAATGAATCTGTGCAAGTCGCGTGTGGCCTGTATTTATCTCATATACAAGAATTCATTGAAAAACAATTGAAATTTCGGAATTAATATTGTCCAACAATCCTATATGTATCGCGCCGCCCGTGTAGTCATTTATTTTTGGACGCTTTTGTTCGAAAAACACGTGCTACTATACATGTATGAAAGGTCAATTTCAATGATATATGGGTCGCGGGGTTGGTTTGCATATATTACGGACAATATTTTGTTGAAAACACACTAAATTATTAATAAATCAGGTTGAACTGACGAAAATGAACGTTGCAACCGTTAATTTATAAGTGAATCAACTTGAAATGATGATATATCTTTGAAGCACATGCTTATCTCAAAAAACGTCACACAAACGTTGATATGCATTATTTGCTTGTTAGGCAAGCTTTTCACCGAAACATCCTAATTTATAGACGTTATTCAATGCTAAACGATGCACGATGTGATTTTGCATATTTCTAATGAATGTGTACATGCCGCGTGTGGCCTGTATTTTTCTTATATACAAGAATTCAGTGAAAAATAATCGAAATTTAGGAACAGAAGTTGTTCAAGAATAACATACGTAATGGGTGACATGTGTAGTGATGATTTATTTGTAGACGTTTTTCTTAAAAGGCAGGCACTGCACTATAAATATCTAAGTTCAAATTGAATGCTACACACGTGATGTTTATGTATTTCACGGATTTTATTTTGTTGAAAACACAATAGATTATTAACACATTAGATTGTGAAAGAGCTATATACATGTCGCGGCTCATGTGTACTTATTTTGCATACAAGATTCATTTTATGCAGTTCGAAATGATGAAACTAACATTGTTGACGAATAGTGTATATCGTGGCCACTCTACATATTCATTTATTTATGATGTTTCGGTTGAATAAAGCCTCAAAATGGTCAAAATCTATGACGACAATCAAGGGTACAAAGGTCGCCGGTTTCATAGACAATACTTCGTTTGAATGCCTTAATTAATGAGCTGATTTGATGAGACTAACTTGTAAACAACAAGCGTGCTGTTCGTTTCACATGCTTATCAGACAAACGTCATAATTTATGCAAATTAATCAATGGTAAACAATGCGACATATGACTGTGTATTTTTCAAATGAATCTGTGCAAGTCGCGTGTGGCCTGTATTTATCTCATATACAAGAATTCATTGAAAAACAATTGAAATTTCGGAATTAATATTGTCCAACAATCCTATATGTATCGCGCCGCCCGTGTAGTCATTTATTTTTGGACGCTTTTGTTCGAAAAACACGTGCTACTATACATGTATGAAAGGTCAATTTCAATGATATATGGGTCGCGGGGTTGGTTTGCATATATTACGGACAATATTTTGTTGAAAACACACTAAATTATTAATAAATCAGGTTGAACTGACGAAAATGAACGTTGCAACCGTTAATTTATAAGTGAATCAACTTGAAATGATGATATATCTTTGAAGCACATGCTTATCTCAAAAAACGTCACACAAACGTTGATATGCATTATTTGCTTGTTAGGCAAGCTTTTCACCGAAACATCCTAATTTATAGACGTTATTCAATGCTAAACGATGCACGATGTGATTTTGCATATTTCTAATGAATGTGTACATGCCGCGTGTGGCCTGTATTTTTCATATACAAGAATTCAGTGAAAAATAATCGAAATTTAGGAACAGAAGTTGTTCAAGAATAACATACGTAATGGGTGACATGTGTAGTGATGATTTATTTGTAGACGTTTTCTTAAAAGGCAGGCACTGCACTATAAATATCTAAGTTCAAATTGAATGCTACACACGTGATGTTTATGTATTTCACGGATTTTATTTTGTTGAAAACACAATAGATTATTAACACATTAGATTGTGAAAGAGCTATATACATGTCGCGGCTCATGTGTACTTATTTTGCATACAAGATTCATTTTATGCAGTTCGAAATGATGAAACTAACATTGTTGACGAATAGTGTATATCGTGGCCACTCTACATATTCATTTATTTATGATGTTTCGGTTGAATAAAGCCTCAAAATGGTCAAAATCTATGACGACAATCAAGGGTACAAAGGTCGCCGGTTTCATAGACAATACTTCGTTTGAATGCCTTAATTAATGAGCTGATTTGATGAGACTAACTTGTAAACAACAAGCGTGCTGTTCGTTTCACATGCTTATCAGACAAACGTCATAATTTATGCAAATTAATCAATGGTAAACAATGCGACATATGACTGTGTATTTTTCAAATGAATCTGTGCAAGTCGCGTGTGGCCTGTATTTATCTCATATACAAGAATTCATTGAAAAACAATTGAAATTTCGGAATTAATATTGTCCAACAATCCTATATGTATCGCGCCGCCCGTGTAGTCATTTATTTTTGGACGCTTTTGTTCGAAAAACACGTGCTACTATACATGTATGAAAGGTCAATTTCAATGATATATGGGTCGCGGGGTTGGTTTGCATATATTACGGGCAATATTTTGTTGAAAACACACTAAATTATTAATAAATCAGGTTGAACTGACGAAAATGAACGTTGCAACCGTTAATTTATAAGTGAATCAACTTGAAATGATGATATATCTTTGAAGCACATGCTTATCTAAAAAAACGTCACACAAACGTTGATATGCATTATTTGCTTGTTAGGCAAGCTTTTCACCGAAACATCCTAATTTATAGACGTTATTCAATGCTAAACGATGCACGATGTGACATTGCATATTTCTAATGAATGTGTACATGCCGCGTGTGGCCTGCATTTTTCTTATATACAAGAATTCAGTGAAAAATAATCGAAATTTAGGAACAGAAGTTGTTCAAGAATAACATTCGTAATGGGTGACATGTGTAGTGATGATTTATTTGTAGACGTTTTTCTTAAAAGGCAGGCACTGCACTATAAATATTTAAGTTCAAATTGAATGCTACACACGTGATGTTTATGTATTTCACGGATTTTATAAACACAATAGATTATTAACACATTAGATTGTGAAAGAGCTATATACATGTCGCGGCTCATGTGTACTTATTTTGCATACAAGATTCATTTTATGCAGTTCGAAATGATGAAACTAACATTGTTGACGAATAGTGTATATCGTGGCCACTCTACATATTCATTTATTTATGATGTTTCGGTTGAATAAAGCCTCAAAATGGTCAAAATCTATGACGACAATCAAGGGTACAAAGGTCGCCGGTTTCATAGACAATACTTCGTTTGAATGCCTTAATTAATGAGCTGATTTGATGAGACTAACTTGTAAACAACAAGCGTGCTGTTCGTTTCACATGCTTATCAGACAAACGTCATAATTTATGCAAATTAATCAATGGTAAACAATGCGACATATGACTGTGTATTTTTCAAATGAATCTGTGCAAGTCGCGTGTGGCCTGTATTTATCTCATATACAAGAATTCATTGAAAAACAATTGAAATTTCGGAATTAATATTGTCCAACAATCCTATATGTATCGCGCCGCCCGTGTAGTCATTTATTTTTGGACGCTTTTGTTCGAAAAACACGTGCTACTATACATGTATGAAAGGTCAATTTCAATGATATATGGGTCGCGGGGTTGGTTTGCATATATTACGGACAATATTTTGTTGAAAACACACTAAATTATTAATAAATCAGGTTGAACTGACGAAAATGAACGTTGCAACCGTTAATTTATAAGTGAATCAACTTGAAATGATGATATATCTTTGAAGCACATGCTTATCTCAAAAAACGTCACACAAACGTTGATATGCATTATTTGCTTGTTAGGCAAGCTTTTCACCGAAACATCCTAATTTATAGACGTTATTCAATGCTAAACGATGCACGATGTGATTTTGCATATTTCTAATGAATGTGTACATGCCGCGTGTGGCCTGTATTTTTCTTATATACAAGAATTCAGTGAAAAATAATCGAAATTTAGGAACAGAAGTTGTTCAAGAATAACATACGTAATGGGTGACATGTGTAGTGATGATTTATTTGTAGACGTTTTTCTTAAAAGGCAGGCACTGCACTATAAATATCTAAGTTCAAATTGAATGCTACACACGTGATGTTTATGTATTTCACGGATTTTATTTTGTTGAAAACACAATAGATTATTAACACATTAGATTGTGAAAGAGCTATATACATGTCGCGGCTCATGTGTACTTATTTTGCATACAAGATTCATTTTATGCAGTTCGAAATGATGAAACTAACATTGTTGACGAATAGTGTATATCGTGGCCACTCTACATATTCATTTATTTATGATGTTTCGGTTGAATAAAGCCTCAAAATGGTCAAAATCTATGACGACAATCAAGGGTACAAAGGTCGCCGGTTTCATAGACAATACTTCGTTTGAATGCCTTAATTAATGAGCTGATTTGATGAGACTAACTTGTAAACAACAAGCGTGCTGTTCGTTTCACATGCTTATCAGACAAACGTCATAATTTATGCAAATTAATCAATGGTAAACAATGCGACATATGACTGTGTATTTTTCAAATGAATCTGTGCAAGTCGCGTGTGGCCTGTATTTATCTCATATACAAGAATTCATTGAAAAACAATTGAAATTTCGGAATTAATATTGTCCAACAATCCTATATGTATCGCGCCGCCCGTGTAGTCATTTATTTTTGGACGCTTTTGTTCGAAAAACACGTGCTACTATACATGTATGAAAGGTCAATTTCAATGATATATGGGTCGCGGGGTTGGTTTGCATATATTACGGACAATATTTTGTTGAAAACACACTAAATTATTAATAAATCAGGTTGAACTGACGAAAATGAACGTTGCAACCGTTAATTTATAAGTGAATCAACTTGAAATGATGATATATCTTTGAAGCACATGCTTATCTCAAAAAACGTCACACAAACGTTAATATGCATTATTTGCTTGTTAGGCAAGCTTTTCACCGAAACATCCTAATTTATAGACGTTATTCAATGCTAAACGATGCACGATGTGATTGTGTACATTTCTAATGAATGTATTCAAGCCGCGCGTGGCGTATATTGATCTTATGTACAATTCTTCATTGAAAAACAATCGAAATTTTGGAATTAAATTTGTTCAGCATCAGTATATATATCGCGCGACATGTACCAATTTATTTTGTAGACGATTTTGATGACAAAACGCGCTGCATTATAAATGCATAAGATCAATTTGCATGGTATTTAGGTAACGAGGTTTGTTTCATTTTTCCGTAATTATCGGCTTGAAAACACATATAATTATAAATAGATCAGATTGACATTAGAAATATACATGTAGTCGCGGCTCACCTGTACTTATTATGTACTTATGTACAAGAGTTTAATTTGTACAGCTAAAAATGATGAAATAAACCTTATACACGTCTAGTAAATATCACAGGTGCGCTGTGTATTCAATTATTATTGTGATATTCAGTTGAGAAATAACCAAAATGCTCTATATCTACGACGGAAATCTACTGTATAAAGTCGCCGAATTTCTTTACTTTCTTTATGTCCAATAGCTTCAGTACATACTCTAATTATTGAGCTGATTTGTTGGGAATACTTGTACAAAACAAGCGTCCCATGCATATTTATTTGTTGTACATGTTTTTCACTTAAACAACCTAGTTTACAGATTAATATCAGAAATGAACTATACTGATGTTGTACGTCTGAATTGATTGTTAAATGCATTTGATTTTGGTTAGAAAAAGTACCTATATTGTGTGCCTTTTTATGTATTCTGACGTGTTTTATATGTTAATGGCATTTTAATTGACAAAACTTTCTTGGCTACAAGAACGACATTTTCATTAAACTATTCAATTCAAATGATTGGAAACAGCCTTTCACGCATTTTTGTTGATCGCGGAATGCAGAATCATATGTTTTCATAGTTATCCCATTTTAAAACATCCTGGCGCGCAAGTTATTTTTTGATAATTTATTAATTGTCGTCCTAACAAATGACTTTCAGAATTATTGATAAACTCCATCGCGCATGTTTGTTTGTTTGTTTCGAGAATATGATTTGGTTCATAAATGTCCTACTTTATAAATCATTCTGTAGTACTTACACATTATGTCTTAATTTATTGTTCAAACCTAAATCAATAATGTAAATAAGCCAGATATTTGAAAAAATTAATCCGTCTGAGTTTTCAAAAATTTAACAAAAATATTCTTCCTAATCCTAAAAAAATAGTGCATGTGAAGTTAAATTATGTGAGGGGACCTACCATTGTGAAAGTAAAGTGCAGTGTTCAAGAAAATCCACCTACTTCATCAATATATCCTAAAATAATCCAATATATATATATTCCATATTCACTATTTCTGACACAAATATTTTACCACAAAATATAGCACACTAAGCACTAACACTATGCACAATCACTCAGCACAAACACTAAACACTTTACACTAAGCACAAGCACTATAAACACTTTACACTAAGCACAATAGTAAAAATAATTTGGAAAACAACACTTTTGAAAATAGCACTTCACACTCGAAAGTGCATGGAATCACATAAGACCCTCAATTCAGCCTAGATGTTGTGATATCTTTGTTCTCCTGGAATTCAAAGGTACACTAGTTAGCTATGGGAAAAAGTACAGAGCACAAGTAATTAAGTACTGGCAACAACGTAGCAGGCACAAGCAATTTATTTGTGACAATTAGGGACAAATCACTGGCAGTTAAGTACTGACAATTTCGTACAACTTACAAGTATAAAAAGGATTAATAGTGAAGCACAAAACACAAATAAGTAAGTGTTGGCAATTAAGTACAAGACGCAAGTGATTGAATATGGAAAATTATGTAAAACCACAATTAATTAAGTACTAACTGTTAAATACAAATAACAACGTATCGGAAATTATACACATAATCAAGTAATAGTAATTAAGTATAAAGCGCAAGCAATTATGAACTCGTGTTAGTAATTAAGACAAATCATTATGTGTCTGTAATTAATGAGAGGTCGTAATTATTAGATTATTGATAACAATTACACTTTAACTTATACGTAAACAAGTTCAAATCATTTTTATGTGTACATATATACACCAACGGTAAGTCAGTCTACATATGTATAATAAAGAATAAGAAAGTAAAATACACTTATCACACTAATCCAGTTGTCCAAACTGCAAGGCTATTAAATTTCTGCCATGACTACAGCTGGTTCTTGATTTTTGAAATCTGAAATTTTTATTAGATCAATAAATAATTCAACTACAAGTGACTGGGTACAAATACTAAAATACGTGTAAGTGAATGTTTGTTATTACACGTGTACCAGTGTAAATAACTAAATATATCTATCCGGGTCAAGTGAGGGTACAGCAAAATCGGACCACGCTCAAAAAGTTTACAGACAGGTAAATTTTCCTGAATCATGATGTAAGATTTTGATCTTTAGATCATTTTGGCAATACTGTCCGTGCGCTGCTCACGTTTGCGCGCAGAAAATGATGAAAAGGGCATGTACCTTCACTGAGGGGTATAAAAGAAGCGCCCAACAATTATACAATGCGGTATATCTAAATCCGTCTGGTTTGCCCATAAATCCACCAAACAATTTTTGTCCAAATCGTTTAAATTTGGTAGTCCCAATTCATATAACTATATATATTGTTATTATTTGCATCATAGTACAACGTATTATATATATTTATACTTAATGTGTTAGGAGATGTACGTAAATTTTAATCATGAACAGATGCCTGTGTCCACTGGGTATCAACCAAGCTCTCCGTAAGGACGATCTAGTTGGTTTATTTTTTAAACCAAACATTTTGCGTAGTATTTCGCAATATATCAGCTGTATTGCTAGTGATTCATGGTTACCCCACACTGAAGAATCATAGTATAGATCCGACTAGGCTATCAAACAGACGACATTAATCTTTAATCGTTACTTCAACTTGGTTTAATATCATTCAAAGTTGTGTAAAACACGAGATCAGTTTTGTGCAATTTTCTTTCGTGTTTAATACCATGACCCGTTTTGTTTGCGCTCGAAGGGTCGTATTATGTTATGGCGCTGCTCGTCCGTCTGTCCGTCCGTTCTCTTTTTGCGGACAACTTCTCCTTCATTATTAGATTGCAACTTTTATGGCTTTCTTGTGATTTGACCTGATGACCTAGTTTTTAACCTGAATTGATCCATGCTCAAACCTGTTCATGATATCATTGGTACAAACATTCTGATACAGTTTAACAAAGATCCAATCAAAACTGCCACTTCTAGAAGGTTAAAAAGGTTAAAAATCAGAACTGTGACCTATAGAGTGCTAAAAAGGTTTTTCTATGATTTTACCTGGTGACCCAGTTTTTGACCCAAGATGACCCATGTTCGAACTTAACCAAGTATCATGGAGACAATCATTTTGACAAGATTTGCTGAAGATCCAATCAAAACTGCAACCCCAAGCGCGTTAACAAGGTTTATCCATGATTTGACCTGGTGACCTAGTTTTTGACCCAAGATCACCTATGTTCGAGCTTAACCACGAAATTATTAAGTAAAGCATTTTGACAAGGTTTGGTGAACGTCCAATCAAAATTGCAACATCTAGAGCATTAGCAAGGTTTTCTGGAGCACTGACCTAGTGACTTAGTTTTTTGACCCCAGATGACCCATGTTCAAACTTGTCCAAGATATCATTAAGACAAGCATTTTGACATGGTTTGGTGAAGATCCAATCATAATTGTGACCCGTAGAGCGTTAACAAGGTTTTTCTAGTGATTTGACCTGGTGACCTAGTTTTTGACCCCACATGCTCGAAGTTGACCTAGATATCATTAAGACAATCATTTTGACAAAGTTTGGTGAACCTCCAATCAAAACTGTGACCTCTAGAGGGTTTACAAGGTTTTCCAATGATTTGACCTGGTGACCTAGTTTTTGACCCCCAGATGACCCATGTTCAAACTTGTTCAAGATATTATTAAAGCGAACCTTCTGACAAAGTTTGATGAAGATTCGATCAAAATTGCAATCTCTAGAGCATTAACAAGGTTTTCTGGTGTGCTGACCTAGTGACCCAGTATTTCATCGGAGATGACCCATATTAGCCTAATTTTACAAAATTAGTAATACAAACATTCTGACAAAGTTTCATGAAGATCTAATCAAATCTGTGATTTCTAGAGTGGTAACAAATTTCCATTCTATTTGACCTGCTGACCTAGTTTTTGACCCCAGATGACCCATGTTCGAACTTGTCCAAGATATCATTAAGACGAACATTCTGGCCAGGTCTGATGAAGATTCGTTTTAAAGTGTGACCACTAGAGCATTAACAACCCCCAGGTGTGGACGACGGACGACGTACGTCGGAGTAGACTGACTGATCACTATAGCTCACAGAGCACTACGTGCTCAGGTGAGCTAAAAAGTTCGGAGATGGGTCGTCTTGGGTTAAAACCTGGGTCACCAGGTCAAAACTTTGGAAAACCTTAGAAGGTGAAATATTTACTTAGGTGAGTGAAAAGGGGCCATCATGACCCTCTTGTTTATATCTTCATATGTGCCTTGCGGTTACACAACAGACACAAGTTAGACAAAAACAAAAGACAAAAAATCAATGATATTGCCGTCCTCTAGCATTTATACATATTCCTAAAATCGCTTCCCATCAGTAATTTAAGTACTTTGATTTTCAAGGGCTTCTTTTTTCTCGGAATAGCTAGATAGTTTTTCGAACATAGGGTGGACGCTTAACGAAAACCCGATTTGGTATGACCTAATTATAAATATGAGGTAAGTACACTGATCAAAAACGAATAAGCTACACTTAAAACCTGTTTCAATATTTTTTATTTTCCTTTTCTTAGCATTTTTATGACCAGATAAGTAGATAAAATAACGTGTAGAATTAACTCTTCAAAAGCTTAGGCACTTTTAAATCAACTTTATTTCAACCACTCTGCTCGTTACGAAGAATGTAACTCAAGCCTGTTTGCACCGATTCAAACTGTCATTCCTATGTATTCATTTGTTGGTTTTAGAGTAGCAGTCTAATATATCGACTACACAACAACATTACACAAATCAAAGCGCTGAAAGTACTGTAGGGACGATTTTCTTTAAGGTTAAATAAAACTTAATATAATTGAATTTTCCAGCTTTCAGGACTCCTCAGTTTATTTTAATTTTGACATGACAATAAATTTAAATGTTATCTACTAGTATACTACTCAAAATTTGCTAAGGATCACCTTTTTGACATTGCATATTTCAGTCCTATTATCATCATATTAAAATTTCCGCTAACGAAATACCTGTACGGGGACCTCATAATTGTGTACTTAATTTATCGATTTGTCATGTACACCTTGCACGATAAGCACATGGAAAAGCATACCCATGGAAATATGGTGTTTTATGGCCATGTGCTTTCACTTAAACGTGTACAAGCACTAAGACTTCTCTCGTTTTATTGTAAAACTGTGTTCGAAATTAGCAAACTATGGCAAATCGACAGGTTAGACGTCGTTTTAGTGAAGATGAGATGAACAGGGGAATTGGAATATTCCAGGCTGGCCGTTCACAAAGGTTAGTTGCCAATGTATTGGGGTATCCCAGAGCGTTGTTGCCAGGATGTGGAACCGATACAAAACGACTGGAAATGTCTTGCAGGGTCACGCCGGAGGACGGGAACGTTCAACGACTCCAGCCCAGGACCGATTTATTGTCATTCAGGCCAGGCGCCAACGGTTCTCGAACGTTACGACCTCACGTAACGACTTCCAGAATGCAACTGGTGTGCGTGTAAGCACACAAACAGTTAGAAACAGGTTGCATGATGCTGGGATGAAGTCACGGAGGCCAGCAATTGGCATTCCATTGACACAACGCCATATTCAAGAGCATTTGCAATGGGCGCAGACTCATGTCACAAGGACAGTTAATGATTGGACCCCGGTCCTCTTCACCGATGAGTCAAGGTTTTGTTTGGACTTCACGGTCAGACGGGCTAGGGTTTGGAGAAGTCCAAACGAACGCTTAGTTCCAGCTTGCGTTGCAGAACACCACCGTTTTGGTGGGGGTTCAGTCATGGTGTGGGCGGGAATAAGCGCTCAGGGGAAAACAGACCTACACATCACTGAAAACGGTACACTGACGGCAGTAAGGTACGTCAATGAAATCTTAGACGTCCATGTACGCACGTACGCTGGCGCAGTCGGTCCTGATTTCATTCTTATGGATGATAACGCCCGTGCACACAGAGCCCACATCACAAACCAATATCTTGAGGAGGCAACTATAGTCCGCATGGATTGGCCAGCGAGGTCCCCGGATTTAAATCCAATTGAGCATGCTTAGGATATGCTGCAGAAAGCCATTTCTTCACGCCACGTCCAACCAACAACAGTTCAGGAGCTAAGACATGCACCCGTAGAGGAATGGGCCCAGATTCCTCATCATAAGGTCTGCAGGCTCATCAGCAGCATGCGGCGGCGATGCCAGGCCGTAATTAATGCTCGCGGACACCATACTCGGTATTAAACACCCTATGCCAACCACTTCCTGATTTGCAAGATTTTTTAATTTCACTATGTGATCTCCAAAATGTTGATTTTTATCCACTGCACTCTTTCCGCAACAGGCACACATCAAGGAACACTTCCATTGTAATTATTTTCATAAAAATCAATTCCGCACTAATTATATTTAATTCCTTTCAATCAATTTTCATATTTATTACAAATACACAAACGTAACGCACTGTAGAAAAACGTGATCCTTAGCAAATTTTGAGTAGTATATTTAAGGAAAGAAATGATCTATATAAAGCATCAGATTTTTATCAGAAATGAATTTATTTCATAAAAATAATAAGAAGAAGAATAAAGTACTAAGTTAATTTCTGCAAAATAATTGATGTTCATTAAACGGATGACTATTGTATCCCTTTGATACAGATATTTTTATATGTTAAGTTAGTGTGAAAGTTTAGAAAAAAGTTGCAGAAGCAAAATATACATTCTCGCATTCTATCTTATTAGCATATAAATGATAAATGGAAACCGGAAAAATCATATATTGTGATTATCTGTCAAATTGCTGAAATATTTAGATTTTTACAGTTATCTTCCACATAGATATCAAATAGGCCTTTAGAATTCATATTCAAGCTTAAAAGCTTTAAAGTGTTGTTTTGTATTTACTTGGTAAAATAGTTTCTAAAGATAAATCAAAGAATATTTATGTAGTATTGAGCTCCCTTAGGACCCTTTGATTGTACATTAGTATTATTGTATATCAACTTTGTAACACTGTAAAATTCAAGTTGGCAACCTTTGATAATTATCTAGCCAGTGATATTCCATTGATAAATCAATGTAATAAATAGTTAAGCTTATAGAGACATAAGAATTGGTATGCTACTTTCAAATAAAATCAAAGTTTTTTTTGCAAAATTAAATAACTTTTTTGATGATGTAATATGACAGTATCTTCCTCCTTTTACATGCTCAAGTGAGGTAAAATGGAAAACTGAATAAAAATAATCAAATTATGTATCATCGTTACAAGATAATATACGTGTACATCAGACAGTTCAGTTCATGTTCAGACATAAATAATTAACTAATACAGTATTATAAAACAAAAGGTGTCGGCGGAAATGGTAGACTACTTAAGTTATTGATACAGGATTAAATAACAAACCAATTTTCAAAAGCAACAATTTGCATCAAAGTGCATCAAAGCATGATTGGTGGCAATAATTGTGGAATATTCCAAACATTCTAGTAATGAGTGTTAGTAATAAAAACGAACATTATTATTATCATTATCAGTTATCATTTTCGAAACAATGATTAGCGCTAATGACAAATAACCCCTTAAATAAGGGTGAAACTGTATCCACCTCATAAAAGTAACGGTGCTATCATTACCAACAATAACTTGAAGTACGCAATAACATATAGATAAATATATATTTTTGCAATATGAATATCTGAATACTGACATGGCACAAGTGCAATTTATGCTCAGGTTAACAAGAAATGGAATGACAAAAAATAAGATGATGAATACTTATCAGAACTGCATTGTATAAAGCCTATCGTTAACCTCTTTTGTTATGAAGTAGAAAGATTGTCATGTTTCATTTAAAATATACTACTCCGTGTCAAAGCAAGCAACAACTGCCTGTGAGGCCACTGATAATCCTGAAAAAAATATTAAATCTCTGACATTTATTGCTGATTTTACCGCGGGAAACACCTAGAAGTCCATGGGTGTCATATCGAGCGAATAAAGTGCTTGCTCTACCTAAACTCTGTCTAGAACCAAAGCCAACTAATCTCAAATTGCTGCTGCTGCTGCTGTTGTATGACTCGGTGCATTGTCCTGGTGTAGTAACACTCTGTAGTAATTGTTGGAATACAGGCCACTATCAACAGCCTTGCTTTTGGGTTAACTCTTCAACGACGTGTTGAGTGCCAGCTTACAGTGCTAGGGGTCTTGGGTACAATCCCTGGTAAGGACAAAACATTGTTCTGTTCTTAATTTACTATAACTCTCTCTTACTCTAATTCTGGACGCTTACATCTGATGGTTCGAACAAGGTCTCTTCGTAAAACCTGGAATTCAAAGATTCAAATTTTCAGTAAATTGAAAACGACAATCGAATTAAGCACATGCATTCGATTCGGATAAACAATGACTGTACTTTGATATGAATTGATATGAACTAAAGAGAAGTATTCCAATTTTGTGCTAATCAAATAAGTTTCACACTTACTGTTCAGTAATATGCCGAATTCAGAGCAGTGTGAGTCGGTACTGCCTGTTGAAGAAGCATACCGGATCTGTCCATAAAGAATATATACATCTTTTTCCCAAGGGACTTTGTTTGCCGGAGGAGGTGGAGGAGAAGAATCTGCTTTCGATTGCCTAGACTGTTCCTATGTCTAAGGATCATAAAGAAACAACCATGTTTCGTCGTTTGTAATAATCCTATCCAGGAAATCGTCTCCTTCCCTACGAACACGCGCCAGGAACTTCCTCGAAGCGTCCACTTTTACTCCATGTAGTTTTCGTTAACAACCGTGGAATCCAACAGGCACTCAGCATGTGCATGTTGAAATGTTCAGCTAATACCGTATGCACAGTCACTCAAACAATCCCGGTAAGGTCGCATATATCGTGCACTGTGTATCTGCGATCTTTGTCAACAACGTCCCAGATTTTCTGCACTGATGTTAAATCATTTATGCCGCTTGAATATCAATGATCTGTCGCCTGTAACATGTCTCTGGTCTTTATACTTGTGCGATGTTCTTCATCAGTTGACGTCATTTTTAACAAATTGCTTTGACGACCACTTGGATAGTATGTATCGCCACACAACAATTCCGAAGATATGGCGTCCATATAATTATGATCAGTTGACAGAAATAACGTCCAATGTCGCGTGCATAACGTCGCGCCAAAATCGGTTTATTTTGTTCAAATTCATGGACATTTAATGAATACAATACTTAAAAAATGACATACCCCGCCTTAGCGATGTTTGGTTACTATAGCGACACAAGACACATGATAACATTTCATTTAAAATAAATTAATTGTAGCAAACAAATGATATTAGAAATTGCTTTATTTCTGCAAATTTTCACCACTTTCTGTTTGACGAATGGAATAGTGCAAAAGTCCACGTAACATTACTATACAGAGGATAAATATCAGTTTATTACTGCCAGTCCTGTATACTTCATTTTTCCAGATTTATATTTTATTTAGTTTTGTACAATTTTGCCACAGAGAGCATGTACCCCACTGAAGATCGAACCCTTGTTCTCTCGCTCAGCAGTCCGAAGCGCTACCACTGCGCCAGCCAGTTGAGTTTCTCTGGTCCGGTCGCTAGTATGATATACAAAGTACACGTGGTTTTGACACTTGAAGAAAATTACTGACAGACGAGCAATACAAGCTGATATTAAACATACAAAACGATTAAAGTTATTTTAGACCTAAAATATATTTGTTTCTGGTTACATGCCCAATATATTGGTCGGTACTAGAGATCTTTTTATTGTAGTTCATTTTTTATATATATCGGCAATACAATGTGGGAATATGTGCGCTGTAATGTTAATGAGTTCTCAAAATTAGCACTACGATTTGGACGCCATGAAAACTTCAACCTGCAATATAGGTTCTAGTTAAGTGACGTGTTGTATACAGGTTTCTTTTTATTTTGAGCATTTTATTACTATTTTCGTGTTTTCCGTCTTAAAATTAAATTTCGTCGAATGAATATTTGTTTTTCGATCTGTAATATTCAGTCAAAAACCGAACATTCGAATATTCGGTCCCATCCCAAGCATACACTATCAAATACCATGACTACATTAAAACCCAACACAGATAAGATACAGCCACATCGATGAAGAATGTCTATCAAGGGGTAAGACATTTAGAAATACATTTCATATGGTTGCAAAAGGGTTGCCTTTATTACGTATTGTATACATTTATGAAGTCTCATTAAAAATTTAGTGTTTTTGACCAAGGAATCGTTCTTTACTCAAGTTTTCATATGTACTGAGAACATGCTCACAATGTTAAAAAACGCACACCCACCTATCCACTGTTTAATGTTTGGATCCCGTATCAGTAAACCAACATTGTTAAGGACAGCCTCGCTTATGAAGATAAAGCCACGTCGGCAACACAACATTAGGCTGTTGCTCTGTTGTAAGTTTTAAAATAGTCTTACCCGTTATTAGATATATTATGATAGCAATGCTTTTATAAACACACCGTCTGTTGTTTTGTAAAACAACGTCTGTTGACACCAACCTTTATCAACACAAATTAAGTGAAACAAATGCTCAATAGGAACTAACCTCATGTATATAAAGACAAATACAAGAAATATCCGTCATCTATTCTGTCACAAAGACACCACGCCTATATACATGCTGTGTTAGCAGAAAAGACACAAAATTAGCACTTGTATTATGGGACGCCGTGTCTATATTTTGTACACATGAATGCCAGTATCCATCAGAATGTTTTCATTATCCTATTAAGCTAATCACATATTGTGCAATATATCTCTGTCATCTAAATATCTGTCATCTATTTTGTCACCAAGACACTATGCCTCTATAAATCTATCTTGAAAAACCGGTCTTGCTGTGTTGGTAGCAAAGGCACAAAATTCACGCTCGTAATAAGGAACGCCGGGACTGTCTTTTGTAGACATGAATACCAGTATCCATTAGAATGTTTTTATAATACTACTAAGTTATCTATGTGTTATGTAATTTATCTCTGTCATGTGTATATACAGTTTTATTGTGCGCTTTGTATCTTACTATGTATTTTACATATTATGCGAATACATCATCAAATCAGGTAGCTCAAGTCGTTATGTGCTTGTATCATCATATTAGGCACATGTCTTGTTATGTTGTCTTCTGAGAAACCACAACTCGTGTTTGATGTTTCTGGAATTTCAGAGAGATTCGATGCATGAACTTACCACTAATACACTTATCAAAATTAGATTCAGAGCCTCGACTACCAGGACTACTGTCACGTGCTCAAGCATATGTGAAGTGCAAAATTTTGGATAATGTATTACAATGCATGACTTGCACATATAATTTAAACTTAAATTTATGATTTGGAGAAAATCTGTATGTAGTTTAACGATTAAATCATAGTAAAAGACTGGTATATTTACAGAAAAAATGAGCGAAGGTATTACAATACAGTGTATGTGAATATCTGTCTGAATTTAGCCAATATGCGAGGACCATGAGAAAAGCTAGTCTATTGCACGTATATTTCGTTTTCCTACGAGAAACATGCTATGTATGGTTTTATTGTGTGTAGAATTTAAGTAACCTGTACATAAACAACTAGACAAACCAGGTCAAAACTTATGACCTTTAAGGCTATATTTTTGTTATCATACGATTTATTTGTTTGTTTGGTTTTTATGTGACGTCGCTTTGTTTAACGCCGTTTTCAACAATTTTTCACTTATATACGTCGGCAAGTTCACCTTACCAGTTTTCCTTGACTGTATACTAACCAGTACTATTTCATATGATTTATATCTTTGAACTAAAATATATATTTGAAAAAGTTTCATTGACACTATACTTGGGGGTGTTAGTGGAACCCAGGCATGTATTTTTAGCATCAATATCCAGTTATCATTTTGTTCTAATGATTTCTTAAACATTTTCTTTGACTAAACTAGACATAAACTACATGTCGTCTGCTTGTATTCGTAAATCCTACTCTCTGTTCTCCATCAATGAAATTCCACAGTTACAACCCAATATTTACAAACGGTCACATGTTTCTCGTGATTTCAGTGATAATACAAATTCTTCCTACCAAACATGTGACGATACAGTATAACTCTACAAATGACGACCGCTATGCAGACCCATTTTTATTTCCTTGTTATTAAAATAATTTTGTGTTCAGTTAGATTACTAAGTGTAAACGATGTGTTTACAGTATTTATTTTGTATTTCTCTTCTAATTTTAATGTAACTTTTCGATATTCCAATAACATTTCTACAAAACGTTGCATTAAAATAGTCGTCTGCTTACCAACTGGCTATCAGTCAATGTTTGGTAACTGGTTGTAAAAATACACGCAATACTGCTTATGTTATCTCCCTTATGTAACCATAAAATGTGTCTGTTATCCTAGTTAATGACCATTATTATAGTTATTGCTTAACAAGTTTTTCAATAATGTTTCAGTTCACCTAACCGGCGGTTCACCTAACCATTTTTCCTGGACTATATACTAACCAGTAATAACTTACCCTTCCTCAAGGAGCCGGTAACTTCTCCATATATGGACACTTTTGTCAAATTTTAATAGAAGGGTTTGGCCTGCCTCGACCTAATTTGAACCCGGATCGCCGGGTTACAAGTCAAGCACACTAACCACTGGACCACGGCTTGTGTGTGTCTACCAATTTATACATTTATAAGTGCTTGTATACAAGACGCTACAATATAAATACATGTATGTAAGGTCAATTTGAATGGTATATGGGTAGCGGGGTTGGTTTGCATATATTACGGACAATATTTTGTTGAAAACACTAAAATATTAATAAATCAGGTTGAATTGACGGGAAGAAATATATTAAAATAGCTTTTGCATCAAATTCTACATACTTTTTAACTCTGCACGAAAGGACAGAAAACCCCATCACGTGTATGTTGCTATGTTTTTGTAGGTATGTTCAATATCAGTATCAATGGGGTTGATATACGACCTGACAAAATAGGAAAGGATACTTGAATTGTTTACCTATATGTATATACAAATATATATATTCATAGTACAGTCAAACCTGTCAAAAGGCCACCCTTGGGAGACAAAATGGCCTTCATTGACAGATGGCTTTTGTTTGGAAGTGATGTTGTTCTAAATAATCAGTTATACTTTTTTGAAGAATGACCTTTATCTACAATGTGGTCTTTACTCAGGGGTGGCCTCAAACACAAATTTCACTGTACAATTATATATCTATATCATACATTACAACACAAGATAGTACAAATAAAACATAACCTACATATCATTTATTTTTCATGATAAGCAACAAATAAAATACAAAACACATTACTTGATCACAGAAATTATGGAAGTAAATAAATGAAATTTTACCTTGCCTAAAACTAAGATCACTTGTCATAGACTTTGGGCAAGTGGGTTACAGTAAAGACTGACATTTTATAAATTAAGTTTACGAAAATATCATACTTTGTCCTAGATTTTGTTGAACATCATTGGATGATAGTATTTCTTTCTTAATGAGTTGACATTCTCTTACAAACAATCTCTTTATCATGTAGAGCCATCTGTATTCTCCCACTCAAATGTCCAATCATCATTAGCTAAATCAGCAGCATTATCTAATGTGAAAGTTGAACAACCTGGTCAAATCTGCCGAATGGAAAATAGCGCACTCATTTTGACTGGTGGCCTGAAACAGAATAAAATTGAATGAATCAAGCATGAAAATGAATACATTTTTCATACAGATTTAGCAAAGATTTTGTGCACATGTGAATTATGATCTATTGTAGTATGTTTTTCAATAGTGCCTCAAATTACATCATTACAGGCACATTTAATACATACATGAACATAACAAGTATGTCAAGACTTGTAAAACATGACCCCTTGGCACATTCAAAACATTTGAGCGCTTTTGGTAAATAGTAAAGTATATTTTTGTATGAGTATTGGCATTGTTGAGCTGCATATAGATGATCATATGAATATAAAACTACAGCAAAATCTCAATATTACAATCACCTTTGGGACAAAAGAACAATCTGAATATCCAGGAGGTCACATCAAGTTAATGGAGAGGAAATACAGAAAACCAATCAAAATAGAAGGGGTTTATCACATACAATATTGCGTGGGAGTGGTTTAAACCCGTGTATTATTTCACATAAACCACTAGGGAAATGAGACCAAAAAATATAGTCATACCCAGTGTCAAAATTCAAAGCGCTATTGCAGCACTCCCTGAATATAATTATGAGTCAAAATCAACAGTTAAGGTTTATGAGCCATTGCAGAGCATGTAGGCAGAGGTTTTCAATAATTTTATCCGCTTCATCCATGTGACAGTGATTCTGAAGTAGTCGACTAAGAGCCAGAGCAACTAATGCTAATAGAAAATACAAACTTTATCATTTCTGGCACAACGCAGATCACACAGAGTCACAGATAGTGTCTATCCCAAGTACAGCAAGATTCAAAATTTTGTTTATGCGTAAGCTTTGTGAACAAATAAACATTAGCTATGTACAGCTAATAGCTGACATTATAACAATTGCATATTACATATCAATTGAATGCATTTGGAACATATCAGAGGATAAAGAACATAAAGTAACTAAGGCCATACCAAAACGTATCTATGTTTAGAGTCCGCGGACGGAAAGGTTTTGATCACCTGAGTCAAATAAAAAAACACATCGTAATATTGAATATTTGATCATTTGAAATATCTGTATTGGGCCATTAAATGCTAGAAAGCTTTGTTATGTATCAATATGCCTTCCAGTCGTCAAAATCGATCAATATTATGCTTTTGTTTTGATTTAAGAAATTATACATATTTATGCTCACTGGGTGACTGTTTGACCTTTTAATAGAAGCTAATATTTTGCGGCAATTACGTAGGAAATTTGTGTTTTTTCCTGAGGCCCTTGTTTGTTTTTCCAGATAGCTAGATAGGTTTTTATACCTCGATATTATGCTAAATATTGACGCGATTTGGAATGGTCTTAAATACAAACTGTAGTAAGAATTAATTACACTTGTAATTACTTCAATATTAGCACCTATACAATATATATTCCACCGGATATATTTGCGTATTGCTGTCGACCAACGGAAACGTGGGACGCATTAGTACGCTGTATAGGTAACACGCGGTACGGACAGCTTATACGTATGCCGCCCATCCATCAGTGTCGTGTGGTGTTGGGACTAGCTGTTGAGAACAATGGTCACTCACTGACCAGCTTCCCTATTGCGGCAGCACTGTGTTCGTTGTCATGTTAACCTAGCCTATGTTCTAGTACTTGTATCTGTATCATAGTCGATAAAGCTGTCCGGTACTGCCTTACGTTTCGTTTCGGTAAGGTCGTACGCGCGGGCAGAGTTAAGTTATTCGAAATGTTGGCAATTATACTTATATGTAGTGTGTGTTTTAATAATCTGGTACATAAATGTATGCGTACGAATCATACATGAGCGCTGTTATTTTATTTGTGTCAGTTGTTCGCATTCGCTGTAAATGTATGCACATGTCAATTGTTTGATCTACATGTATTTGTTGATATTATGTATGTTTGTATTCACTGTGCATGTATATACGTGTCAATTGTTTGGTGTATTTGTTGATGTTATGTATGCTTCGTATTCATTGTATCTGTATATATGGTTTGCTCTCCAAATATGGAGGAATAAAGAATCTACCTAGCAATGATCCATATAGTAGTATAGATCTTTGCCCATAATAAGAGTTTATGTTCTCATTTATTTTGCGTATAATCTTAGGTAGTGATTGTAACATATGTGAATAAAATACATAAGCAAAATTAAAACATAAAATACTTACTGAATTGTGTAAATATTTATAAGCATAGTTTATAAAAGTAGCTGTCGTTTAAAACATGCGACTAACAGAGAAAAACTAGAATCCAGACATTGTATCAGTCCTTCATGCTATACATATATAGGAACATGTATATACATTGTATATATGTAAAATTTATAGTCAATTTTTGACAAAGAAACAAAAACTTGCACTTGATGTCTAATCTGTGTAGATCTAAAAGTACAAAACTTTAATATGAAAATTTAACTGAACTTTAAACAATCATTTGAAGATTTATATCCAGTTTTTAAAACATTTTCTTCACAGTCAAGAAAAAGGATAATAAAAAGAAAAGGTTTATAGTACATACAGAAACCTGTAGCAGCATTTTAACTGAGCATTAAATCATCATCAGCTTATAAAATATAAAAAGAGTAACAATCATAAGTGTACAACATGAGCAGTGGCAACTCAGTCCATCCCAAGCAATAACCAAGCTATGGAACTAGCTGAACAGTGGGAGTTTGTGCCATATTTAGTAGTTCTTATCTGAGGTATATTAAGGGTATTCCTACACCTAAAAAACCTGTTTGGTAATAAGTAGTAAGTGATGAATGTAAATATGAAGAAGATTGTTTATTAGTACTTTTAATAGTTTCTCTAGTAGATTGTAGTGTATTATAATTTAGTGTGAAATCATCAAATGATGAATTGGTCTGAAAACAGGTGGTCGTATTGACAGATTAGCGGGGTAGTCGTATTTTGAGACAAACGACCTATGAACTTTAGAACAAAATATTATGTTCTTTTAAAAATTGGTGATAATAGCAGGGTACTTGTAATTTTGGAAGGTCAAGAGTAGGGATTTTACTGTATTCAATATCAGTGAGAAGAATTACCATGAGTTCTGATGGAAGGATCTGTATCAAATATGTTTACATCTGGTGTAACTGAAAATATAAGGTCATAATTTTACTCTGAGAGTGTACAAATATCTAACAAATAATACACACAGATACCAATACAAGGATTAAAAAGATAATTGACATGCATTCTGGCCATTATCACATTCTTGCACATTGGACTGTTTATGTAAAAGGTCACATATACATGGAACATATGAGAGTTTAAGATATTATTAATGCACTTTGTATTACATTGGAAGAGACACATGAGAGTCCACACATATATAGCAGTTCAGGTGATGATGGCTGAACAGCAAATACATAAGTTTAGTTCATATGCACGTAAACAGGTGTTGTTTAATATCAGATCTTGGCAAGTTATCGCACCTTGTGATAAGACATGAGTTATCAGGTTTGTGTTGCAGGTTCGGTTTTATTAAATTGGATTAATAAGTAATAACTAGTTCAATATATCTATTGTTTAGAATCCAGCTGCTAAAGAAATGTGAACTTACCCTTACTTAATAACAGCAACAGGCTTTACTGATGGATCACCGGCCTTAAAATAACTTTCTTCTCTCTCATCCACTCTTCTCATTGGCATCAACAATGGTCTTGTATGTGAACATAAAACATAAGCAGAAATATTATACACATAATAATATCACAACACAACAGAAAGCATAACCTGCTTGTTAAATAATATGTTCAAATGGGTTTTGTTAAATGTCCTTCCAAGAAATATTTAACTTAGTTGGTGATGCCAGTGTTGGCTTAACTTTATACATTTACTTGATACATTTATAGACAATTGAATATATCATGTTGGCTTAACTTTATACATTTACTTGATACATATATAGACAATTGAATATATCATCTTTCTTGCAAAAAAGAGTAATATCTGGTTATTCTGAAAGAGGCATGAATAGAAACTAACTTTATCCGATCAATATACTACAGCACAAATTTTCCTGCTACAGTATTACTATAGAATGTAATGTATTTTATTATTAGCTTGAATGATAAAAACAGTTTGCTTGATTTAATTTGTCTCAAATGTACCAAACATCAAGATTCAGAGTCAAGATGAAAAGGATTTAACAACATCATATACTAGTTGTTATAACTTTCAAACATGTAAGTGTTGATCATTTTCATTCTAAAATGATAATACCAGAATGTCAATCAAAATGATGCTGAAATAAATATACAAATATAACAAACAGTCACTTAATTTAATATCAATCATAAGTGCTATTTACTAAGGTGAAAACTACAAGTGTCATTACCGTCCGCAGAGGTATCTGTCAACCGTTTACCTTTCCATTTATTCACAGAGCCATTATCAACAGCAATATAAAGTTCAGACACCTAAAATAAACAAGCAGTATAAAAATGACAAAAGTCAATTCACAATTTTCCTTTTAATTATCAACAAACTCAAAACAGAAGAATAATGTATTACTAATGAGACTAAATTTGTGATTTAGTTAACCTTGTATGTATGACAAAAATTGCACTCTCAGAAACTTAAGATGTAGAATAAGATAAAATCACCAGGTTGAATGAATTAGCCAAAAGGTTTCAGAGAAAATGTCATTTGAAACTTGTGTGGACAACCCATGTCACATAACTCACATCAATGGATGCTGGACAGAGCTCTTAAATAAATACAAAAATATTCTTGACTTCAGACCATGGACAGTAATTAACATTACAAGCTTCATTTCATTTAAATATCAACATTCTCTTTATTCATTTATTTGAGTTTTTCATATATTAATAGGCATTATGCGGCAAAAAGAATGAAAGTTACTTTTTTATGCAGCCGGCATAAATGATAAATACACAAGGTAAGTAACATGATACTAAATAGCATATATTCTTTCTCAATATCTTAGAAATTTAATAGCAAAAAATAAAAATCGACAAGATTTGGTGTAAACAAAATTATATGATTATATGCATAAAACTTACTACTGTAAGCTCCCTCATTGCATGAGGCAGACAATAATTTTGTTTGTGTGTCTGTACATCATGACCATCATGTCCGACTAAAGAATCTAGTTCACCATCAGACATATCTAAGTTCTGAAAATTCAATTGAAATTGACTTCAAAATACAATACAGGACACAATAATTATTCAAATTCAATGATCCAATACTTATCTAAATGTGATATAGAAAATGTAAAAAGGCTATGTACTTTTTTAATGCAAGACCCAACAGTATATTCTTATATGCTGACCCAATAATTATTCATATTCAATGACCCAATACTTATCTAAATAGAAACAAAACAAGAGGGCCATGATCGCCCTGCATCGCTCACTAGAATAAATGTTAATTAACTTGTTACTAAAAAGGTAATAAAGGTACATTTGTGGGCAAATAATGGGGAACAATAATAAACTTGATAAAGGACCATCAAATGATGCTACAAAGGAATATTTGGGATGACAGAAGGATGCCACAGACCAAATTTGGTGATGATCCAACCACTGGTTCATGAAAACAAGTCGTCTTAAGGTATTTCTACTATAGCTCTAGTGGCCCCTAATTGAGGCCAACCATAGAAAAAGATGATCAAAGATTTTCTGTTTTTAGCTCTAGTGACCCCTAATAGGGGCCAACTGGTAAAATATGGACAAATTGCAGTTAGAACGTCAAAAGGCTTCAACACAGCAAATTTGAAGTAAATCCGACTGGTAGTTTCTGAGCAGAAGACCATTGTTGACACCAGACGCCGGATGCCAGAGC
The DNA here is from genome assembly GCA_008271625.1 of Lutraria rhynchaena. Classification (NCBI taxonomy): domain Eukaryota; kingdom Metazoa; phylum Mollusca; class Bivalvia; order Venerida; family Mactridae; genus Lutraria; species Lutraria rhynchaena. Next base: position 532,248 of record VIBL01000242.1, on the reverse strand, counting down.
ATCCACATACCCATCTTAATAGCTCACCCTGAACCTTCAGTTCTGGTGAGCTAAAAACAAGAAATTATATTAATGCATACTCACATACATATCCCTAAAAAACCTTAATACTTGATTGACAACAAAACTTCACATTACAGAAAAGACAACTTAAACTGCAACAAATTTTACATAAAAACATTATGACACTTTTGTTTAGAGTCATAATTAAGTGATGAATTGAACAGGTGTCAAATCAGTAAAATAGAAAAGAATGAAAAGTTAGAAAATATATATTTATTTTTTAAGGACTCCCAATATATTGCATACTACATGTATTTGTCCAACAAATACAACATTGACAACATTTGTAGGGTTATTTTTATGAACAACTTTTTATTCATTCAAATTTCTGCAGAAACCCGTAGAAAGTATGCTAAATACAATGCGTACTCATCCTCTTCTGACATACATTACGGTGTTCTTTAGTTGTACACTCATTATATACTGCAGAGTGTACATTGCGCATTATGAAACAAGCAAGTCCAGTGTTGATTGTCCATGCATCCCTGGAATTTTCTCTCAAATTCTTCAAAGATCAACATAGTTCTACAGAGGAAATTTCTAGAATGTTCTTTACAAACTAGACAAAAGAATGCTAAAAATAGCAAAGGGGAAAACCATATACATGTATCTGAATCATCAAAAGTGATAGACCCACATTAAACAAATTTAAAGGTGCTGGGTCATATTATACACTACAAAACAAAATGGACATTCAAAAATAAACCATATATAAATAACACAAACAACATGAAAGTGTTCGGTTTATTTGTTCCTGTTAGAGTTAATCGTGATGGCCTTGTCAATCTCATAATAAGTCCTGTACTTAATGTAGCTTGCCCAAACATAAAATGGCAGAGTGACCACATAATGAGGGTAAGAATGATAAACCTTGATCAATATATTAATGCTAAAAACAATTCAAAAATCTGTGATCAGAAGAAAAGAACATTTCTTTAATAATCAGTTGAATGATTCAGTAAGCAGTTCAACGAACCGTAGATCATTTTGGTAAAATTCAACTATTTTATTAAATGTCCTACTATTGTCAATGATATTAGCACTGACACAAGGGAAAACCTTTTGAAAATCTTTTTTTTAATACTGAGAACAATTTTGATCAATGCAACAACCGAAATGAACATTCCTCTGACATCAAAAATTCTATTCTCAATAGCCAGATAACTGATGAAGAAATAGACATGAGTATTCGTGCAATGCAATCCTCCAAGGCGCCAGGTCAGGATGAAGTCCCTCCTGGATTTTTAAACATACATGATTATGATATTTAATGCCATTATTAATGAATTTGTTTAACAGACCGTGGTGAATTTCCTGGATCATGTGATAATGCCATAATAGTTCCTATTCATAAGAAAGGCGACAAAAATTACCTTCCAATTACCACGGTATAATGCTACTGGTCTTATTTGGAAAAGTTTTTGCTAGCCACAATTAATGGACGTTTTGCATTTTATGCTATTGCACTTGGTAAAATTTACAAATCACAATCTGGATTCAGACCAGGCTATTCCACCATTGCCTCTCATTTCTTAATCACTTTCAAAAAGAGAGGTAAGCTTTACATCGCCTTTATAGACTTTAAAACTGCATTTGATTCTGTACATCGTAATAAATTGTGGTCTGTTTCGTACAAAACTAACGTCAGAGGTAAAGTTATGAGTGCCATTATGGGTATGTAAATAAATATATTAAATCTTGCGTACGTGTAAATGGTAACTATCAAACTATGTTTTAATGTCCAGTGGGTTTGAAGCAAGGTTGTTCAGCATCACCTGTTCGTTGTTTTATCTTTATAAATGAATTGGCATATCTATTGAGCGAAGATAGCAATTTAAAAGGTGTTCAGATAATGCCAAATGATATTTTGGAACCTTATAATGTTTGCTGATGATGTGGCTTTACTAGCTTTAAATTATCAGTTACAAGTTCTACAAAAGTTTTGTACAAGTTTCTGTATGTGTGTCATTACTGCCAAAACTAAAGTAATGGTGTTTGAAAAGGGTGGTCGACTAGCAAATAATGAAAAATTATTTTATGATGTTGTTGAACTAGAAATCGTTAATATGTTTAGTTATACAGGCGTCACGTTTACCCCGACATTATTATTTCATGTTATGTCAAACGTGCTAGCATCAAAAGCAATGAGCACTATTTTAACATTGCTGTCATCATATAAGTATGAACAATTTCTATGTGATGTCCTCTTCAAGCTATTTGATACAAAAATATTACACATCATTATATATCGCTCTGAAATATGGGGCTTTAGCTGTAGGGAAAATAGTAAAATAATACAAAGACAAGCATGCAGACGATACATGTGTGTAAACAAATCATCATATAATGCTTCTGTTGTAGGTGATTGCAGATGATATCTGCTTTGGGTTGAATGCGCAAGACCCAGTATTAAATACTGCTTTAGAATTACTAAACTGCCTGATACAAGGTTCATTAAAAATGTTTAGATGCTTAGAAACACAAATTGTGCAACCTACTTAAACTGGGAAAATGGAATTAAATCCATTTTAAACTTAAGTTGCCATGGCTTTTAGCCTTTTACCATGTTTGGCTAAACCAGGGAGTTCAAACCGAACATTTATATTTGAGTCTTTTACCCAGAGGTTAAAAGGCAGCTATCTTCAATCTTGGTACACTATGACAAAAAACTCAAAAAACTTCACTATTCATAACAAGAGGGCCTAGATGGCCCTTTTTCATTCACCTATGTGAAAATTGCAACTTCTATACTATTCCTGTGATTTGATCAAGTGACCTAGTTTTTAACCTGAGCTGACCCATATTCACAACTGTTTATGATATCATTAATACAAACATTCTGACAAAGATTGAGGATGATCCAATCAAACTATTGCCAAAAGAGGGTTAACAAGGTATTCAAGTGATTTGACCTGGTAATCTAGTTTTTGACCCAAGAAGACCCGTATTCAAACGTAACCAAGATATCATTAAGACAACCTTTTTGACAAGATTTGGTGAAAATCCAATCAAACTGCGACCTATAGAGGACTTACAAGGTTTTTCTATGATTTGATCTGGTGACCTAGTTTTTGACACAAGATGACCCATGTTCATACATAACCAAGATACCATTAGGGCAAGCATTTTGACGAGGTTTAGTGAAGAACTGTGACCCCTAGAGTGTTAACAAGGTTTTCCTAGGATTTGACCTGGTGACCTAGTTTTTGTCCCCAGATGACCCACATTCGAACTTAACCAAAATATCATTGTAACAATCATTTCGACAAGATTTGGTGAACCTCCAAAAAAAATGTGACTCCTAGACCATTAACAAGGTTTTCCAATGATTGGACCTGGTGACCAAGTTTTTACCCCCTGGTGACCCATGTTCGAACTTGTCCAAGATATTATTTAAACGTTTTGACAAAGTTTGATGAAGATTCAATAAAAATTCTAGAGCATTAACAAGGTTTTCTGGTGCGTAGACCTAGTTTTTGATCAGAGCTTACCCATATTCGCTTAATTTTACAAAATCAATTATACAAACATTCCAACAAAGTTTCATGAAGATCCAATCCAATCTGTGATTTTTATAGTGTTAACAAAATTTCCATTCTATCTGACCTGGTGACCTAGTATTTGACTCCAGATGACCCATGTTCGAACTTGTCCAAGATATCATTGAGACGAACATTCTGACAAGGACTGATGAAGATTCACTCAAAAGTGTGACCATTAGAGCATAAACAACCCCCAGGTGTGTACCACGGACGCCGGAGTAGACTCAGAAATTAAGTTAAATGAAAGTAAATCTGAATATTTTACTTACTACATACACAAGAAGATATCATGTTAATTATGTTGGTAAAGTTTTATTGAAATCCAACAAGCCATTTAGAAGAAGCGCACACAATATTTTGTCTACAGACAAATAAATAACGGGAATAACTCAGTGAAAATAAATCCGAATTTGTTGTTACAATATGCACAAGTAGACATAATGCATAATGTGATCATAAATTTTTATGAAAATCCAAGCAGTTTAGGAGAACAAGTACACAAAAGATTTTATCTACAGACAAATAAAAACGTGGCGTAACTGTGTGAAAATAAATCTGAATATTGGTTTACAATATGCGCAGGTAGACATAATGCCTAATATAAGTCTTTATAAAATTCCAACAAGCTGTTTAAGAGAAAAAGCGCACACAAGATTTTGTCTACAAACAGATGGACAGACATATGTCTGGACAGACAACCTGGCCCCAGTTTCACAAAAAACGTTGTTTAAGCACACTATTTAGAAAGTATTTTATGACTATATTTGTATTATTTGTACCTTATTTTCAATGAAAAGCAGTGTATTTCTTGCAAAACTCTGAGTCAAAAATCTGTGTTGAAAACAGAATTATCTTGCTAAATTAATTTTTTACTTGAGCATGTTATAACAGACTCAAGTTTCTGCTCAAGCGTTTATATTCTTTTTAGATACTATTTTCCATGAAAATCAATGTTGTTTGTTCATCTTTTAAACTGGCACCAGTAGTATTCACCAAGACCAATAGTAAACCTATTATATATTTTAACACCTGATATTTGAATGTGAAAATAGTGTGCTCAAACTTAACTTTTTTCTTGGGCCCACATTCCAGTATAACTCCCCCTTACAATTTTGTTATTCAGGAGTATAATAAATCTGATAAGTGAAACCTTGATAATGAGACCACCTTTAGGACCAAGAAAATGGTTGTAATAATGAGGAGGTCTCAGTATCGAATTGAATCATAAGGGTTATTGAAAGCCGGTCCAAAAATAAGTGGTTGTTGTAACAAGATGGTTGTAATACTGAGGTGGTCACGACTTGAGGTTTTATTGTAACGTTATCACAATTACTTTGTGGGTTTGATTATTATCGTTTTTGTAGACTTACATAAAAAGTTTACACCCATGTCATTAAGAATCTAAATGATGGTGGGAAGATGGCTGAATAAAAAATACATCCATGGGTTATATACCCTCATTGAATGGGAGGACTTTGATAGAGTAATTGTGGAAGTCATACATCAGTCTCACTATTCTTACATAAAATAAAGAGGCATAAACAACCCTATTGTAATTATGACTAATTAAACAGTTAGCTATATGTATTTGTACTATGCATTGACCTCTAGAAATAAACAACTTGCCTAATGAAATTTAGGATTCTTTCACATTGAAAAAAATATGTAAACCTTATTCTTGCTGAACTGTAATTATATAATTATGAACAAAATATGATGCATTCATCAGGTACATGTACTATACGACATAATACCAAACAACATTCCTAATAAAATTCAAGTACAAACGCATATTGAAAAAGTGAAACTATATTACACTAAGCAGATATTATATTTGTACCTAGATTAACTTGCTGATATTAATTGTTTATCATTGAATATTGTACTAAAATGTGTTATGGGCTGGTTGTCTTGAAACCATGAATTATTCATCAATGTCATGTAGCAAAACCTGTCATGTTGCTGAATGCTTGGATACAAACATAGTCAGCAAATATGTTTTTTTCTGATTGGTGAGGTCATGAGATGCTGATTTTTTTCTAAATTAACTGGTAAAACACTATCACAAGGTGTCCAAATAGTTGAACTTGATGATAAAGTGTGAATTATGAATAAGGGTTAGCTGGTCATGATAAAAAACACACTGAATATTAAGCAAATTGTGACAGTTTATGGGTGCACTGGGGACAAATTTAGCCACATTTTATTATGTAATCCAGTTGAAACTTCAAATACTTAATCAGATGATTATTATTATCAAGTCTTATTAACATCTATAAATGACTCCTTTAAACTCCACATAAATAAAGTGTAAGACATCAATTATACTGTGGAAAACCAGACACGATAATAGCTGACAAGCTAGCCAAATGGGATGTCCAGGTCTGGGAAGCAATTGGAAAAGAAAACATTTAAAGAAGATGGTACAGCACCAGAAGAGAGGGAACTCCCCTGTAGACATATTAACTATCAGTTACATTCCCCACCCACTCCTCGGAGTAGACCGAGCTCAGGGAACAGATATTTTTGATATATGACAGTGAGTCAGAGTGTGACAGAGTGTGCCTTAGCTAGTGACATTTGATTATCTCTATTAAGTGACACAAATATATGGTTTATGGATGATACAAACTTCACAGCTCCCATACGATTTTCCCAACTGTTTGTCATACTGGATAATACCCATGTAACAGCAGTGTATGCACTCCTGGCATCCAAGGTATAGAATGTCTGACTGCCATCCTGGACTAGTGTCCCCAATGGAACCTACCATCAAGTCCATCAACTGAGGTGGCAGATTATGAGAGATGGAATCCACAACACCATGCATTCCACCATCAGACAAAACATGCAGATCCAGGGACGTTTCTATTATCTTACACAGAGTACATGGAGAAAAGTCCAGGCAATAGAACTACAGGTGCAATACAAGGAGGATGACACAATGACAAAATCAGGGCCTTCCGCAGAAAGCTGGATAGACTGACTTTTCCTGTACCATGTCAATGAGGGGATGGCCATTCTGGAAAAAGAGGTACCAGAGTCTCTGACAGAGGTACTCACATATTTTTATTCCATATTATGTGACAAGCACCTACAGCAGTGTGACTAATCCAGGTGACGCGCTGTGGTAAAAGAGAATACCACCTAGATTTCCACCACCAACATGGAACATCCATGAGTGACAGACACAGAATGAATAATATTTGTGTATCTTGGAACATGGGTTGAAACACATAGCTAGACATTAACACCTTTCAATCTACACTGTCATTGACTGTATGAAGAAGACAGTGCCATTGTTGAGAGCATCTCCAATGCCACCATAGGATTCAGCCAGCCAAGAGAGAAGGTAAGGTGGATGTAAACCACCAAAAGCACCGGAAGACAATAAGCATACAGCTCCTTGAAGGACAGAAAACAGTGGACCAGTTTCTATGAGCTGCCAGGGAATGTATTTGACTACAGTGAGAGTCAAAAAATAATAAGTCATTGTGCTTAACTAAGCGTTATTTCTGTGCTTCTTTCTATATGTACAAATGCATGTACATGTCATGCGTTTGTATATGAGTGTTATTGTTGCATTGCTTTAGACAAGAATTATGTTTAATGCAAAAGTTTGAATTGAGAGAGATATCGAGAGCATGTTCATGTTTATCATTCCAGTACTTGTTTATTGGATCTTTTATAACAATATTTGAATATTAATTAGTATAGCGTGTCCTTAATACAGCTAAATAAATGTCAATCAGGGCCTTGTGCATTTCATCATTACAATATTTCATCAAATGATCTAGCTGTTATTTATCATTTCTGTAAAGTCTCCAAAACACCAAATGATAGTGATTGAAATGCTGACCAACAGAATATTGTCTTCACACAATTACAAATTGATGAGCTCGATAAACCATTTACAGTCGATGAAATTAGTAAAACCATAGCCACCATGTGTAGGCATAAAATTAGCGACCTTACTAACAATGTTGTTGATTTCTTCATCGAATCGAATAAATGTATCATTCATATGTATCAAAAATATTCAACTTTATGTATGATAAAGGAATTTACAATTAGTTGGTGATGAATCTCGCAGCACGGAGTTACGATACCGCTGTTGCTTAGAAATGGTGCTGAATAGATCTCAAATAATGCTACATCCACAATACAAACGGCTGACGGTACTATGTCCTCCGCTAGAAAAAGACTGCATCATATGTGCGCGACCTGGATCTGATTCATCAATGCATATGTTCATAGCCCTGTCACGGTTCTTGAACTTACCAATAAATGTAGTTCTCCCATTGGTTAATGGTAGCAGAAATTACAATGTAACAGTGGTAAACACGCGACAACAAACAAATTTAATGAACTAGAAAATATCATAGAAATTGAAGACACTAGCTGCTCTCCAAGTCCACCTAAAACGTCCAAACGTAAAGCACCAATTAAAGCTAAAAATCGCAACAAAAAACAACGTACTGAGCAAGATACTTCTGTCGGTAGTCGCCCCTTAGGGGATGCAGCGCATTGCGCACCGACCCTGGATCTGTCTTTGTCAGCGCACTCAGATACTTTTGTCGGTAGTCGCCCCTCAGGGGATGCAGCGCATTGCGCACCAACCCTGGATCTGTCTTTGTCAGCGCACTCAGATACTTCTGCCGGTAGTCACCCCTCAAAGGATGCAGCGCATTGCGCATCGACCCTGGATCAGTCTTTGTCAGTCTACTCTGTTAATGAATTCAGTGAAGGTGTGTCTGCATTTTTCCAACATCAGTTAGTACACCAGCAAATCGGACATTATCATCTAATATCGCGTCCAGTACTCAAAGTAATTGCGAGGCAACATTTCCCACTCCAGACACTGTTAAATCTTCGTTAAGGTTACATACCAGTGAAGAGGCCTACATTATTATCAAACAGCGTGATAGTGTTCAACAGCATGTTCCGTCTGGTAATAAATCGAACTGTTACTTGCTAGTTGACAATGAAAGAAATTCGGTAAAAAATAAATTAAACAAAAGATGTGAATTTTTTGATGACTGTGGAGTATGGGATTCCTCGAAAGGCAGGACATTAAAGTCAACATTCCTAGTTAATGACGATTCGTTGAAAGCAATTAATTACAAGAATTCTTTGTACTGTGTGAAACGACGCGAAAAGGGAAAGGTGGTATGGGAGCCATTAAACCCCCAACCCGGAGAAAGTGACATAATTACTATGAGTACTTATTATGCGGTGTTGAAAAGAGATGCTAACTTCAAGAAACGCGTCACATTCTTCATCAGCAAAACAGACCATACACTCAGCAATGTTGCTTTATACGAATATCAAGTGAAACAACCCATTGAATCCCAACCACACGGAAATGCTAACGGCGGTACTACATACGTCAGGACACACCCTAAAATAGCGCAGAAAGTACGAGAAGAAATGCATACACAAAAACCACGCGAAATATTCCAAAAATTAAAACAAGACGACTCTGCTACGTGCCCTCGTGATTTCAAAGTAATAAAAAATATTAAACAAAACTGTTCAGACAAACAACATTCGAAACATGGTAACATCGCGGACGAAATTTTAGAAGTGATAGGGATGATTAACACACACCCGTTTGTTCAAAGCCAGTGGTACAGCGAAAAAACCTTGTCAAAGAAAAAGGCCCCGGAACGAACGTAGCAATCCACGTTGATAAACTATTTGTACTAGTTTGTTTTTAGGTTCTTGTATATATTGCATGTATATATTGCATGTATATATTGCATGTATATATATATATATATTGTGAGAATGATATGTATGTTTGTATGTCGGTCTGAATGCATGTGTTTGTGTTTTTTCAACATGTCATTACGTTAAAAAAAAACAAAAAACAAAAAAAAAACGAATGACATTCTTCATGTGACTGTATTAATTATACACTTGTGCCTGTATGTATATGTATTTTTGTATGTATGTATGTGTGTCGGTCTGTATGTATGCGCAATGTAAACTTCATTTTTAAGTACGTCAATACGTTAAAATACGTATGACGATTTTCATGTTACTGTATTAATGTAAACTCTTTGTACATCATATCATTATGTCAATGTATCTCATGAAACATTTTTTCAGTGGAGATTTTATTGTCAAAGCCAAACGACGGATACTTTGTTAAAATATATAAGAATTGCGTCATAGAAAAATTTTCACAAATTCCGATGCAAGTCAAATTATATCAGTTTTTCAAATATATTTGAGTATATCTAAATTGTTTGAATCGTTATTTTATTTTCGGTGATTTTTTGCTATATAAATTGTTTACCAAATTAATGGAATTTTTGACTTTATTATTTTAATTTACTTAATCTTACAAATTATGAAATTTTCAGTAAAACATGATCCGTCACATTCATGGCAGAATGTCTGATGAAGGCCTGATGCCAGCCGAAACGGTCAATTAAAGTAATACTATTTCGCACTTAATGCATTACCATTTAATATCCCCCTGTTATAATTGGTTACATAACTATGCGAGTAATCAGTATAGGTGATAAATGTGTACAAAGCTAAATTGAATCAACATTCCTTTGACCGTCACATCAATATCCAACCCTGATTAAACTGATTTGTAGAACGCCCTCTGTTTATCTTAAATAATAATAATTATATTATTGATAATGTTTTCAGAAATAATTTTATCATATTGTTTTATAATGCCTTTTTAATATTTGCCATCCTTCCACAATTAAGAACAACTCGTTACTATATAACGAACGACAACTCTGTATATATAAATGGCTTCAAACGTATTTACAGAAACATTATCAATAACATTAAAAAAATGATAAATTTTATAGGTTGATATGTGTGTTTGATGCCGTTTTAAGCCGTTCTGAGGTGTCCTGCGGTAGTTTACATGTGTCCTGCGGTATCCTGCAGTGTCCTGCGGTATCCTGCGGTGTCCTGTGGTAATTAGACCGACCCCGCAGTAAGTAACAGGAATTTAAACATAAACGAGGTAAACCAACCTTATCTTATATCCAAATTATCAATGGTGCATAAAAAAAGAAACACAGATATCGATCTATTACTTTCAAAAAGCGTTAGATACAGCTTCTTAAACTCTTTTACTACACAGATAAATTTTTGTCTTCATCAAGCCGCATTTGAAATATAATCTGATTAGACAAAAGGCCCTTTAATTGCATTGTTGTAACAGCCATATAGCAAGTTTTATATCGCGGGAGAATTTGGGAATAGCCAATTAGCTAAATTATTGCTAAGATCATCTCCCGTTTTAGCAACAATAGTTTGTATATAAAACATTTTACAATTCTTATAAAATGTTACTGATGAATCTAAAAATTAGAGGCCTATTTAATATTTGTGTTGCAGACACTACACTGTTGCTGACAAAGTTTTTCACAAATTGTGATAAAACTAATAGACATATGAATGAAGCACTTCATATGTGGAAATATGTGCCAAAAGGAATTTTATATAGCAATAAAATTGGCTCTGTATCTCATGCTTTGTGGAGTGAAAGGGTCTGTGTTGCGGATACTACGAAATATGACCCTTTTTAGAGACCCAAAATGACACAATAATACATATTTCCAATGAAAAGCAGTTCAATGTATGACTTTTTTGTTTCAACAGCACATAAATCTGCAACATAAGCTGTTGATCATGATTATTTTCAGTACTACAAGTATTTTTTAATGCTGTTAAACATCAATTGGCAAAATTTGGCAAAATCTATAACAAGTCAGTACCTTTAGTTAAACCCATACCATTTTTTTACTTTTAGACGAAAATTGATGAAATAAAATATATACAACTAAAATGAATTGTCTTTATAATTACATAGGTATATGAAGTGAAATGTCCAAGCAAAGTATTCTATTTGGTTGTTCAAAATTAGTGATTTTTTAATGAAACAATATAAGGTAGATGGTATTAACTTGGTAGAGAATACATGTACAATGACTATACTGTAAACAATCTCGTCATTTAATGAACGAAGAATTATATTCAAGCTATTGTTTATGACTGCATAAACTTCATTTGCAGTATTAACATTTAAAAATTCTTGTCTATAAATACGTTTTGCATGAATTTTTGTTTTTAGAAATCTTGATTAAGTAGACAATCTATCGATATGACAACCTGTAGCATTTTTTGAATCAATTTTTTTAAGTGAATAATTTTTCGCTTGTACAGCATGAAGCACCCACATGTAATCGTCAGAATATTTTTGTATATAGTCCCATGTGTGATACTCAGAGTAAAAGGCACCAAATTTGTGTGCCACACGCATAGTCGAGGCTGCCCCAGTGACCCAACACACCAGCCCTTTCCCCAAGTCAACTTCCTAGTTTTATATACGAATCGTCACAATTTATTATTTTGCTTTATTTTTTATCATATTTTAATTTACATTAGATTTTGATAAGTATAAAATAGTAGGAACCCATTGGAAATAAATCTTTGGACTTAATGGGCAATCCTGACGTTGCTCTAGTTTTATTCTCTGTGATAGTTATATTAAGATAATACTATTATTGTAACCATAATTGAAAGCATTGCAAATAAATCTAAAAATGAAAAATGGCAAGCGTCCATGTTCAAACTCTTTGAAGCATCCCCAGATCTAAATTCATGACGTCATAAATAAGGGACAGCTGGAGGTAAAACCAACCCAAAGGTTTTAGGTGTACGTATGGATGGCTCTATCCCACTACCCCCACACCGCCCTCAGCATTTCTGGCATTGGGTTTTAAATGACTAGTGCTTTACGGTAAATGTGATTGTTACATGTGCCACACTGTGGAATGCTAAAATATAAACTTTTTTGACCTGTCAGTCAGATGTGACCTTTGAACTGATATTAATTACTTAAGCATATTTTTATTTTCATTATATTTTTCAGATGACAGAGAAGCACTGAAAGACTTGTTGAATGTCAAGGACTTCAAGCCAGACATGTCAAGTATGTTATGTAATCATTTCTGTATCATTCACTTACCGGTAGATCTCATGCTATCATCAATTTCAGGTTTTTTTTACCATTTTGAAAACTGGTGATTCTTAATGTGTGCAACTTTAAGTTTATTTATTGTACATATGCATAATAGTTAGTATTTATACTGGGCATGTTCTTTACTTATTGCACTTAAGTAGTCACATTTGTGAGGTTTTCAGGGCTATGTAGTTCCGCACATCAGTCTAAATCAGAGAGCAGCAGTGAGCTGTCCACTAAATCTGCAGAGTCTGGATGGAGGGTGAAGCAGTCAGCAGCCAAGACGCTGTAATCTTCCATCGGTGAGGGAATCAATTGTATCACAGTGTGGTTTTGTCTAATATTATGTGCCCATGACTCCTGACTCAAGTCAGGTACTCTACTATACTGGAAGTTCTACAATAAAATTTAACTTGAAACAAATGTTTACTTTCATCATATAAAGTGGTGTATTGTTTAAAATTAAGGACTGTTCACATACCCCAAAGGTCAAGTTCAAATTGGAAACAGTTGGTTTCAAATAACTTATGAGGACATAACTGTCACCACTTGGGGGGATTTGAAATACCTGGGCACAAATATTGACCATCACAAATTATACAGCATAGTTAAAGACAATTAAAAGAATTTTAACGTCAAGTGCAGCATTCATACGACATTTTGAGCAGTTTGTTAATCTGCAATAAAGACCTTTTAGCTGTTTTCATGTTTGAAAACTATTTTGCCATACTATCCAAAATTGACCATCATCATTATGACGATCACTTGTAGTTCAACTAATTAAAACTATTGTTCTCCAATAATTTGAAAATTACTGCAACAGCATTGGACAAAATGTTCTTTGAATATTAATGACACATTAATGGTCATTTTTTCAGTGCTACAAAGAGCCAAAAGAAGGCAAGGCACAAGTCTGCTGATAACACTGCTAACCCAGGCCCAGCTCCATCCTCTAACAGACTTAGGCATAACTCATTGAGTGGTAAGCTTTGTCCACATAAACACAAGTGTCAAGCATTCTGTTATCTTAAAACGAGTCTTCGAATGTAATAAACTCCATTCTGTATGTTCAAAAATACAATGCTCTATTTGCATAAATTATAGGGTTCCATTTATTAAAAAAAAAATGAAATGGGATTTTACATTACATTACATCTGGATGTTATTACACTATTTGATTGTCAGATTTATTCCATGGGTTCATTTCATATTTCATGCAGACAAAATAATCTAAGATATAAAATGATATACAGTAGAACCTCGATTATCTGAAATCGGCGGGACCAAAAAATTATTTCAGATAATCCGAGGTTTCAAATAATCCAGGGAAATGGAAATCTAGAGTGTTTTTATATGAAAATAAAGGGAGAACGTACATGTAAATTTATAAAATTTGATCAGTAAAAGAAATACAATGTATACACGTTATAAGAACATAGTAAGCATACATTTTCATAAAAACGAACACTGACATAAAGTCAAAGTCCGAAACAAAATTCCATTACATAGTTACAAACACGAACAAGCATCACTCATATCTTTGTCGTCCGAAATATGCAACAATAATGGCAAATCCTATGTATTGTTTGTTTTTAGCATTTCGTGACAATTCATAAACTACAAAAAATAAAGTGAACACTTTTAATGTTAACTGCATATTTAAGTCAAATAATGATATCATTAAACTTCTTCCATTGAAGCAATTCATTGATAAAACAAAAATTAAAGGTGAAATATCCAACCAAATTCGCATCATAATTAAGATAATTATCTTCCTGAAATTGCAAACAATAAATCAAACGAACAATACTTTGTTAGGTAGGGTTTTATAAATTGTTGTTCACACCCTTTGACACATTAAAGAAATCCTGCAGTGGACAAGTCTGGTCGATTGGAGTTAATTGTCGATTTCAGATTACATGTGTAAAAATACTCATACAAACCAGTTTGGGGACCTGATTATCACTTTGTATAAGCCATGGTATTCGGATTAGACGATTCGGATAATCGGGTTATTTTACAATGAAATATATAGGGAAAAAATTGGGACCGAAATTTCTTTAGGGTTTACATCAGGTTTTCAGATAATCCGTTGTCAAAAAATCTGTAGTTAAATGGATCAAAGTTTTTAGGCATATAGCTGAAGTTCAGGTAATTCAGAATCTCAAAATGTCACCTTTGTTTAAAATTTACTATTAAGGCCTTAAAATTAAGGTTTTCGGGATTTTGAACAAATTCTACTTTATCCCATGTATTTATAACATGATTGAAAATTAAAGATGTCTGGGCTCTTGAGACTCTGAAGAAAAGAAGGCCACCGACTACACCGATGCTGACATCTCCACTACCGACTACAGCCCTCCAGATAGCTCCACTACCAACCACACTGTTTCAGACAGCTCCACTACCGATCAAACCACTCCAGACATTTCCACCACCGACCACACCCCTTCAGCAGACAGCTCCACCACTGACCACAGCCTTCCAGACAGCTCCACTACCCACCACACTTCTCCACCACTGACCACAGACCTACAGACAGCTCCACCACCGACCACACCGCTCCAGACAGCACCACCACCGACCACAGCTTTCCAGACACACTAGTTTCTGCTCATCTTGGCATTAATTTTTTGGGTTTAGTAATGGTTCCAACTTAAATGCATATTTCAGATAAACCATGACTACAGCCCGGTCTATGAGGACATGGACAAGTTGTCCAACCTACAGCCGTCCAACCTACAGCCATCCAGCTATCAGGGATGCTACCAGCAGCAGCATCAACCATGCAGATGTAGAGAGCTCAAGATCAAGATTGGACTCCTCAGAAAAGAGATTGAGAGCTGAAAGTCTCAGGTAATGTTAGAAACTGATGTGGTGGTCATTTGTCAAATGTGCATTTTTTTCCCACTAAATGCTTGTTTTCAATTTGAAAACTTTGACAAAATAATAATTATTGGATGCCTGAAGCCTTTCCAAAAAACCCAAATTTTCCATTCTGATGCTTATAGTTTTCGTGTTGAATGTTATATTTACATAAGCAATAAAACAAACTATACTGTGGTTTCGGATGGCCCATGCTCCAACAAGCCAGTGCATAAGCCAGCCAGACAAGAGGTGTCCACTTACCCCTCTAAGTCTGAACCAGCCAACACCAACAATTACCACTGGCAGCAGATCTCCCCTCAGGGTAACCATTGTATTTTCTTCGTGTAAAAAATAATTTTTACTTATTCAGAATTATACTTTAAATTCATAATGCATAAGTCCATGCATTACACGTTATAAGATTTTCTTTAATAAAATGAGGCTGTGATAAATTTTCTGGTTTTGTAAATGAGTGTAATAACTTTGTATTATTTGAACACAATATTATATTATAGATATTCTGTTTGTACATTTTTCTGGCTTTCAAACCCAGTTTAATAAACTTTGTATTATTTGAATATGAATATATCATAGGTACTCTGCTCTTATTATATTTTGATAAAACCCTAAACAAGATATGTTTCAGCTTACTTGCAAACTGTATGTTTAACCAAATTAATTAAAGGAATTTATACATTTTATTTCAGCAACAGATAAGAACTGCCATTGGGTCGGAGAAGAGGGTGGGAGAGGCAGTAGCTAGGGCTATAACAGCTGTGTTCTCCATGGACAAGCTGTCCAACTCAACACTGAAAGGGCATCACACCAACAAGTTGTTGGAAAGAAGGCCTGGGTTAGATTTAGCCCACAGAAACAAAGTTGTTGGTATGTACATATAAAAATCTCAATTAGGTATCAGGTACTGTCAGTTGCTGGTAATTTCTTCAATTGACTTTGCTTCTAATATAAATAAATGTGTTAGAATCATGTATTTAAGAATTCTAAACAAAGGTCAAGTATATGTGACACACACAGAATTTAAAATAATTTCTTTTTTTCAAACATCTATTACAATGATCTCTAATATTTTGCACACTTTACTTCACTTATGAATCTTCAGTTAAAGAAGCTTTGATCTATTTTTTATGTTCTAGCATATTGATATACATATTGAACAGGGAAACTGGTTTTTTTTCAGAGACCATCAACCGGCTCTTCCGTCTTCCTAATGCAGAAATTAAAGTTAAGATGCGGTCATTTATGCACCAATTCGATTCTGCCCATAAGCAGTTCTGAAGACTGAAAACTTGCAATTTTCTGTTATCAACGATGGTGCTTACTTGCAATAAGTCACAAAAATAAAACTGTAATAATTCAATACTATTTCACTAGATAATATTACTTGAAAGTTCTTAGAAGCATTCTTTGGCATTTTTGAAAGAAGTTATAAAAAACAAGTTAAACTTTTTGGGTAAATAAATCAGAACCATTAAAATTCTGTAATCGTTCATATTGTGTATTCAGTACGACAGAAATAACATTGTTTTGTTTTGATAGTGTTTATTTCTATTTGAAAATTATGTTGGTAGGAAGTTGTTTCACTCTAATGCTATTATATCACACTTGTTTACCATTTTTATTATCATAGATATGTATCTACTATATCATGAAATTCGTTTTGTCAAGGTAAAGTTATACATCTGTTATATCTGTATACAATAAATGTAGCTATTTTTATATTTTGTACATGGAGTTTTGTAAGTCTTGTGTTTTGTTTCGACAAGATTGATTTGTCTCCTGTTTACAGAAGATGATGTTTCTTTTTTGTATTTATTTTGATTGCTCTTAAGGCTGTTGTGTGTTGCCATCAGATGTTGGAAATATTATGATTCCAGATTTGCACCATTTGATTCTTCATTGAACAGTAATATATTATTTTCCATAAATTTGGTTTTGTAGAGATCACCTGAGCAAATTACATGTAATTTTTGTCTAAAAGGGTAGTAGTGCATATCTTATGTATGGATGAGTAATAACCAAATCCTTGCACTTCTATAAAGTATAGATCAAAACATAAGGCATTATTTTCACGATGTTTCATAATAGAAGTAAGCTTGGATATTAGTTAGGTCTATTGATTTCTTTCATGCACTAATTTTATGTCTGCTACAATGTGCAATCAGTGACAATTTCTTAACAAAGCGCAATTTTCCATTAAATCTATCGGTGCTCATGATTCTGTGTATGTTCTCAGTACATTTATTTTATCATTTTTGCATGTTTTATTAAAGTTCTTATTTGAACATGGTGGTGTCTTCATGATTTTGTATGCAAAAAAAGTGCCAATACCGCATGAAAGCTGCGGTTTTTTTAAGCACAGATTTGCGCAATATTAGCACATAGACAAAGCTTTTACTAAGCTAGCTGTGCAAAAGGTGCATTTCTCACATAAAAACACAGCTTTTGTGAAGGTTTGGCTTGAGGAATTCTGTACCTTTTGGTTTCAAAAAAATGCAGCTTTTGCGAAGGTGCCAATACCACTAGCTTTAACACAGCTTTAACATAGCTTTTGCAAATGTTAAACGTAGCTTTAATGCAGCTTTAACATAGCTTTAGCGAAGCTTTTTTGGCAAGGGTGATGTAATCTTGTGAAATAGTGAATTTCACCAAGTCACTTGCCAACACATATGGTCATTATTTCCAGTTACTGGCCAAAATTAGCTGGAAAGTTTACCTTATATTTCAATTCTGACAAGATGTACTAAAATATCAATAATCATTTAAGAACATTCTCTTGTTCAACAACATCCTATAGTTCAGTGATTTGCTTTTGGGCCAAAATGTATATGTAGTTGAATCTCGGTTAACTTAATATTATATACTGTATAACATTCCAATAAGTCCTACTGCACTTTCTCACCATATTGATGCATCAAAATAAATCAACTTTAATTATTAATTAACATAATAATTAAACATCCACAAATGCGGTCATTATGTTACATATGGTTGATGTAGTAGTAGTAGTATGGTTGATGTAGTAGTATGGTTGATGTAGTAATATGGTTGATGTAGTGATATGGTTGATGTAGTAACATGGTTGATGAAGCAATATGGTTGATGTAGTAATATGGATGATGTAGTTATATGGATGATGTAGTGATATGGTTGATGTAGTGATATGGTTGATGTAGTAGTATGGATGATGTAGTAGTGTGGTTGATGTAGTAGTATGGTTGATGTAGTAGTATGGATGATGTAGTAGTATGGTTGATGTAGTAATATGGATGATGTAGTAGTATGGATGATGTAGTAGTATGGTTGATGTAGTAATATGGATGATGTAGTAGTATGGATGATGTAGTAGTGTGGTTGATGAAGTAATATGGTTGATGTAGTAATATGGTTGATGTAGTAACATGGTTGATGTAGTAACATGGTTGATGTAGTAACATGGTTGATGAAGTAATATCGTTGATGTAGTAATATGGTTGATGTAGTGATATGGTTGATATAGTGATATGGTTGATGTAGTAACATGGTTGATGAAGTAATATGGTTGATGTAGTAATATGGATGATGTAGTAATATGGATGATGTAGTGATATGGTTGATGTAGTGATATGGTTGATGTAGTAGTATGGATGATGTAGTAGTATGGTTGATGTAGCAATATGGATGATGTAGTAATATGGATGGTGTAGGGAATACTATTTATGTAGTAGTATAATTGATGTAGTAGTGTGGTTGATGTAGTAGTATGGTTGATGCAGTAACATGTTAGATGTAGTAGTATGTTTGCAGGGGCGTAACCAGGATTTTGAAAGTGTTACGCAGATCTCGGCTCAAAGTGCCTATGGGGGAGAGTATGGGAGGGGGTATCCCCCTGCCATGGTGCGAAAAAAATGAAAAAAAGGGACATGAAAAGACGCATTATGGTGCATTTTAAGACACGCATATAGTGAGATATAATGTTGTACAAAAGGGAAATTAGTCAGTACAATTGTAGGAATAAAACGTTTCGACCTCTCCAATAGGTCTCATCAGGCAGTGATGATTACATAATTTGATGTCATAGATTTCCCCGCGATGTTTTTTTTTGTTTTTAGTGTGTTTATTTTTTTTATCCTTTTTGTATTTTTATTTAACTTTTTTATTCAGACCGATATATATGTATCTTTGCTTTGCTGAATGCTTTTGATTTCGTCATTTCCTCATTTATCAAACACAAGTGCGATTCGTCGATGCCCAGACGCATCGAAATCATGTAAAACCCGGTCGATATCAATCTTGTGATTGCGTCAGAGCTAGTCCAGTCAGCCGTTCCTCGGTCATTGTATTTCTTAGATACGTTTTAATGCGGCAAAGGCTACTAAATGACCTTTCAGGAGAGGCCGTGGACACTGGCATAGTCAGAAGGATCTTCAGCACAACATGTATGTTTGGATATAGTTGATATGTTTCATCAACTGCCTTTGCCAGACCTTGAATGGGCAAATCGGCTGCAAATCTCTTCCAGACGTCAAGTTCAGCATCTATTGCCTGGCAATCTATGAACGGAGAATACACCTGCTTAATATCGGCCCACATTTCGGGTGAAAGCTGCTGGAGTTTTGTTAGCAAAAGATACTGAGCGTTCAGTCTTGCAGTCGAGAGACACAGTCTGTCATGCAGTTGGGACAAAAGGTGATCCGTGAATGGTACAAACATATTCAACCTCCAATATTCCTTTGGGGTTTCTGCGGCTATGTTATTTCTGTGTTTTTGCCTTGCAGCAACACAAGCTGACAGACATTGATGTCATGCTCAGTTGCCAAGGCGACAGCCTTCTGCCAAAGTCCTCCAAATTACCCAATGTCATTGCGTCTCTCGACCAGCAACCCATAAAGAACTTTAGCATGCTGTGCTGCTTTGACCAAGTCACATTCAGGATCTTGCATTGAATCCGTCAAAGGATTCAGTGTGTCTAAGGGACCGCTGACGCAACACAAAGCGACAACAAAGTCAAAAGACTGGACAGCCTTTTGAAGGCTTGACGCTGTGGACATAGTTTTGGTGTCCATGCCAACTTGAAGGTTAGTAAGTGTTTCTTTAATTGGTTTGAAGTGTGTATAGAAAGCAGTGATGCTTTCCGAGTGCTGAGACCACCGTGTTGGGCAGAACTTCTTCAAGGCTTCTCCGTCGTCGTTATGAGAGCTATAAACTCTGTGACAATACATCCCCAACAACGGTAAACATCAACTGCACAAACAGTACCCTGCAAGCATGACATATTGCTAAGTTTAAATGGTGGTTGCGACAGTGAATATACTTTGTGTTTGGAAATTCTGCAGTAAATCTTGCTTGCACTCCACGGTGACAACCGGACATATTCCCAGCACCGTTGTACCCTTGTCCAACGATAAAGTTTGGGTTCAGATTGTGTTTGTGTATTTCATCGAGAAGCAACTGGTGAAGTGTTTCACCTGTTGTTTCTGTTTTCTGAACAAACGAAAGGAAATCCTCATGGAGCACATGTTCCCCCAGAACTCTGGCGTTCAATGTAACGCAGACATAAAGCAAACTGTTCAGTATTGCTAACATCAGCAGATTCATCTGCAAGAATTCAGAAGTACCAAGCATCTTGGCAACGGTGCATGATACAGTCTGAAATTTGATTGCCACATATATATATGAACTCGTTTTGAATAGCCGGGCTTAAATACTGTGCATGTTTGGGAGAATTTTCTAGATGGTTGTGCAAATCACTGTCTACTTCAGCGCGGTAATTTATCAATGCTCTGAAGTTACTGTGTTCCTCCGTTTTGCCACGAAAAGCAATGTTTTGTTTTCCCAGAAAAACTACTGTTTTAACAATAGATGTCAATGCTTTCTTATTTTTCTCGACTTTGTTTCTGTAAGCGTTTGAGCCAAACTCAACGACACTTTTTTCTTGATTTTGACATATTTTTATGAATTTGTCAGCTTTAGTCATTGCATTATTGTGATCTAGTGTTTTTTTATGCATCCCTATAATTCTAGACGCATTGCTCCAGTCTACAAGGGGCTTAGCAACAAGAGTGTTTTCGGATGAATTAAAGACAAAACACGGTGCACAAAAAACACCATTGACTGATGGACTGTACCTTAAATACGGGTAGTTTTCAGTATCAAACACTAGGTCAGGTACATGCCTAGCTGCCCCGCTTATGCCGTGAGTGCTTTTAGGCTTTACCCAACTCCGCGAAGGTTCAAATCTTGACATTAATGTCGACATTTTCATGGAATCAGACATTCGGAGTCTTCTTGTGACATCAATGGTTCCAATGTCTAGAAACCGCGCACCCATACAGCAACCTGCTGAATACCCATCACTCTGGCAGTTGTCTGCCTGATATTGTTTTATGTAAGATGTGGACTCTTCAGGAAAAGATTTTGTGTTGTCATCCAATAATGACTGAGAGTTATCAGCAGGAAGAGGTGATGAGCTTTCACTGGTATTTTGGAGTTTAAAACACTGAAAAATGGACTTTTGTCCATGAAGAGGTCGAGGAGGTTTTCTGGAGCTCATCTCTATTCAGTATATAGACTAAGAGAAATATATCTAAAGCTCATAGAGAGAAATAGATCTAGAAACTATATGTGCAAATCTATCACATAAATAAACTGAATATGTCTACAGGAAATTACAAAGTATGAACAAATTTAGTTAGATAGCTGTGTACTCGTACACCAGTTCTAGATAACCAAATAGGAATGACGTCATTGGTGACATTTTGGCAGGTGTCAAAACTGACCTTGAATGATTATTGATTTAGGTTGCTTTCGCTAGTCTGTCCATAACTCTGTAATATGTGTAAACTATACTCGTGTGTAGTAAATAAAATACATTGGATTTGATCTTGATTTTAACAAAGAGGATGCTCTTCAATATTTCATATTTCAAAAAGTCAGCCAAAAAAGTATTACGCAGTTGCGTAAACTGCGTAATGGGCGCTACGTCCTTGGTTTGATGTAATAATATGACTGATGTAGTAGTATGGTTGATGTAGTAATATGGTTGATGAAGTAGTGTGTTGATGTAGTACTGGTAATATTACTGATGCAGTAAAATGGATGGTGTAGTAGTATGATTTGATGTAGTAGAATGTTTGATGAAGTAATATGGTTGATGAAGCAATATGGATAGTGTCATAAATTGTTGATGTTGGAAGTATTTTTGAAGTAGTTATATGGTTGGTGTGGAAATATGGTTATGTTGTAGTCTTGTGTAAGCCCTCAAATTATAATTAATTATCTTTATCCTTATTATTACAATTTTATCACCATTATTTGTCACTTCATTTATTTAGAATTACTTTATTTAATTATTCATACATATTTCAACTCATTTTAAGTTTTTAATCTATATATAAGAAATATATCTTGTAGACATAACAGAAAGTAGTTTCATTTTTCAATATAGAATGGATTGTTCATTAATCTATTAAAATCGTCCTTCTTGATGGCGTTTCCTTAATTTGAACTTTATAATACAGGAGTCCCTTCACTCACAATTACAATTATAATTGTATTTTTCAATTCCTTTTACAAAGTTAGAAATGCAAAGAAAACATATCTTACGCTTAAAAATACTTATACATTTTGTCTAAATGATAAAACAACATGACAACACTAAGACATTAGACCAACTTATGTTGTCTTACACAAAGCACACAACATTTCCTATCCCTACCCTGTGTTTCTTCAATCTTTTAGAATTGGATAACAAATAATAATTGTTCCTGCGTATACTTAGAGGCCAAGATTGAGGTAATGAACAAAATTTCTTAAACATTTTCAAGGACTGCTATCTTAAACATACAGAAAACACATGAATGGCATAAGAAAAATTTCAATAAAAGAAATATGCTACAGGGGATGAAGTGTTACTGAAGGAATTGAAAAACAGTTACAGATGAGGGGGCAAAATATTCTGGGCCATATGTTATGAGTTTGTGTGGAAAGGGTGCTACAAATTAAATAGTGATGGAAAACTAATAAAGATGACAGTAAACACTAGTCATTTGAATCCATGCTTCAGTGGAGATTGCCCAAATTGTAAATTCTAATGATAATGTAAACAAAACAGTTTGTTCCCACGTGCTAACAGATATAGGAATCAATGATGCACAGAAACTTCTTAAAGATCAATTTCCCATTTTTAGTGGTCTGCAAGATGTGTGCTTGTCTGAAAGACAACAGTTTGACATACATCAAGATGAGTATGTGCAGATTTATAAAGCAAATATAAATCACTGGATAGTTATTTCTTCTACTGGATTTGAAGCTGAAACAGTTGCCATATATGACAGCCTTTACAGTGTAATTCATAAGGGCTAAGGTGATTTATAGCTTAACAAATGGAGTTGATATTTCCACACTGACCTGGACCCAATGGCACAAAGACCTCAGCTTGCTAAGTGCTTCTCTAAGAACCAGACTGAACTTTTCCATAATCTAAAGAAGCACAGCCTTGGCTTAAAAGTGCCCCTTTCAAGAAATAGCAATGACATTAGGAAGGATGAACTGACTGTTAGACAGCACATACAGATAAATAGATTGGTTTATTAAAAATGCAGTATAAATAAGATGTGTATCCTACATACTCTTTGAGACTTTTATATCTTAAAAACCTAACCAAACAAACAAACTAACAATAACCATTGCCCTGCATCCATTGGTGCTACTGCTTGTTCATATCAACTAAAACTATACACAGATTTGAATTATCAAAACTGATGTAAATTAAAATTCATCTATGACCATACTAATTAGTAAAACTCCTAAAGCTCGAAATACAATTATATAAATACATATCTATGAAGGCCCAGCTATATAAAAAAATTATCATAGGCATTTGACTACCTACAAATTTTATTTGTGATGTTACTGAATACTCCAACTTTTATATAAATGTAATTTCTACTCCAGTTGTATACCAGATGCTTAGATATATATTGTACATATATAGTTTACAGATAAGTTCCTTTATGTATTACTATTAAATTAATCTGGATGAAACCAATGAAAGCAAGTTGTATTTTTTTGAAGAAGCATATTCAGACATTTACATCATAAACTCTTCTCAATGATACAATATTTGACACAAACATACTTATTAAATGTAAGGTGATTCTAACTATGATTTGATGTGGCACCAGCCTGAAGTATCGAAAAGTTATTGTTTATTGGTGTTTTATGGTGCATCGACATCTAATGGTCATAGCACACACAAAATGAAAAGGATAACAATGATAAGTAATTTAGTATGATAAAAAAAACTTAAGCTGTGAATGTAGAAATGAGAATGAAGGAGTGTAAAATTTATGTTTTGTTCACTCATTAAAATTAAATTGTGTTTATTTATTGCTTACTTAGCATATCACATCTTGAATAAGTTCAAAACTTTATGGCACAATGTTCTCATATTGTACTTCTATGAAATTATTATAGATTTAAAAATGTTCCATGATTTTTTTTCTAAGATATGCCTAATTTCACAACACAGCTTCAAATAAGTCAAGCATGCAGTCACCTCTGGCAGTTTTTATTTTATTGCAAATCTTCACTGAAGGATTTCGCATTTCATAGCCAGAACTTTTGCAAGTATCCAGTAGAAGAATAGAAAAAATCTGTGCTTTAGGTTCACCAATGATATGATAAGATTAAACAATAATCACAATATAGTTAGTAGAGATTACCAAGAATATTACGTAGAATTCTTTAATTGACCTTCAGAATGAATACTTTACCTGTTGCTGCATATCTCTGACATTAGTATTAATTTTTTTACACTAGTAAGAAAATTCTAGAATGTCAAGGCAATTGTTTTAGACATTAGCTACAGTCATGGACATTTTCAGGGGGGTATTTACTGTTACACCAGTGTTTGGTAATATTGATGAGGCTCTGGAAGGTAATCAAGAGAACACCAAAGATAGTTCTTGACTTCCATGTAACAAAAATGAACTTCACAAGAGAGATTATGAAAGAATTAAAAATCGAACATGTTCACAGAATGGGTGAAATGAGATCGAGTATAGTTGACCAATAGTGGCTAAATTTAACTGCTTAAAAGAGAAGGAAATGGTCAGTTCCTTTGATGAAAGATGTGCATAGAAAAGGGTCAAAGACTTGGATTTCACATTTCAATTGCATTGCATTGCAATGCTAGGTAAACTAGTGGTGGAATAGCACTATATTATACACAAAATGGTATCCAAGTACCGCAGAATCATTCAGATATCATCATTTGGATTAAATTATATAAAGTTTTAAATTTATCACAAGACATGTTTGTCAACCTGGACTTATTTGAAATCTTGGATAACAATGTAACAGTATATGAACTATTGCATCCAGGATAGAACACTATGAAGGGCTTCAGTTGATGTTTAATGTTTAATGGTGCTTTATGGCCCATCAACAACTAGTGGTCATGTAGCATGCATTTAAATAAATTCATACTACACAAGGTTTGTAATGTAGACAATGAGTCTGAGAATATGATGAAATGACTGCAATTTGATTCTTCACCAAGATCAAGGGCAAGATCAATGACTTTCATCTCGGCTGAAAAAACAGAGGACTTCTATAAAAGATGGCATTTTTTAATTTTATTTCTGGATACCGCTACAGTCACAACAGTATCTCCATTGTAGAGCCATCAGTATAAATTGATTGGTGTGTATGATAATTTTCTTTATGTTCATGGTATTTGGTTTGAACTGTGCATCTGTCTATCATTTTTGTCACAGGTGAGGTGGAAGCAAAGCTCTACCAATGCAAGGGTTGGACAAGGTAGTGTATCTGGAACTTAGTAATCTGTGATCTCAATGAATTGAGACATACAGATACTAAATGGTGGTACAAATATTAGCATTTCCAAAAATGCTTGGAATCGCCGTACAGCCAAGTAAAAGAGCTA
Source organism: Lutraria rhynchaena (assembly GCA_008271625.1). Classification (NCBI taxonomy): domain Eukaryota; kingdom Metazoa; phylum Mollusca; class Bivalvia; order Venerida; family Mactridae; genus Lutraria; species Lutraria rhynchaena. Next base: position 505,823 of record VIBL01000242.1, on the reverse strand, counting down.
AGAATAGAATATTGAATAAAGATTTCCAAGAGATTTCATTTGTTATTGACAATTTGCAACACATTCTATATTTACCTTTGGTGCACTGCATGGAACCAGTTAACGACAATAAACTGCCCAAAAAGAGCATATGTAAAACATTACACTATATAAATTCCCCAAAAGAGCATATGTAAAACACAAAACAAAAATATCAAAGTATCTCATTCAGAGGAAACAAAGGATTTCACGATGAATTAAGCTAGCATTCATATCATTTCTAAATAATAAAACCTAATGTTTTCAAGTGAAATATTCGAAATATTGTTTACCCCACAGGAGCCTACAAACTGGTTTCGAGCTTCATACATTAAAAATGTATGTCAATTATACAAACAGATAACCTGACAAAAAGATGGTGGATGATGTTCCCTGTAGGAGACCCTTTTGGGCTTTTTTGTCCGCAATGTTTTGATCATTCTCCTTTCTAATTGGCTTAGAGCAGGCGGTGTAAGGGAAGAAATGGTCAAATCTGGTTAATTGTATATGTTGCAGTCTGTGACAATTATATTAGGCCTCCAGTTGAAGAAACTTTCAAACAAACAATTTCATGTGTAGTGTTAAAATGATTTGATTTCAGTTATAAATGTTCTGAGCAGCAAGTTTTATCCATCTAAAATAAAGCCATGGTTCACTGGACGTGACATAGAGACTGTTTACAGGGGAGGTTCTAAAGGCTGCAAGGACTAGTGTTAGACAATGATTATGTATAGAATCAAGGGCTTTTAACTATGAATTCTTGGCTAATCTATGTTTGGTGGTTTATTTGTTTCCTTTTTATGTAACATATTATCACTGGGATTTGATGCCGTTTTTCAACAATTTTTCTGTTATACATGGCGACCGGTTCACCTTAACAGTTTTCCTGGACTGTGTACTAACCAGTACTAATTTATCCTTCCACAAGGAGCTGGCAACTTCTCCAAATATGGAGAAAAATCAATATTTTTGTCAAATTTGCATGGAAGGTATGACCTGACCTGACCAGGATTTGCAGCCTGATCTTTGGGTAACAAGTCCAGTGCACTAACCACTGGACTATGGCCACCGCCCTATGTATGATGAATCTATAGTCCAGTACGGAATGAATAAGAGCTTTATGCAGACATAAATTTAAATTCCTTGTCAGCTCCCAAATTGGAATGAGGCTGCTATTGAAAATGCTAGCAATAATCAGTCAGTTATTAATTATTTATTAACAAATAAACATAATATTTCACTGGGTTGGAAAAATTAAAAACTAGTGAACTGAAACAATTTTGGAAACATTTTAAGAAAAAGTCACTGACTGATAAAGACATTCTGTAACATGTTTTTAAAGATTACTTCTTCAATAAGCATTTTATTGGAAGCATTGACATCATTGGTGGTCATATTTATGATTCATTTAATGCAATTTTAAATTCTGGCTATTATCCAAATAAGTGGACAGAAGGGGCTATATTGCTGATGCATAAGAAAAGGTTGTACTGGCAACCAAATAACCATTATTAGATATGTGGTTGAGAACATACATATACAACATGCAAAATTACATAAAAATTGATAAATTAGCGTGAGTTTTACCGGTTTCACAAACTTTAAACACGATTTACACAAATAAAAAAAAATGCAGTTATATGATTATGGAACTGGACCGACGATTTGCTATAATAAATCTAATGTGAAATCAAATAGAAATTTTAGATTTGTACAAAATACAAAATATTGTAATACTTCATATTGTAGAGTTATCTGCTGATTCAATATTTTGTTCCATATCCCATTATTGTCAATAGAGAGCAGTGGTGACCACAACATGATCAGTGGTTGTGATATTTATATTTTTAATTTTGCATGTATGTGTTCTATATCAACCAGTGAGTATCATGACACACCTAGGCTTTCAACATGTGATCATCAGGTTACTAACACCATCAAATCATATCCTGCCAATTTAGCTTTATAACAAAACTTTTTTGACAATTCATTTGAGAAACACATTTTTGCTGATACAAACTGTAACATAGCTCTGAATTTGTACACTGATCCCCTACTTAGGATAAAGTTACTATCAAGACAACTAGATCTTGACTCAATATTCCAATTTTCCACCATGGGTGTCACATAACTTAAACCATGAAATGGATTCTACTTTTGAAATTAATATTTCCAGGGACCAAGCTAATTTTTACTTGGTGAGGTACTATATATAGTTGTCATCATTATATTTTGGGATCATTCTTGCGGGAATGATGCTAAAAGGTTTGGAATGGTGCTAAAAGGTTGGGAATGGTGCATATTCAGTAGGTATTTGTGGACAACGGCATATCTTTTTTTCCCTGGAATAGGGAAATTACCATAAGCACTGGTAATCACTTTATTTTACATTTGATGGTCTCTGGGAACAAGTAAATTTGATGTGTCCCAATTTGTCCATTTTTATTGTCTGCCATGAAATTGGATTACTTACCAGTTTACCAATTTTATATCGACTTAATCAATTAAGAGGAAAGTTATTGCTAGGGCCCCACTTTTCTCTAGCATGATCCATGTTTTTGTTATTGGGTGAGACAAATGTCCCTTCTAGATTCTAGAATGCACCCTGATGTTTAAACATTTACATTTCAAAAGACAACCCAAACTTTGTCTTGAAATAACTTGTGGCAGAAATTAATATGTTTCATGTAATTTTCTAAGTAATTGACTTATTTGATGCAAATGCAAATTCTTGGTAATAAGTAAAGTATGTGAATAATTATTTATCATTTGTATTTATCAGTCTGTCACATAGGCACTCGATTTCCTTGATTTATACACCCAAACCTAAATCACGCATTCACATAGAATATATTCAAATTTCTAGCGAATATTCAAATTCATATACACGACTTATGTCAATGTAATTAATATCACATTTAACTGATGAGTAATGTGATAATTACAGATTATATACAGTTTGTATATTGTGTAAAAAATCTAAATCTGTATTGCAACATCACAATGTAAGTAGTTTAGAACTTTCCTAGTATGAAGTATATGATTTTCGCATGTATTTCTCAAACATCCATTGCTATTGTGTTAGAATGAAAATATTTAAGTTTAATACACTTCTAACATGAAAGTGTGCATTACAAAGCCTGCACGCAGTCATGATCCATATGTAGTATCTTATATTTTTTTGTGTTTTCCAGTTATTCAGTGGTTTTTCGTTTCTTCCCATAAATTTGTTCACTCAATGATTAAAGTCACTGCGAAAAAAATATTCTATACATTATTATCATATACTATCAATTGTAGCATTTGTTGACTCTAACACGAGAATGTGCTTTTCAAGGCATTCTGTTGTATCATAATCACTAAATAATTAGAAATTGTGTGTTATCTGGCTATTCAGTTTTTTTTGGTTTTCCATAAATTTGTTTTAAATTTTTAATGCCACTATAATAATAAAAGCACACTATACAGGATTATCGCATACTGTCAATGTAGCATTTGTAGACTCTATGTTGCAATATCACAAAAAATGAGAACTTAACAAAAATCCACAACATGAAGTATACGATTTTCAGATGCCAGTGATTTTGGCCAAAAAGTTGGTCCCTAAACCATCCGTTTTAACAACATATTAGGATGAAAGTATTCAATGTTAAGTCATTTTAACACTAGAATGAGCATTTCAATGCATATTTGTGAACTATGATATATATATGTCATAAGAAATCATGCGTTTTTTAGTGTTTTCTGGTAATTCCATGTTTTTCATTTTTTTTTTAAAATAGTTTACTGAACTAATGCATATTTGTAAACTATGAAAATATGTAATAAGAAATCATGTGTTTTTTAGTGTTTTCCGATTATTCAGAGTTTTTTGGTTTTTCAAAAAATTCTGTCACTGAAATTCTGTCACAATGAAAATAAAATCAACTACAAAATGATCCTCTTATACATGATTATCACATATTGTCTGTATAGTATGTGTTGAATCTATATTGCAACACTAAATTAAATATGATTTATAATTTAAGACATACATTCCCAAAATGAAGCATACAATTTTCGGACGCCAAACTTTGGTCGAAAAATGGTTCTTCAAATATCAGTTTCGATCGACTGTGGGTATTAGAATCAAAGTATTCAATTAAATTCGCATCTAATATTAGGATATGCATTTCAATGAATGTAAGTGCATTATAATCAATATATATTAAGAAATTGTGTGTTTTTTGGTGTTTTCCAGTTATTAAGTGTTTTTCATTTTTTCCACAGATCCGTTGTAATTCACATGTTTATGTAACACATGTCACGACGGGGTTCACTATGTACCAATGTCATGCAAGTTTCTCAATATAAGCTGGTCAATCTCTATAGCAAATCATTGGCTCAAGAATATCAACTGCCTTTGCAACAAAAAGCCAGCTCTTAACCCATTAGCTCGGTCAAATGAGGAACATGTTCTTTCGTAACATAGTTCTAAATCAAGTTTGTCCATGAATAAATAAAATGTCGTGGATGATTGCATCGGCTGTTTTGCAAATTTATTGCTATAAGGGCTGAAAACAGTTGTAAGAAGGTATATAAAATTGATGTCAGTTTTGGATCTTGGACCCGGATTTTGTCAAATTTGGGTGCATTTTGTACATAAGAATATGTATTTTTTCCTCCGATTTTGATCAAAAATGGGGGTGCATCTTATACACGACTGTGCCTTATACACCATTAAATATGGTAAATATTAGGTCTGTTCGGGAATATAAATCACGGAAATCGAGTGCCTAGTCTGTCAGTTCAATTTTCAAATTGTAAAAAAATATTAGCATGAAATGTTCAATATTATATGTTCTTCATGTTAATTATAAACTCATGCTCACTTAATACAAATGTTCAGTATAGACATCCCCTCTCACTGAATTAAGCAAGTGTCTTCTCAATCCTCAGTCTCCTCAAAGTCGCAATCAAATTGACTGCTGAAGGATCACCTTCATTAACAAAGTTCTATTTACAAGTACCTGGATTTTGTTGTTTACAGAAATACTGAGAGGTGAAACAAAATCATGCATAAATCAACTGCATAAGAGTTGGATTACCTTCCCATGTCATGTCATCAACAAAACGATTTCTTTAAAGAATGAGAATTATCCAGAGAATGTCATAGTCTATAACGCTACACGACTGGGTCAGGCATATGGACAGAAAATGGCAGTGCCCAGAGGTAAGTATTTTTCATTGATAATCTGTAAATTTAGACCTGACTAATGTAGTGAGGGGAAAAGTGTGCCCTGTACGGGACTCAAACCAACAACTAGTATGACTCTTTACCATCTGAGCTAACTGTGTGGCTGATTTTTACCCATGCACATATCACTTCTTTTTTACCTTTTTTGCCAACATTGGGCAACCATGCCTGTGTAAACCAGAAAAGTGCTCCCTGTATGAGACTTGAACTAATGTCTACCAGAACACTAGCACAGTGCTCTACCACAGCATGGCAGGCAGTTGATTTGTACCTCGGTCTATGAAATAATGACAAGAATATTTTTCAGAAGCAATAGACAACTGTTATAGTAGTAAAACTAAGGAAAGGTGATCATCCAAATTTTGGCCTGAGGGGGCCACACCGACATGACTGCCTCCCCCCCAAAAAAAACCCCACCGGTATAAGAGACCAAGAGGCAACCAACTGGCAAGATGCCTCAGCAGCCAGTAGAAAGTGCTAAAGTTGTACATGTAAGAGTAATTTATTTATAAAGGCTGTGTTTTAAACATGAAGAAGGCCTTAAATCAAATGTTTTACCAAAATGGGTTTAAACTATGCTGTTTTTGTGAGTTTAATATAAGCAAATTGGAAAATAGAAAAATAAAAATTAACTGAAAAAAAAATATTTTGTATAACAAGGACAATAATTGAAATGAAAGAATATTTTATTAAATTGTCAAAAGTTTTCAAACTGTTTCTGGGGCATATATCTCTGGCCACATGAGAAGAGGAAGATTTTTTCAAGTACTATATGTGAAAAATACATCAAGGGGAAACTGTGGAGACTTTGGTGTACTATTTGAAACAAGACGCTGCATTCAGTAAACACAAATGCCCCCTGTGGCATGCTTGACAATAGATTTTGAACCTAAATGAGGTCAATGTGTAAAAGTAGAAGCAGATGGCTTTATTCGGAGGTCAGTTTGTTTTAAATAATCAGCAATGGTTTTTCAAAGAATTGCTTTTATTCACAAGGTGGTCTTTATTTGGAGGTGACTGCAATTACAGGTTTGATACATGTATACTTGAAGAATTGATTAAACCTTGCCTTGTTGAGCTACTCCTAAATGTAGTCAGTTCTTTATCTAAAAACATAAGTTAGAAGATAAATACTTTATGTCTATGTTTACTTAACAAATGAAAGAAATTTTGTCTGTTTTTATATGACTTACTGTCACTGGGGCTTAATGCCATTTTTCAACAATTTTTCAGTTACATATGGCGACCAGTTCACCAAACCAGTTTTCCTGGACTGTACACTAACCAGTTCTAAGTTACCCTTCCTCAAGGAACAAGAAACCTCCCCACATATCGAGGAAAATTAACATTTTTGTCAAATTTTCATAGAAGGGGTATAACCTGCAGCGACTGGGATTCGAACCCAGATCTCCAGGTCACAAGTCCAACGTACTTACCACTGAACCACAGCGGCCATGGCCTAAAAGAAAGTTAAACATAAGTATAGCTAAAGGGAAGTGTATAAAAAAGTATTACAATTTGCTGTTTAGTCCAATTTCCTGTATCCAATCAATAATTGTTTCAGGCCCGACACTTCAAAAATCAAAATAGATTTGAATAATTCAAATATTTCAGGTATACATTGCAGCCCTATTACACCCCCAGTAGCTACAAATCGCCCCAAAGTGGGTACCATCCAGGAGAGGAAAGTTTTATCCCGCTTTTTTGTGTGTTCCTGTGTTAGGGGGGTTTCCAGCTGTGAGACTTTGAGGAAGGCGATATATTGGGGAAGGTAGAATGTTTTGTTATTATGGTTATGCGTGCAAATTGTATGTGGTAACGAGGTTAACACAATCAATTATTTATGTATAGTTCTGTCCTTTAGACTGATAATGTTCCAAAGAAAAGTGCCGATATTATCTATATCAATATATAGTGTCATTATTTTAAGAGTGATAAAACTGATATAGGATTGTACAGAGATATGTATCTTATGTACCTTGTTTAGTGTCCTTGGGTGGTTTGTTTGTTTTTTTGACATCTTGATCAAAAAAGAAAATCACTCATAACGTCACAAAGTTATTACAGCCACTGTTTTATTCATGCTACTTATGAGCAGCAATTTATCAGTGAAGGTAACTGTGGAAACAGCAATATTAAATTGGATCTCATTCCACGCTAAAGTCTACGGAAGTACAGACTGAGTCAACAGGAACCAGATTATAGCAATATTGACATTGTCTACTTTATTACAGTGTTGATGATCTATCCTTTTAACTAATGTCTTCAGACATATGAGGATCCATTGACATTTGAAGATTTACAAACTGTATAGCGTTACTTGACTAATGCTTGAAAAAAATAGCCATGTTTGGGGTCACTTGATTAAGCTTGAAAAAAGTAGCCATGTTTTCAGTTACAAGTAACAAGTAGCAATGATAAGGATTACCTGATCAAACACATTTGGGTATAGGTAGGTAAAACCAGACTCTTAACATACCTTATAAGAATAATAAGGTACAATTTATCCCAAATATTTGCGTACTTCAGATAATGCAGTTAGAAACTTAAGGGTCGGCACCAAAAATTAATTAACCTATACCGTTAGGCATAAGTAGGCCAGTAATTTACGTCACTGATGATGCTCTATATCAGTCTTACCTTTTACTCTCAGTTAAAACATGGTATTGGTGTAGATCAGGGGTTTTTCATGTTATATCAATGGCACAGTAAAAATATACAAAATAAGAACTAATTTTAAAGATTGATTAGCCTGGCAGTTACCTATCATACTTTTCTGAAAAATTTAAGAGACTAGTATAACCCATTCTTGAGATATGAATTGAAGCATGCTCCCAAAATGGCTATTTTTTAGCCTTGTGCAATCTCACTTGGAAAAAATTCATTAAATATGAAATGCTCCCAATAAGAAATGATGCATAAATAACAGGTACAGGTACAGTTTTAAAAAGACTTCTGTCCTGTATGTTTTGCTGCTTGAATTAATGAAATCAGTCATTAATTATGGATTTTATAAGTAAAATACCATCAGTAGTGGTTTTGTTTAAACACAAAAGATCGCACTTGTTACATTCTAATAATTGATATGAAATAACAATCAATTAAACTTTAATTGACATTAACCATTCAGTTATTTATTACGGTAAGTAAAAAAAAGCATTCATGTTTCAGGGCTAGCCCAGGTTTTCACATGAATGATTGTCCTTTCATAAGGCCTAAACAAAAAAAAGATTGTTTCCGGTTACATGCCCAAAAAAATATGGGTTGGTAGGTAAGGATTTTTTTTATTTGATGTTTTTTTACATATATCGACAATACTGTTAGGGAATATTAATATAAATGAGAAGTGAAAATTACAATATAGCACTAAGATTTGGGTTTATAACTTATGAGCAGGTAAAATATTGTGTCGTTCAGGTAACTGCAAACAAACATTTTTTAGGCCTAAATTCAAAATTCTGTAATGTCAATAACCATTAAAAGTTTTGTTGCAATAAGTTTCATTGTTTCCCATTTTTAAAGTACAAATCCTACATTGGTTAATGTGTATTCATGTTATGTCTAAGTTAGCCAAAATTTGTATTGCTATATGAATTTACATCATTGAAAACTACTGAAATGTTAGACATTACACATAAAGGTATAAAAATGGAAGAAAAAATCTTTTGCAATATCATAGGATGGAAATGGTGGATACAAAAATTATTCATGCATGTTCACAAAAACTGAACTTGATTTGTATAGTGGATACCTGCTCCTGGTCCATTTGGCAGTTCCGTACCACCTTCCAGGCTTCATAAAAGATACATTTGCATGGTATTTGTATGAAAGAATGTCTTTCTCACTCTTCCAGACTGAGCAGTCGTTGGATTATGAGGGATGGGTGTTTTTACAATTGAAACTGAGTGGTGTATTATTACATGTTTTGGAATCATGGTCCGGGCCCCTAATGAGAACATTTAGGACAGATGGGCTGTTTTTACATTTGGTTCTGTGATGTATGTACTGCTGGCATCTAAAACAGGGCAGCAGGTTAGGCACGTACAGATCAACCTTGACTGAATGGAATCTATTTTGATTGTGGCTGGAAGGAGTTTTGTGTTTGGAGTTGTAAAGGTGAGGATATATGTGCCATGTCTGCTTATACTGATGCATTTAACATTAGAAACAGCCTGTACCTTTAGATTATGTTGAGAGATTTACAGTAGGTGAGGTTCCTACAACGAATTACTCCCATACAGGAGTTAAGTGTTTCATGAACAAATACTGCAACCCTTCCTCCAAAGAAGTGTTGAATTGAAAGGAGATTTTTTGACTGTTGCTTTGTGAAACTCTTCACAAGCAACATTTCTTTTCTTTTAGTTTTTTACTGACTTAAGTGTGCCAAAAATAGAGTTAACATACTTTTCGATGACAATGGGAGAAAGTGTTATAATAGGTTTATCATGATCCATTTCCGAAATGACAATGAATCTCAGAAAATTCAGCACAGTAAACGTTGGAAGATGTTTTGGTGTTGATTTGGAGTCTGAGTCCACAAGTGTACACTTGGCTTTTTTGGGGGTACCATGATAGTTTAGTGATTTTATCAATGATGCTCCCCACCAACCATGGAATCAAACAAGGGGACATGACTTGGGGATGCTAACACAGGTCATAACAGGGATACATCAGTGGCAGGGCACTGAAAAACCGAAAATTTGCAGGTCCAGACCGAATTTCAAGATCCCGGACCGATTTCAGTTGTGAAAATTTGTTTAAAAAAATCGGTCCATTAAAGTTCTCTAGATTTCGGTCCGAAATCGCTAAGTACGTGCAAAATGTTACAAAACTTACTGTATGTTGTTTGCACAATCATTATTACCCCAATCAATATGTCAAGATAATCAATAGCCTGGAGCGATCATCTGCTAATCCGATTATTGGATGTCTGTCAATAGGCGGTCGCTTGTAATTAGTCCAAACACGTGGTAGATAACAGAACACAAAGCATCGATCAATTGTGTTAAGTGATGTGTTTGCTGCATGCATTAATATTTGAGTTTAAGACTTCAAACGTCTTTCCATATGTGAATTAAATACTGTCATTATTTTTAAATTTAGTATTGTTTCGGTTTGATCAAAGGCGGTTAATTGTTTTAGAAGTCGTAACAGAAAATAGCATCAAAGAAAATTTAGTAACATCAAAAGAAACTGACATTAATCGCTCAGATTTTGCAGACTATATATTGCATTTTTTTAAGCTATTGTTCGCCTTTTCGATTCAATATTGAAATGGCTCAACGCAATTTACTTGCAATGTTCAAAAAGTCAAATGAGCGGGCTGGCAACCCGGATCATGACAATTGGGAAAACATTAGCTGGAATCCGAAAGACGCAAATAACCGGCCAGGCAACCCGGTTATTACTGAGAATGAAACTCAGAGTGACGAACCGACAGACAAAATCGTCCGGTGTACCAAACCAGACAATACCACGGGTAAAGAGACCCGTGATGCGTTTTCTGTCATGAAAGATCCTCGAGATGAAATCGCAAACAAGAGGAAACAAAAGCTGAGCTCTTTGTCTCCCTCTGATAAAAAGACTAAAGAACGCAAAACAGACGACATTTCTAAGTCGTTTCAAACATCCTGGTTTGATGAATTTAACTGGCTCAAGTTTGAAAATGGTGCCATGTTTTGTTCACTTTGTATATTGCACAAAAATAAGTCGAAATTCTCACAGTTGGGCTCAAAAAATTTCTGTGTCTGTACATTAAAGGAGCACAAGGGCAGTACTGGGCATTTGAACTCAGTTAAGATTGACTATGATATTCAGTCAAATCAAGTGTCATCAGTTTCAGACTACATAGACAATGTGTCTGGCAAAATTGAGGAAGCAGTATGCAGGCTTATTAGAACTGCGTACACGGTTGCAAAGACACACCAATGAAAAAGTATACAACTCTCTGTCAACTGCAATTATGTAACGAAACAAAACTCACAAGAAATCTGTATCAAGAAGAAGGTGCTTGTTCTGAGTTCATCAGTCTAATCTCACAGAATCTTGACGACACACTAATACAAAAGCTCAGAGAGAGCCCAGCATTGGGGCTTATGATTGATGAAAGCACAGATATTAGTATGGAAAAGCACTTGATAGTGTACATGAATTATCTAGATCATGGAGATCTGCACACTAGCTACTTGACATTGATTAAAATTGTTGCTGCAGATGCTAGTGTCGTGTACAATACTCTTATTAGCTATCTGAGAGCTTGCAAAATAGATGTGTCAAAAATTTATGGGTTTAGTTCTGATGGTGCTGCTGTGATGGTTGGCAATTGCAATGGCGTTGTACAGCGGCTGAAAACTGAGAATCCAAACATGCTTAATATGCATTGCATTGCTTACAAACTGGCCTTGTCCAGCCTTGATGCTGCTAAGTCAGTGAAAGAAGTGAGCTACTATGAAAGCATGTTGCATGCACTTCACTCGTTCTTCAGTAGATCGAATAAAAGACTTGAGCATTTACCAGTCTGGAAGGATGTTTTGGATTACCCAAAGGTTAAGCCATTAGCAGTTCACCAAGAAAGGTGGCTTAGCTTTTCAAACTGCGTCACAAATGTACGCAAAACAATGAAGTCGCTACTAACATCTATGCTCAGCGACAGCCATGATGACCCAATGTCACAGCCGCTTTTCAGTGCAATGTCGTCATACAAGTTTCTGTTGCTGACTCACTTCTTTAGTGACATCATGGCAGACATAGCCCAAGTGTCGCGCACATTTCAAAATCGTGATGTCAGTTAGAGTGAGTTGAAAGAAACTCTGACCACTGTTTGCAATTCTATAGAGCAGCAGTATCTGGTTGAAAATGCCACTTTCGGCACATGCCTACGAGAATTCCTGGATACTTACGAAAATGCACAGGAATTCCATGGCTTTGAAATAAGTCGCTCACATAGAGATACTAGATTGCCTGTAGCTGTGGCAGACTTTGCCCGCATTCTGATACAGAGCTTGCAAACTCGCTTTCCAAGACTTGATCTTTGGGATACCATGTCTATATTTCAGCCATGCATGTTTCCCATATCAGCTCAAGACAAGGCAAAATTTGGTTCAAAAAAGCTGACAGTTCTATTGAAGCATTTCGGTGAAAAGTGGAGAAATAGCACTCCTCCTATCAATGCAAACGATTGCAAGTTTGAGTGGTCTCTGTTGCAAAATACGAAGATAAGCTAGATAAGACTGATGAGGTGCATTTGACAACAACCTCACTCGCCAAAGAAATGCTTTCTTCGCAACACTTTGGAAAACAATTTCCAAATATGATGAAGTTGAAGGCAATCTGCAGAGTATTGCCAGTCAGTTCTGTAGAAACTTTAGACGAGTTGATGTGTATATCTATCAACGGACCACACCTGCCTGCGTTCAATCCTCTGCCTATATTTCGCAAGTGGCGTGCCCAGAAAGGCGTCAATGGCACTGGTAGACAGATATTCAAGAATACAAAAAAGCAGGACAAACTTGTCGATGTTTAACAGAATAGAGGTCGACGATTTTATGTTGTGCTCACATCAGTGTAAATTTTTGTATATATAGATTTATATTTATGTGATTTTATGTAATAATTAAATAAAAGATAAATGATGCAACAAAACATTCTATTTTTGTTTATTTCCTGTTTAATGTAATGTAACCATGGTTGATTATAAACAGCAAAGGTATGCGACCATATGCTGCCTGCCTACTCGGTAAATCACCAGCAAAGGTAACAATCTAATTCATCGATCAACCAATGATAGCTTCGAACACAGGACGCTTGTCAATATCAAAGTCGTAGCTCCGCCTTCTCACATGTTTACAGTTCAATAGCTTCTTTGTTTAGCGGCCATGTGACTAAGAAATACGTCATCTATTACATTTGTGTGATACGTCATCATTGATGACATCGAAGATATAAAAAATTGTGTCTAGAAAAATTGGTAAAAGGAACTTCATTTGATATTAACTATTTCAATCAAGTATGTGTTTTTGATTCTATTGAGGTAGTATCTAGTGGAAATTTCAATTCTGTGCCTGTTTCGTTTTTATTGTTTAGTGTAGTGTATCTATGATCAAATTTTCGCAGTTTCCAGAAATAGGGGGGGGGGAATTTAATTAGCGGAGGGGGGAGCGTCTGCAGCCCAGACGGATTGAGATTTTAAAATTTTCCATGCCCTGATCAGTGGTATAGTCTGAGTGAAAGGTTTATATCAGACAAATATATTCCTGCAGAATGTTTTCAAAGCTAAAACTGTCTTTAGGAGATTACATGTGTCAATCAAAGACCAAACATGTCATCAGATTAGCCCATAAGTCACCACCTTCTAAGTCATTTTTTAAAAAAAAGTGAAATTTACTCAACAGAGAAAAGACATGGCAATGGTCCAATGGTCTGGTATTTATGAAATGAAGAAGAGGAAATGAAAAATGATCTAGGGCACAGCATGACCTACATTGGGGTTAGAACAGTGTATAAATGTGCAGTTCAAAGTTCCTTGGTCACTATCATAATGGTATGGTCATACCGAAAGTAAACATTATATGTAAACTAGTTTGACTTAGTTAATGAATACTTTTGAATTTCTTATTTTTATATGGTGTGAAAGCTTAATTAGTGGCAATATCTTCTGTTACAGGGAGACGATATTGGAATCGTCAAAGTTAGAGCAAAAGATGCACAAATAAAGATAATCATGACAGAAGATCATGCAGAAAAAGCAAAGATCACCTTGTGGAGAAAACTGGCAAGTGTTGAGCCAAAGCCTGTAGATTACATTACAGTAACTGATGTGGTTGTTAATATATATAATAACTGGACATCACTTTAAACAACAGCAAATCCACAGTAACAGTGAGTACCATTTTTATCAATCTTTCCAAAGATAAATTGATCATACCCTAACATTTGAATAAAGCCATTTGAATTTGTAGCATTTCATAAGTAAAAGAGGTAATTAGTTTCCTGGGAATGTTGTTTTATATAAGAAAATGGTTCACTTGGACCTAAACTTTTATTTTTTAAGACATTGTCTCTTTTTCAGAAAAGACCTTTTCCAGAAGTAAAAATAACTGTTGTTGTAGAAGTGACATGTGTAGAGGACAATATAACTTTCCTTGAAAATATAACTTCATTATTAATTGTTATTGTTCTGACATGTTATTGGCTGCCATGGAAAGATTCTTTTGACAATTTTATGAAAAATGGATCGTTTCCCCTTGAAGTTGTCTGCAGAGAAAAGTTTTAAGTGCAGAAAGAAGTGTTTCACCAATATTTGTTTCTGTACTTAATTCTAGTTATTAGTAAAATTTTAAATAGTCATATCAGCACCCACAACTTAACCTGTACATGTTATTTTTATACTCTGCCTGTTTCTTGGAGTTTTCTGCCATAATTATATTACTTTTACAATGTTCTCACGATTTCTCACAAATGTAATTGTGCTAAATCTCTATTTGAGCCTATCAATATGGGAACTTTGCCAAAGAACTTCATCTTATTAAAAAGGTCCATAAAATTTTACAATTATAGGGTAAATTCTTGGACCTAAAAGTGAATTATCACTAAACTTCATACTCTTTATATGAAGTAGTTTTTATGTACATATTTTGCAAATGCCTTTTGATTTTTCAGTTTTTAATTTGACTTGTTTTTGATAAGCTTAAGCTCAACTGGTCATTTTTATCTTAGTACTATTAAGATACAATGGTGTAAATCATTTGACCAATATATTGTTACTTGAGATGAGGATTTCAATACTTTTTACTACATCCTACTAAAAAGTAAAGTCAATACATCCTACGACAACCTATTTAAAAGTTTAAGTCAAATTTTAAGTCAAAGACACGCTAGGAACTAGTAATATATTTCATCACCAAACTTTAATCAATGTTGCACTCTATCTTTTTTATGCTCAAATTAATTTGTTTACCCATGTAGGTTCATCATGGCTCTTTTGTTTTTGTACCCATAAATTTAAATTATAAGTTGGTATTGTAAAGAGAATATTATTATTTTGAATCAAACATGGAGTGCTTTATTTCATATTGTGTAAGAAATATGAATAACCCTGCATAATGGAAATTTGAAATGCTAAGAACACTTTGGGCAATTTATTCATTTTTCAGGCCAGTTTGTTTACACTCACCACAATCCCCTGTGAGCAAACATTCGCTATCTTTAACATAAACTTTGATGGGATTATAGCCTGTTTATATAAGAACAATTTTAAAATAACATTACAAGGGTAGACTATTTTAATAAATGTTTGTATGTGTGTCTATTTGTTAACTTATGATGTTTAGACTATCACAATAATATTAAAGAAGGGTTTCTATATAGCTTTTTTATAACTATTTTCTTTCCATCTAACAGGAAGAGATTAATAACTATATTGTGTTCATAGCTATTTTAGTTTATAAAATTTATATTTTTCTATTATGCTTGGTCTAATTTAGGAATACATCATATAGTTGGTATAATAAAATGTCAACTACCAGCCTGTTTTTCATTTAACTTCAGGGTAATGTAATTAAAGAAATAAGTTTTTGCCCAGTTGGATACCATAATAAATAAGTACTTTCCAATATGTCGTTTGCATTCTCTTTCACAACATATATAAGAGGATGTAAACTCTTGAGTGAATCTGATGTAACGTTTGCTTCATCTGATAATCAGATTCACTTGTTTTTGCAGCCAGTGCAGGGCTTTTCTTTGCATGCTGGGAAAATGACCCAACCCCCAGAATTGGGAATTTAGTGACATTTGGGCAAAACTGGGAAAAAGTCACACTGAACTTTGAATAATGAAATAAAACTAAAATTAACAAATATTATGTTTATTTTTGTTTTTAGATATTGATAACTTTGTTATTTAAATGATTCAGAAATTCAATAAACATTTGAACTGCTGTAAATTATTTTTTTTGTGTGTTTTTTTTCTTTTTTTCTTATTTGAATGAAAATTTTTGCCTTGCAATTGGGAAAAAACATACTTTTTGCCATTGGGAGCACAGCTGAAAATCAGTCGTCGAAACGGTCCAAAATACGAAAATCGGTTGTCAATATGGTCCAAAATAAACCCTGCAGAGGCATTTGTACAGGTTTGATGAAGACTTTGACACATACTGGAAAGCATGATGTTTAAAAAAATACCCCCCAGGGCCTAAATTGTAATTTATTAACAATATGTATTTAAAGGATATGAATTATACAGGACTGATAGTTATAAAACTAATAATCACCCTCTGTGTAGTACCGGTAGATAAAACATTGGTTAAAATAAACAGGACATAAAAATAGTATCACTGGGGTGAACATGCATGAAACTGATTACTTTCTAGGGCCATAAAAATTAAAAGGGACAAAAATAGCAAGTAAGAGTAATAATATATAGACAAGTTTTACAACTAAAATTCTTTCTACACAGAGGTGTGAATTTTCCAGAAAACAATTGTTTTTAAATATCTTTTAATACTGTGATATGCCATTGATCAGTGATGTTGTTGAATCAGACAAAGGCAACTATGAATAGATGGGCCCAGCTATTATATGGAACTTAAAGGAAAAAATGCTTGCCATGTTTCCAAAGACTATGGGTGTTATGGTCTACTAAGTACATTATTCGTATAATGATATATAATGGTGTTTACACAGTTTGAAGGTTTTAATGGGACAGTTATAATTCTTTGTAGTCATCTAGTCATTTAGCCAAAAGATGTTGCCACTTACTTTTATTACATTTGATGAGGCCTACCAAAAGTTTTGTTTCCAGTTACCTGACCAACCTAATATTTTAACAGCTGACTCAAGTTTTTACAGCATCCAAATCTTAATGCTATATTGTAATTTTCACAACTCATTAATACTACAGCACACATATTCCCATATAGTGTTGCCAATATATGTAAAAAAACAACATAAAATAAAAAAATCCATACCTACCGACCTATATCTCTTTGGGCATGTAACCAGAAACAAACTTTTTTTGTTTAGGCCTGATAGTATATATTTCAATAAAGTTAACTTTTTCTGTAGTTTCCACTCATTTATGACACATGCAACAAATGCTATCATTTTCATTAAACCTCCGGCATCACATGAATGAGAATTCCTTCCTGGACTTATACCTATGAGACTGTTGCTTTAAAGAACTCAAGAAAAACGCATTCACTCAACCAAATCAAGCACCTGCACTAGTTTAGCT
Source organism: Lutraria rhynchaena (assembly GCA_008271625.1). Taxonomy (NCBI): domain Eukaryota; kingdom Metazoa; phylum Mollusca; class Bivalvia; order Venerida; family Mactridae; genus Lutraria; species Lutraria rhynchaena. The sequence goes on along the minus strand of VIBL01000242.1, from coordinate 488,341 downwards.
TGCCTGATGAAAACGCATGCATGTGTAAATCTGTGCCAAGTCAAGTCTCTGTTCCAACGACTTCAAAGTCAAGTAAAAGTAAAAATAAGTCTTCAGACAAAATTAAAATCAAGTCTTTGGACAAACTAGCGTCTTTGGACAAACATAAATTTGTAAAAAATAAATGCACAAAATTCGGATATGTTGGATATCACCAAACTTACCGAGTGTGATATTGTTAAGAGAAATTTTGGGTATTTTACCCCCTGTTGAAAATTCTATAGACTTGGGTTTACAACATAACCTGCATGTCCAAGTAGACAGAGATGAAATTTCTGACACAGAGGGTCTATCTTATGATTATGAGTGTGACCATGAATTCAATGATGATAATAAAAGCATAAGTAATGCTTTATTTGATAATTCATGTGACATATTGCAGATAATGAATGGGAACTTCCTAAGCTTAAAGCTCCTGTTTAAGGCAAACAAGTATCCAGTTCGCTGGCAAAATTAGTTAATGTTGCCTGTTCGTCTCAATGTGAGACAAATGAGTTTTTTGATACTAATAAAAGTACCCAAAAATTGTGACTTGCTTAGTCCACCAATTGTCAACCAGGAAACCAGGGGCACACCAAAAGGATAAGTCAATGGTTGGCATCCAAAACTTAGTTTCTGTTGGTGTTGTACCAATTATACAATTAGCAGATCTGCTCAAGAATGAAGTCAGTAATAATAATAAGGCCAAAAAGTTGTTGCCTGACTCCTTGGCTATTTTAGCTCAAGTACAATATTAGACGCAGGTATTTTATAAGACCCTGTTTAAAGAAGAAATATTCTGGTATTTGCAATATGTCCACTCCGGTATCCACCAAATTATTTGGAGATGACATTAGTAAAAAGTGAAAAATTGTGAAAGTACTGTCTCCTTGGGTAAGGAGAATGTAAGGGGAATGTTTTATAGAAGCTGGGGTAAATACCCTCAAGGCAATAGAATGTATTATTCTAATTCTAACAGCTATGGCACATACCAGCCTTATCCCACAAGCTCCAGAGGTTTTTACAGAGGTGGTAGATCTAGACCCTCAAAGAAAGCTTCAGCTACTAGTAGTGTCTACCAACCAGTGGCCCCAAACGGGGAATAAAAACGGTAAGTACCGTTTGTAAATTACAAAAATTTGTTCATTAGTGGATGATATATACAACTGATAGATGGATTTTAGATGCAATTCAGGGATACAGAATTTAATTTGTTAAAAATCCTATTTTTAAGCAATAATCTCTAATGAAATTGAATTTAACAACGATCAATGGAATTCTGTAAACAATGAAGTCGAAGAACTAATCAAATAAGGTGCTATTATTAAATCATTCTCTGAAAAAGATGAATTTATTTCCAATATTTTTGTTGTTCAAAAAGCAAATGGCAAATTCAGGCCAATTTTAAACCTGGAAAAAATTAAATGAATTTGTTGAATGCAAACATTTTAAACAAGAAACATTCAATATTGTTTTGGATTTGATTCAGACTGGTGACTATTTTACAAAAATTGAATTACGTGATGCATATTTTTCATTTCCTATTCACAAAGATTATCTGAGATTTTTAAAGTTTTGTTGGAATGGAGTTTTATACAAAATGATTTGTCTTCCATTTGGTTTATCTGGTGCTCCATATGTTTTTACAAAAAGTTCAAAACCCATTTTTGCTTGCTTTTGACAACAGAATATTAGATGTTCATATTATATTGACGATTCTATAAATATGAATCAAAATAAAATTGTTTGTGGTAACAATGCTACAATAATAACACAAGTTTTAGAGTCTTTAGGATTTACAATAAATCATAGGAAGTCTGTATTAAAACCATGTCAAAGAATTTTCTTTGGTTTTATAATTGATTCATTAGAATTTAAAAAATTTTTTGACAGAAGAAAAAATAAATAAAATTCTGCATAAAGCAAGTATACTTTTCTGTCTTGAAATTGTTGTTGTCAGAGATTTAGCATCATTTATTAGATTGATTATTAATGCTTTTTATGCTGTTTTTGAAGTCCCTCTTTACTACAGAAGTCTAGAAAGAGATAATAAAATTAAGGGATTAGGAAATAGCATGAACTTTGAAAACTGTGTTGAATTATCCAATGATAGTAAAAAAAGAGCTTAAATGGTGGTAAGGAATAGAAAATGAAAATGGAAAATTGATTAAACCAAGAGAAGTTGACATTCAGTGTCGTACTGATGCATCTCTTATAGGTTTTTGGGGTTTTGATATTAATTCACATGAGCATAATAATGCTAGATGGACAATACATGAGCAAGACATGCTATTAATTATTTAGAATTGTTGGCTATTTTCTTTACGCTTCAGTCGAGAAATCATGATCATAAAGATGTTCATACAGAAGTGCAATGTGACAATGTTTGTGCAGTTACATACATAAATGATTTAGGTGGCATGACTTCTTTAACTATGGATAAATTAGCTAAGCAAATCTGGCAATGGTGTATTAACTGTGGTATTTAGTTGTCTGCAGTTCATATAAAAGGTATTGACAATGACATAGCAGATTATTACAGTAGACATTTTTCAGATTGTAGATTGTACTGAATGGATGTTGAAACCACAAATTTTTTATTGTTTATGAAATCAATATTTTTTACCTGATATAGATTTGTTTGCCTCAAGATTAAATAAACAACTTGATCATTTTGTGAGTTGGTTTCCTGAGCTATGAGCTGTTTTTTCAAATGCCTTTTCTAGTCTTGGCATAAATTCAAACCATTTTTATTTCCGCCTTTTAATTTGATTGGAAAGGTTCTTAACAAGATAAGCAAGATGAAGTTGAAAAGGCAATGTTAATTATCCCATATTGGCCATCTATGTCATGGCATCCACTAATGTTAGAATGTCTCGGTAATTTTCCTACCAGGTTACCCTGACACAAAGATCTTTTGACATTATCACACAATGGTATGGAACATCCTCTAAAACTGAAGATAGTCGCAGCAGAAATATCAGACAAAGACTCCAAGATCAAGGCATTTCACAACCTGCAGCAGAATTTATCTTACAATCATGGGCTTCATGGACAAGAAAACAGTATAAAACAGCATGGAATAAATGGTATATTTGGAACCATTTCAGGTTTGAAAATCCATTTCGTAGCCCTGAAGTAGGTGTTATCAATTATCTATTCTTCCTTTATAAGACTGGCAAGTCATATTCTCCTATTAATACACACACGGCCCAACCCGTGCCCGTACCAGACCCGCTTCCTACTACCATTCTTTGGAAATGAGTGTTGCAAAAATTGTATTTTGATTAAAAGATTTATGAAGAGTGTTTTTCTGTGCAATAGGCCTAAGCCTAAATATTTATTCACTTGGGATATGCCCATTGAGTTGAAATTTTTGAAATCATTGATGCCTCTAAGTAAACTTTCTTTGAAGGATTTAACATTAAAAACTGTTGCATTCATAGCTCTTGCTACTGCTCCTAGAGCTCAGACATTAGTATCCATGAATTTAAACAATATATTCGTAGAACAACAGGCAGTTGCTTTTTATTTTATTGATTTACTGAAAGTGACTAGGGATGGTCATAACTTTTCGTTAAAAATTGAACATTTTAATGATGAATCATTATGTGCCATGCATACCCTGTTAAAATATTTAGAGATAACTGCCAATAGTAGATGTTCTGAATATGTATTTGTTTTTATGTTACTTCAAAAGCTATAAATTCCAGTACCATTGCTAGATGCACATTCTTACAGGGGTGCATCTGTGTCAGCAGCGTACCAAAAGGGTTGTTCTTTGAATAATATCTTAAAAACAGCTGATTGGAAGAGTGATAAAAGTTTTAGAAAATATTACTTCAGATATAATTTAAAACAGAAAAACATCTCTTACTGTGAGGCAGTTCTTGATACTCAGAAGAAACTCATATCATAATATTTATTGATAATCATTATATCATCAGAGGACTAGATAGTGTGTATATACATATATATATATGTACAACTGGTATTGGACATGTTAATGTAATTTATTGAATTATTATTATGCTACTTGTTTAAAGATGTACATGTATGGATATGTTATATATTAACTTATGTATATTATACATTTTGAAGGAAAATAAAATCTATTCTTTGTTTATGATAAAACATTAAGCTTTGTTGCCTTTAAAGATGCTAATACATGAAATAATGAAAATAATGTCCCCACATCCAAGCTTTAGTGCAGGATGAAGGGCATTATTGGAATTAAATCCGGAGGCTGAGCTTGAATGAACCCTCCCCTTAAATCTGTACAATGATTCAGGGTTTTTATCTTATTATTATCCTTTTTATCCGAACCCATTTTAGGCAGTGGAATGCAACAAAACTTGAGCTGTAAAATATGATGACAATCACCTGACTGCGCAGGTGCTTGATTTGGTTGAGTGAACGCATTTTTCTTGACTTCTTTAAAGCGACGGTCTCATAGGTATAAGTCCAGGAAGGAATGCTCATACCTTCTCAGCCTCTGGCTTTAATTCCAATAATTCCCTTCATCCTGCACTAAAGCTTGGATGAGGGGACATTCTTCTTTATTCAAAAATAATTCATTTCAAAATTTCCTTATAAATTTATCAAAATACCAATCATTTATTGTTGTTTTAGTTTTCTTGAAAAAGCATGTGATGAATGTATATATTTTGCAATTACCTGTATATATGATTATTGAGTGTTTTGTGTAGCTATTTTTGTGTGCAGTAAGTGGTAATGATTTGTGTAATATGACCATAATTTGCTATTTTTTGCTAAACTTTTTAAATTCAGTGTGAATAAAGAACTTACAAAAATCTTAACTTATTATACCAATATATATTAATATAACAGCTTGGACACTTCAGATTTTGATTTTGCGAGTCACTGTATCGTAAACTAAAATACTTAACAACAATTTAAGAATTAAAAAAGATCACAATTTAAAATAAGTCTCCTTAAAATATGATTTGCAAACTACAGCCATTAATCTTGGAAGTCTAATCTTAGAATCAGACCAAGTAACCGTAAACTTGATAAAATGGTGGCAGGCTGTCAACCCAACTTTTTTCAAAATGTAGGACAAATATAGGACATTTTTGAGGCCTGACAATAAATGTAGGGCAAATTTAGCTAAATATAGGACATTTCATACTCTTTTGTTTTATGTGACATTGTCACTGGGGTTTTATGCAGTTTGTCAACAATTTTTCAGTTATATACGGCAATCACTTCACCTTACCACTTTTACTCGACTGTATACTAACCAGTACTAATTTACCCTTCCACAAGGAGCCGGCAACTTCTCCACATATGGAGGAAAATCGACATTTTTTGTCAAATTTTCATAGAAGGGTATGACCTGCCACAAATGGGATTTAAACCCGGATCTCTGGGTTACAGGTCTAGCACACTAACTACTGGACCATGGCCGCAGACAGCATATCAGGCTCTTTTATTTATAGAAAAAAACGAAGTCCAAGACTGCTTAGAGTTCAAAGTGTTTAAAAAAAACTACTTTACTGAAAGCTATACTTCATTTTAAGCTTTTATACCATTACAGACAGATTGATCCCACCAATTTCTGTAACTTGAAAACTAAATCTAACTCAGTCTTGGATCTTTGTCACACACTGCCTCTTCTGGAGGCAGTATCAAAGAAGACACTTATTAAATATCTCCCAGAAATGGTGAAAGTATAGGAAACAAGGCCTAAAATGTAGGATTTTATGGGACTTATAGGACACTTTCTGATATGCAGGACACAAGGCCCAAAATATAGGATTTTATAGGATTATAGGGCATAATTGACAGCCTGTGGTGTTTTTTTAGCCGACAGAGCTCAAAATTTAGGCACACACAGGCACTTAACAAAATGGCGTAATTGCTGCCAGAAGAAGCAATGAATGTACTGATGTAGACTGAGCTGTCTTGTTAAATTTCAAAAAAAGTCATGATGCTCAATGTCATAGTGTTTTTATATTGTTCATATGGTGGAATATTTATGAGTGGAATGTTTTCCATGTTCTCTTGTTTTTGAAATACTAAATATATATATACCTAACAATCATTTCAAGTTATGCTTTCTTTTAATATCATCTCATGAGTTAAAACATTTGGCAATAATAGTTTGTCCAAGGACTTTGAAAGGTACTGTATATAAATCATTTAAATATATTTCATATTTTATTGCAATATTAAAGTTTTCTTTATAGCTAAATATATTTAAAAGCTACAGGACATTTTTATGAAATACGTTTTTTACTTGATGGACTTTATAAAAATACCTACCTAATGAAATTGTACTCTATTTTATAAAAGTCTTGTGTATTTAGTCAAGTGTTTTTATCAAGAACGTAGCAGACACTGTGACAATGGTACAACAAACGTACCAGTCAATAAAAGACAGCATCACCAACAACACCATAGAAATAACAAATATCACGGAAGAGTTAGAGGACAGAATTAGACATACCGGTTACACACTACTTAATAAGGGTGATAGTCTATAATTTCAGATATGTACTACACTGTCCTAATCTCAAATCTACCAGAACCCCTAACCGCATCCTGCTTCGCCCCAAACATATTAGACAAAGATGACAAAGGAAATCCAATTAAAATGCCAGACGGCCACATGAAAACTAAGCGGTATAATCCAAAATTAAACGGGGACCTACAGCATCAGGTTATCGAAAAATGGACAACCCCACTAGATATCTACAAAAAGTTAGTACAAGTAGACAAAGACACCTGCAACAGTATAAAATCATTCCTAACAGCACAGAGTGCGGCATAACTTACCACGACGGAACAGCGGACCCCTCCTGCAAGTTCCACAGTCAACACCTACACGGCATAACGACCGCCGAAAAACATTTGTCAGCTACCTACCATAACAAAAAACTAAGGAATGCACGGATGAAAAAGAACATAAACGTGTCTTCGCAAAAAATCTACAAGCTGCAAAACTTCGCTGACTACATGACATTAAACCCCAGACAGTACCTAGGAGCCAACAACGTCCAAATCATGAAGCTCATACCTTCCCAACACGACAAAGAGGAAAAGCCCAACTATCCAACAGACACCAAGACCAAGCCCAATAAACTATACCAAGACATACAGGACCTAATAAAAATCATGCATCAGTTTAAAACCTCGGAAAAGGACAATCTATATAAGTTAACGCGAGAAACTCGGAGCGCTGACCGCTATATAGAACTATACCAATCTAACCAGTGGAATAGAATCTATCCCAGCGCCAAAGAGGAATTCACTCCACAAAATCAGTTACAAAACATAAATTATTATACGTGGTTCATGAACTTCGACCCCAAAGAATACCCGAGAAACAAGTACATGACTCAGCAGGAGACCAAAAGATACCTCTACTACTGGGCTATGGAGCAACACCTGAATCCCAACACACTACTACGATCAATATACAACATGCTAAAAATGAACGATAACAAAATAACACCCTGTATCTGCACGGAGCATCAAACGCCAGAAAAACTTTCTTCACCAAACTAATAATCCCCATAGATACGATCGCCGGCTACGTTACCACAGCGAAGGAATTTCCATTCAGAGAGTGCGTGTACAGCCCGATCGTTGTGATAAATGAACTCACCATTGAATCGAAGGCAAAATCGGATCTCTATAAAAAATGTACAGGGCGGAGAGGTGACTCAGATAAACATAAAAAACAAACCATCTGCAATGATGCCGAGAAAGCCTGTAATTGTTATAACAAACACAAACATTTCGAAATATGTAACAAACGACAAAGAAATGTTCCAGAATCGCTGTTACATGTTTAACAATCTCGTCACATCTAACGTCGCTAAAGAATTTAGCAAGTACGGTACACCGAACCCCAAATACCTCCAAGATGTCATGCGACAGATGGACACTGGTCGTTACAAAAGCTTCATGATGATCTAAGAATACGTACCTACACCTATGCAAATCGACATCCAACAAACCCCAACAACTAGAGACTGCTACACTCAGACTGAAACGCAAACACAACCTATGGAGACACAAACAGAAACCACTACAGCCACCATGGCCTGCCAGACGACAGAGTGCTATGGCTGCATGATAGACCATCCGTCACAGACAGAGCACATGGGACCGGGAGGCGGCTTGGAAGAATCCCCAGTCTACGTCACGGGCACTGGAAGTTAATGTAAATATATAGTAGGTGCATGTATAAAAAAGGAAGGGTAGGACACTAACGACAAAACGCCAACTAGACCATGGCAACCGCAAAGTATTCGGACATTACGCCATCCTCCAGTGCACCCCAAGAGGCCAACAAAACACCTACGAAACCAAATCAGTCGTCCACAAAACTACCCAGAACTAAGTTATTTCCAACAAGTAACCTGAAGAGAGATATGGAAGAAATGTTCGGACGCTCGCCAACACCCAGAGACAGAAAATGGAAGAAGATGTCATAGTGATATCCGACGAAAGCCAAGACAACACATACAGCATATATACTTCAGAATCGGATAGTGACTGGACTGATAATTCATTCTGTGCCGTCTACACGGACGAAGTTACACATTTGTGAAAACTTACACATAAACATTCATAACTTCTGTGTGTAAAACTGATTTGTTTACAAAATATTTATATTGTTTATTAAACTATTGTTTATATCTATGTATTTGTGTATGTAACAATGTATATGTAAATAAATGTAAATATTTCATCAAATAAAATGTAAACATGCGGTAGAATGTAAACACATATAATATAACAAATAGAATACTGTTGAACAGGACATTCTACCGCATATAAGTTAACTATATAAATAAACTATAATAATTAAAATATAACAGCCTGAACCTGGCCAGGTAAACGGCAGTTATATTTTAATTATAATAGTTTATTGCTTTTTGTTGACTAAAACAATCATAAACACAAAATCCATGAATGAAAGGATCAGAATTTTGAGCATTATTCCTTATGTAGGATTTTGTTCTCGGGAGAACTTGAACATAAAGTATACCTATTTCCTTACTAAAGAAAATAAAACAACTGAAATAAAATTTTCTTTCATAGTAGTATTTTATTAATTTATTTGTTTCTTCATTGCATGGCAAATGTCATTTTCAAAAGGATAATACTACCCAAGTCAGCGAAATGGTGAAAGGGGATTGTTGTACATGGATGGCCAAGAGAAAGGCTGGATGGACCAAGCTGTTGTATTCGTCTAGTTCAAGAAAGTGCAAGAACAAGCCTTCAAGAAATGTTGTACCTCATTATCTTGAGAAGTCATCTGAACAGACTAAATGCTCTAGATAAGCCACATACTTGTAATAATGAAGTACTTGTTCATTGATTGAAATAAGTCTTTGTAGATAGAAACTGACTGTGAACTTGCATCAAATGGTTAATATTTCATTATCACACCATGCAAAAAACGAAGTACTCAATTAAAATTCCGTTCTTTTATTGTGCAACTCTGTGCTTGAGATACTGAGATAACAATGCTCATAATAAGCACGAAAAATTATATATGACTAAGAACAAAAATAGACAGAATTTTTAAAACTCCTCAAGATAAACTGGGTGTACCTGATAACGATGCTCATAATAATAAAGTTTTACTGTGTATCTAACAACCTTGATGGTACTGCAGATGACATACTGTCTTAAGACTGTATCAGCAATGCATATTACATTAGTATCAACCCTAACGTAACAAAGAAACATCAGTTTGATTTGAAGGTTTTGACAAAGGAGACTTTCCGTGTATTTGGAAAATAGATGATCCTTTCCATGGCTTTTCAGGACTACATACAAAGTATTATCAGTACTTCAAATTGACATGCAAAACAAATACAAATTCAAAATTCCCTTAATAAATTGATTCATTTTCGGAACTCTTAACAATTAAGTTGCCTTATACCACAAGTAAATTTCACACTTTAGTAGCATTTATGAAGACAGAACAAGATTTTTTTTATTTTTCATGTGCTTTGATCATTTTCTTTGCCCAAAAAGTGTGTTACTTTCATGCATAATCTTTTTCCCAATATTTTATCTGACTTTTTATCTGCTTTTTATACATAGGTGACACCTATATATAGATGTTTATGGCAATGAAAATATAGATAACATTATTTTATAAAAATCTGGACCAACAAGAAAAAACTTTACAATTTTCATAAAAAATCCATAACATTTTGAACCAAATATTGAAAAAACAGACATCTCAGAATAAAAAAATATTTATATCCCCATACAAAGATAGAACTACATATCTTGGGAGGCTGATTATTAGGGCTGAATGCCACAGAGTATAGTACAGAACTATTGTTTTAATGTAGTGACTGTGCATATAGTATGGGAGGGTGTTTAACCATGGTCACCACGTGGGATTTAGCAAATCACTTGGTGGGTATGGTCTTTATACAGGAATATTTTGCAGGAAACATGAAACAAACCAAAATTGAAAAGGGAGACACAATGGTATGGCCTAATGGCACGGAGGGCCATGTGGCTGTTTGCAACCCTGGAAAGATCTGGATTCCTTCTGATAGGTTCAGCATGCATTGGCAGGCAACCCATGTGCCTACCTGTATAGTGTTTTTATATGTACAGGATGCTGATACCAAACTTCTGCAGTTGAGAGGCCAAATTAGAGACTAACAAATTAGATTACATTCATAATATGTAAACTGTCATGTACATGTATACTATTTAGGTATTTGACATCGGTAGACAAAAACAAAACTATTAGAATTCTTAGAAATGGCAGATATAAACAATTACACTTGAGTTATGTGCACACTACCCCAAGATACACACCAGGGCTCTCTCTCTCTTTCAAGGGACTGGTACTGGGGTAAAAAACAGTACGCTTACGCTGTCTCACTAGGCATCCTTAAAGTTTATCTAGCAATTGTTTAACGGAAAAAATAACAAGACTACATATGTTTTTCAGTTTTTATTTTTTTCTCACTAAGCGGACTCCAGGTTTATCTAGCCATTTGTTTAACGGAAAAATAACAGGACTACATATGTGTTTCAGTTTTTATTTTTTTTCTCGCTACGCGGACTCCAGGTTTATCTAGCCATTTGTTTAACGGAAAAAATAACAAGACTACATATGTTTTTCATTTTTTATTTTTTTCTCACTAAGCGGACTCCAGGTTTATCTAGCCATTTGTTTAACGGAAAAATAACAAGACTACATATGTGTTTCAGTTTTTATTTTTTTTCTCGCTACGCGGACTCCAGGTTTATCTAGCCATTTGTTTAACGGAAAAAATAACAAGACTATGTATGTGTTTTAGCTTTTATTCTTTTTTCTCGCTAGGCAAACACCAGGTTTATCTAGCCATTTGTTTAATTGAAAAAATAACAAGACTTCATATTTGTTCCACTTTTTATTTTTTTCTTGCTAGACAGACTCCAGGTTTATCTAGCCATTTGTTTAACGGAAAAAATAACAAGACAATGTACGTTTTTCACGGTTTCTTTTTCCTCGCTACGCGGACTCCAGGTTTATCTAGCCATTTGTTTAACGGAAAAATAACAGGACTACGTATGTTTTCCAGTTTTTTTTTCTCAGGTGGGTGAATTTTTACCAAAAAATAGGGGAAAAAACTATAATCCAGAGGTGGGGGAATGGAACCAAATTCCGGCCCAAAATTCGGGAGATTGAGAGCCCTGCACACACATCATTATTTCAAAAATCACATGAAGTAAGTTAAAATAATTTATGATTAATAAAAAAATTTTTTCTAAAGTCAGAATTCTATGGACTGTTAGGAACTAAAAAATGTTCAGCACACTTAATGCACAAAAATCAATGATTAAATGAATAAAATTCAATCAACACAATCCAGTTGCAGTAAAAAATAAAAAAAAACATCTGATTATAATCATTATTAAAATATTACATGTTTTAATTAAAAATGTTTGAAAGTCAATGCTTCAAAGTGATTTTATAAAATAAAAACATCTGATTATAACTTTTATCAAAAAAATAGATATTATTTAAAAAGTTGGAAGGTCAATTCTTCAAAAATTCAATCAAGATAATCCAGTTGCAGTAAAAAATAAAAATCATCTGATTATAATTGTTATTAAAATATTATGTATTATTATTAAAAAGTTGGTAGGTCAATGCTTCAAAGCGATTTTATAAATAAAAACATCTAATTATAATCATTACTAAAATATTATACATTATGAAAAATGTTGGAAAGTTAATGCTTCAAAGTGATTTTATAAAATAAAAACATCTGATTATAACTACTATTAAAAAAATAGATATTGTTTAAAAAGTTGGAAGGTCAATGCTTCAAAGTGATTTTATAAAATAAGAACATCTAATTATAATCATTATTAAAATGTTATACGCTATGATTAAAAATGTTGGAAAGTTAATGCTTCAAAGTGATTTTATACAATAAAAACATCTAATTATAATCATTATTAAAACATTATATAATATGAATATAAATGTTGGAAAGTCAATGCTTCAAAGTGATTTTATAAAATAAAAACATCTGATTATAACTATTATTAAAAAAATAGATATTATTTAAAAAGTTGGAAGGTGAATGCTTCAAAAATTCAATCAAGATAATCCAGTTGCAGTAAAAAATAAAAATCATCTGATTATAATTGTTATTAAAATATTATGTATTATTATTAAAAAGTTGAAAGGCCAATTCTTCAAAGTGATTTTATAAAATAAAAACATCTGATTATAACTATTATTAAAAAATAGATATTATTTAAAAAGTCGGAAGGTCAATGCTTTAAATTGATTTTATAAAATAAAGGTATCTGAAAAGTTCCACAACAACCATGTGACTAAATATATACAATCATGTCAATTAAATTTTTATTTCTCTTTATAAATGGCTTTCTTCCAATACATTGATGATCATAATAATCATTTATTGCACATCATAGCCCAAAAAAACATACTCCACCATTTGGACTCTGAACATTGCCAGTACCCAAAATACGTGGATGTCTATAAGCCTAGTGCTTTGTTGAACTATATGATCATAAATATATATATATGGTCATTGATACATGTACTATTAGTTGACCATCACAGGTAAATTCTAATAGAACAAATATTAACCATTACTAGCCTTGTTTTGTTCTGTATCACAGGGTTTTGTGGATCCTTTCAGATACACAGGGTCTGGCTGATTTTATTCTGTCATGTACATAAATTATATGAGAAGGCATATGATAAATGTCTACAACAAAAAGTTATGTAAATTGCTCAAGATCTGGCAAAAAAAATCAATATATTAGCTGGTCCCTCTGTAGGGTCATATATCTAAAAAGTAGAGTAGGTAAAAAATATGTACAGCAAAAAATTGTTTAATTTCTTATAAGTGACAGAAATGACAGTTTTACTTCTACATTGAATCCAATGTTTCGTTTCAAAATTAACAAATGTGTGTGTCCCCAGGGTACAAAACACATAACTTTTTTGAACACTGATTCTAAAAAAAATACTGATAGATGTACCATTGTCAGCATAAACTTACTCATGAGGGACTGTATTTTGAATAAATAAGTTTTCAGATTATTTCCAGTCAACCATATTGTCAGCCATGAGACATTTGAGTAACAAGCTTTCTGATTGTTGATATCTGTTGTTTTTTTTCACCAGTAGGGGAAGGGACCTTTTCCTTAAATTTGGGAAAAATAACATGGTATTTTTACAAAAACTTTGGAAAAAACTGCAAGATTTTAAATATTTTTCCTGAGAAGATGCCTATATAGGCCCCTGTCATAGGAGAAAAAACCCTGGTTATCAATATTTATAACTGACTGCAGAAGTGGTTTCCCTTGATTACAGTCTGGCTCCTGCATTTATCTAAACATTAATCTATAGCCTATTTCTATTTATATACACAAAACCAGAACATTGGTAAAGTTCAAAAATGAAAATAAATGCTGAACAAGAAAAGGCCATGATCTGTTGATTTTTAGGTCAAGCTGGAACAGGGAAATATTTTGTTTTAAGGGAGATACAGCTGAAATTGGCTGAAAACTTTAAAGTAACTAAAATTACATGCTCCATGTATGAAACAAATTTCAATTTCAAACATGTTGAACCTAAGAAACACTAATTACCTAATTATAGGTGAGTGTTCAAAGATAAGTCAAAACAAATAAGAATCAATTGTAACAGATGAAGATCAGATCAAATAATAAAAAAACATTAAAACCAATCTTATTATTAAAAAAGATACTACTTCATCACAAGCAAAAATAAATTGTTTCCAGGCTAGATGAATTAATATAACTCTTTTTTTAAGATGAATGAGTTCATGAAATCAATTTGTGACACTAATAAACCAATTGCCAAGGGGATCCCAGAAAGTAATTTGAATAAACCTTACAGACTTGTTCATGACCATAATGCTAAAGACGAGTTTAAACTAAATTGTATAATATTATTGGAAACAGAGAAAGATTTGATGGATGGACATCTTATTATATGTTAAAAAGTCTTTCAGTCAGTTATACTATATTGCATTAAGAAAAGAGTAGATTTGAATCAGAAGGAAAGTTCAAAAGTTCCAAAAAGGTTTGTAACAAGTGCATCTAAAGCTAGAATTCACTGTGGCTTGTTATTGTGTAGCAAAATTCAATAACAGCTGTTGACTTGCTAAAACAGGTTGAACCAACCAATGTAGATGAATGTTCAAGTGGAAACTCAGACTGAGACATACAAGCATTTGCTGTGAGGAATCAGAATTAATAGGTATGGAGGTACCCACTGCTTCTACATCCCTAAACACACAACTTAATGCTAAGTTAAAACACAAAATTAAGAGAAATGAATACACTTACTTCAGCCTCCTTTTACCATACTTTATTCAGAAATTCCACAATTTCATTAAAATTTAATAACACTTCATGTTATTTCATTGTTCCATCTCCTAAGAAACTATCTATTGAAACTATTATTCAACAGACCACAGCCCATCGAACTTTAGTAGCTATTTATTCCAAATATACAAAAGGAATTTTGACTTTTAATTTGTCTTTTGAGTGACAATTTGAAGTACTGGTAATACAGTAAAACTTCATTATTACAAGCATCAATATCATGAGCACTGACTTATCTCAAGGAGTAATTAAAATGCCGTCAATTTTTGGTAATTAGTTAGTGGTATAATTTATTACGAGCACCACCTTCATCACAAACATTTAGTCTGTTCCAATGACTCCTCAAGATTTATATCAAGGTTTTACTGAAGTTATGAAATCCTGTTACCAGCTCTGAAAAGGACTATTTTCCACATTAGAAAGTGGTTGCCAAACCCTTCTAACTCTTCAAAACATAGGTGCAAACCTTTCTCATTTTTGGGGCTGGTATTCGGCCCCGTTCCCCAAGTAAACAAGAGGGACATGATGGACATATATCACTCACCCGTGTAAAGATTCCAACATCAATGGTTTTCCTATGATTTGACCTTGTGACCTAGTTTTTGACCTGAGTTGATTCATGTTCAAACCTGTTATTATTAAAAACATTCTAACGAAGTTAAGGGAAGATCCAATCAAAACTGTGACTTCCAGAGTGTTAACAGAGTTTTCAGGAGATTTGACCTGGTGACTTAGTTTATGAATCAAGATGATCCATGTTGCAACCTTTCCAAAACATCATTAAAATAGACATTTTGACACAGCCTAACAAAGAGCAAATCAAAACTATGACCTCTAGTGTGTTAACAAGGTTTTCCAGTGATTTGACCAAGTGGCCTAGTTTTTGACCCCTGATGACACATGTTCGAATTTGTCCAAGATGTCATTGAGATGAACATTCTGACCTCGTCTGACAAGGATTCACTCAAAGTGAGACCTCTAGAGTGTTAACAACCCCTTAGGTGTCTAAGATGTTATTATGACCAGCATTTTTACAAACCATAGTGAAGACAAGGTTTATAGTCAAGTTTCAATAAGAACTGTGACCTCTAGAGGGTTAACAAGGTTTTGCAATGATTTGACCTGGTGACCTAGTTTTTTAACCCAAGATTACCCATGTCCAAACATGCCCAAGATATTATTAAGACAAACTTTCTGACAAAGTTTGATGAAGATTCAATCCAAATTGTGACCTATAGAATGTTAACAATGACTTTAATGCGCTGACCTGGTCACCTAGTTTTTGACCACAGATAACCCATATTCCCACAATTTCACAAGATCATTAAAATAAACATTCTGACAAAGTTTCATGAAGATCCAATCAAAACTGTGACTTCTAGAGTGTAAACAAAGTTTTCATTAGATTTGATCTGGTAACCTCAGATAATCAATGTTCGAACTTTTCCAAGATATTGAGATGAACATTCTGACCTGGTCTGATAAGGAATTAAAGGTTTCACTCAAAGTGAGACCTCTAGAGTGTTAACAACCGCCAGGTGTGGATGCCAGATGTCGGAGTAGACTGACTGATCACTATATAGCTAAATGAGCACTCTCTGCTCAGGTGCACTAAAAAGTGTATATTTTCCCCATTGAAAGTGAAAAACTTCCCCATAATTAAGTATAAAAATGACAATGTTCTGTCATCATATACTTAAAACTATTGTTTCCATGGAATTAATTATGTTGTTAGGTGTGTTAAGTGTGTAAATATTGAATGGGTTTTACATAAATTTGTGTTTTGTACTATTATGATTTTTTGATAATTCCCCAATTCAGTGTTCCATGACACAATTTTCCCCTACCCGTTCGCCAAAACCATAAAAAAGGCTGGGGTTAAAGTTGAAAATTTGACAAAAAATCAAAATCTTAACCTTCCCACCGTGCAAGATCAACAACCAGACGTGGAAAAGCGAATACAAATAGGCGAACCAAAAGTTCAGTTTCACGTGCTAGAAAGACTACCAACACAGAACAATCTAACTCCCAACCTCCCGAAAGTAACAGAAACACAAGCAACACCACTGGAAAAGATCCACTACGGACCGAACCAGAATTTAGCAGGTCTCATAATAACAGTCAACAGGAACCGGAGAAGGTGAAACTTAGACTTGCAATGTTAAACGTTCAATGTATTGTGTAAAAAAATCTTAAAGGTATATTAATGGTCAATATTATCATTTTATCGTATATCTTACATTCACAAAATTTCACTGTAAATCATAAATTCAATGATTATAAAAATGTTTGATAATATTTTTTCTGTATATTTTCTTCTAATAAACTCGATGCAAACCGATATGATTCTACTTATTTTCAAACAAGCCGCCATTTTCAAACCGCTCGGAAGAGATCGGTTACGTTCGGAATTCATCTCATTTGCATACGGAGACTACCTGTCGATCAAAAACGTTGCGACTTCACGGTCGGTTTTTGCACGAATTTCTTCCTTCAAAGTTTTCCAACGACTTGCTTCGCTGCCTAAGTATATTCTTGTTTGAGCAATACCCTTGTCTCTTTCTAATTTCCTCCTTTTTCTTTCAGAATCGGACATTTCTTTCTTGTTCTTTTGATTCCTCCCGCTTGATCCGCCATTGTTTTGATTTTCCTTATATGGAGAGACGCTAATCACGTGACTATTTCCGAATATTTACGGAAACAATCGGAATGCTTTGCGGCAAATATAAATCTTATTTGACTAACCTAGTCAAATAAGAAAAACGATTTTTCGATATGCAATTAAATGCACAAAATTATGATTTCAAGTTGCAGAAATTGGTGAATACTCATATTATTATGTAAGGAATAGTGTTATAAAGCTTTTTTGGAAAAACAAAAAAATCATTTTGACCATTAATATATCTTTAACAAATTACAATGTGAAGTAATTGCGACCATTTTTGAAAAAAAAATGATATTGTTATGTTCACTGAATCGTGGACAAATGAACTACATGATTTAATTGTTGATAATTTCGAATACTATGCTTTACACAGAAAATGATCACAAAAGTCAAAACGTTACTCTGGAGGGATTATTATATATGTACAAAATACTTTTGTAAGAGATAATATGTTGTTTTACCAAAATGAAGATGACATTATATGGATTAGGATTAATGGTCATTTACTCTCCCTTACAGACGATCTATTTATTGGATTATGCTATGTTATGCCAGAGGGAAGTAGTTGTTTTAACATACTTGATCAAAATATTTTTGATAGACTGACAGAGTCAATTGCTTTTATACATGATAATACAAACAGTAAATGCAATTTAATAATAGCTGGTGAATTTAACTGTCGTACATCCTAGAAACCTGATTATGTTATTTTTTACTCAGAAATAAATGCGAACAATATCCTACTGGATGATTATTCAGCCAATAATTTGATGCCGTGTTTTCTCAAGATAAAGGCCACTTTAATACAAATAGTACATTTTTATTAGATTTATGTAAGCAGACAGGTTTAAGAATTTTAAACGGTCGCGTTGGTGACGACGCCAATATCGGAAAATATACCTGTATGTAGGACATAATGGATGCAGTTAAATAGATTATTTTCTATCATCAGAATTCATTCTTGATAAAATGAATTTTGTTAGGTTCATGAACTGAATTCATTATCAGATCATTGTGTTATTGAATTTGTACAAGAAAATAACATTAGTCATGGGTTAGAGAACGAAATTACTTACGATGAACATGACCCAATTAAATTGAATGCAAATATGTATGGTCAAATGACCGAAAATTAGAATTTACAGAACTGTTGAATGGAAACCATTTTAGCGAAAAATTGAAGATCATTGAAAGAGATACTGCAATCAGCAGTAATAGAACATTTAGAATCCTGTTTAAACAACTTTTCAAATCTCATGCAAGATGCAACCAATACATTGTTCAAAAAGACAATTAAACCAGAGAATGTTAAAACCTCAAACAATTGTCAAAATAAATGGTATGATGAAAATTGTTCAAATCAGTCTTCTCGGTTATTTTTTTTACTATAGTCCTCAGGACTATACCTCGTGATAAAAGTTATGCTCCTCATTAACCTTTTATAGTCCGAGCTTGTTTGAATGGTGTCTAAGAATATTTGTTAAATTACTTAGGGACACCTATCCTACATAAATCATTATCTTGGCATTCATCTAGACTATCTAGAATATGCTATTTAAAATCATTTTTAACAACTAGCCATTTAAATCAATTCTTTTTTCAGCATTAGACTGAAATTCTACTGTCTAAGCTTTCATGGCTACATTCAATTAAACTATAGATATGAAACATGGCAATATGATTGTACAGAAAATGGAACAAATTCAATAATTCTGATGTATTGCAATGTTTTATACCAATGGGCAATCTTTGGATAAACATTTTGAATTTATTTAGCATGTGGTAGTCCAGTGTGCAATCATGCAGCAAACGGATTCATCATAACTTACATTACAAAGAAAACACAAGCCTGGTTCATAAAAGCAGTTCACAAAATCAAACTCTTAAGTAATATCGAAATTTCATCAGAGTAACACATATGCCATTATTATATCAACAGAATTACAAGAAACTATATGCTAATAGTCTTGTACACAAAGCATATCCGAATTCAGGTCATGTCCGAAATAAGAACACCAAGAGGGTCAATAAACACTGCACAGATCGATTTCGCAAAAGCTTAAACAAGAAAACGTTTTCACAAAAAACTTAAGTCTGTGAATTTAAACCAATAGTCCAAGGCCGAGACGATAAAAATGGCCCTGACCATAAAATTTCCTTTATGTGTAGACCAATCTATTAGTTCTGGAAAGCCAAGTAACTGTACTAAAAATAAATCATTGCAAACCAAGAGGCAAGTGAGAATATAGTAGTCATATGACCAAGAAACGCATCATTAATTCCTTGCGTTACGTCATCAGCGATTATATTTCATTTCAAAAAGTTACACTCGGCTGAATGACACGCAGGATTGACGTCACAAATTATGGAATGTGTCAATATCGTGCTTAGTTAACACTAATAAGTGAGTAGCATGGTACCCGTTTAGTATATCGCTTTCGATGTCTGTTAAGTGGAGAAACAGTACTCGTGTGACGTCAGCGGTTTGAACGTTTATTCATTCATTTTGTGGTACCAGTGAAGCTACAGACCTTTTCTAAAAAAATTCTCAGTTAATTCTTCTTCACCATCATCTAAGCAAGACTCTGGCGCATAACCCTGATGTTAGCGCAGACTGGTTCAAATAGAAGAAAATGTTTTCACAGACGCCTGAATTTATATAGAGCAGACGAATCAAATGAAAACAGAAAATTACTTGTCAAAGCGCGTTCGAACTATAAAAATACAACAAAACAATAGGACCAAGATGGCCCTGCACCATGATGGCCCTGCATCACTCACCAGAATAAATATTAATTAACTTGTTACTAAAAAGGTAATAAAGGTACACTTGTGGACAAATAATAGGGAATAATAAACTCGATAAAGGACCATCAAAGGATACTACAAAGGAATACTCATGATGACTGAAGGATGCCACAGACCAAATTTTGAAAAAGGGCAAATCATCAGGGCCTGATTACTACTTAAACGAATTTTTCATTCATGGGGCTAATGAATTAACACCATTTTTGTGTACTCTGTTTAACAAGGTTTTAAATACTAGACTCTTCCCAAATTCATGGTAAGAAGGAAATATAATACCTCTTCATAAAAAGGAAATATAAATGATCCATCAAATGATAGAGGAATTCATAACTTTACTAAGTATATTAGGAAAACTTTTTACAAGCCTCTAAAATAATAGATTGATCTGTTGGGCAGAAAATTATAATATTTACATTGAGGTACAAGCTGGTTTTAGACGGGGTTTAAGTACTATTGACAACATTTTTGTTCTTCATGGATTAATAACTCATATGATAAATTCTAGTAAAAAGTTGTATTGTTGTTTTATTGATTTCAGAAAAGCTTTTGACTATGTAGAAAGAAATGCTTTGTGGATGAAATTAATCAAAATCAGTATTAGACGGAAAATTATTACTGTAATTAAAAGTATGTACAACTGTTTGTCACCCTTTCTATTTTCTATGTTTTAAATGATATTGAAGAATACTTTATGTTACATAACTTCCAAGGTGTTGATTTATATATGATAAAACTATTTATGTTGTAATATGCTGATGATATTGCAATATTCTCAGACACTGAGACCGGTTTACAAAAAGGTTTAGATACTCTTCATGAGTATTGAATTAAATGAAAATTAAAAGTAAATATTGACAAGACAAAAGTAATGGTTTTTAGAAAAGCTGGCCAGTTGCCAAGAAACACTGTTTTCACTTTAAATGGGATACAAGTTGAAATTGTTAAAGACTTTTCTTATCTTGGCATTGTTTTTTTCACAAGGGGGTTCAGACGCAGAATCAATTTTGGCCAGAAAAGCTCAAAAAGCAATTTTTAAAGTTAACAAGTATCTAATGAATTTCACAGATATATCAGTATCACATAAACTGGAACTATTTGATAAATTAGTTTTGCCAATTCTATGTTATGCATGTGAAGTCTGGGGTTTCATAATGTGGAACATATTGAAAGAATACATACTATATACTGTAAGAATATTCTGTGTGTGAAACGCTCAACACAAAATGATTTCATCTATGGTTTACTAGGTAGATTTAGCCTTAAATATACCAGATATATTAAGATTGTTAAGTTTTGGTTAAAAGTAGTACATTTTTCTGAAAACAAATTATGTAAAGTAATATATATAACATACTTAAGTTAGACGCAGATTTGCATCCTAATAGAACTTCCTGGGTTACACAAGTAAAGTATTTATTGTCTAGATTAGGTTTTACTCACGTTTGGCTTGCCCAAGGTGTAGAAGTCAAGATATTCATAAATGTCTTCTGCAACGCCTTCGAGACAAAAATCTACAAGAGTGACATTTAGGATTAGAAGATTCTACCAGGGCATTATTTTATAGAGAAATTATTGATTTCGATTTCCATTTTTTCCTCAAATGCGTAAACATTACAAAATTCAGAGTAGCCATGACTCAATTAATTGTCTCATCACATAACTTATGCATAGAAACTGGCAGATGGCAAAGGCCAAGAGTGGAAGTTGAAAATAGATTATGTAATACATGTTTACAAATAGAAAACAAGTATCATTTCACTTTTGAATGTATTATGTATAATGATCTACGTAAACATTATATCAACAGACTTTATTGGCAAAGACCTAACTTGATCAAGCTAAAATTACTTTTCAATAGAAGAAATGAAAATACTATTAAAAATCTAAGCGTTTTTATATTTAAAACATTCAAAATAAAACAAAATGAAAAATAGCTGCAAAATCCTTATCGTACACGCCCAAATATAGGTACGCCTACAAAATGAGTGATCATTTATAGAATGTATATATGTACAGTATAAATGTTTGGCTTTGCCTGTTGTTTATTTTGTTTATGCAGGTGTATACATCTATAAGTATATACATAAATGTATGCATATGTATATGAGTGCGCATATTGATATATGTGAATACATGTAAGTGTAAAGATAGACAGCCCCGAACTTTCGTTGCAAAAAAAAGAAAGAAAAGGGGAAAAAAAGAAAGAAAAAAAAACACAGAATTGCACATTGGCATTTATATTTATACATATTTAGACACATCAAATCAAAATGTATGACATGCGCTCTTGAAATTCACCTTCTCTCGAGAGCAACCTGGTTTAAAAACAAAACGTTTTGGAGCTCTCTCTCTCTCTCTCTCTCTCGCTGTTGTCATGTTTTGTTACTGGTTGTGAATTTATGTGTATATGTCACTTGGGCTAATTACCTATTGATAAAACAGAAAAAATAAACTCTTATAATTATCAGTGATTCAATTTGTTTGTATGTTTTATATTTTTTCAACAATTCATTAACATTTTTCAATGTAGATCTGACAAGTAAATAAATGCACTTAAAATACATTCGTGAATGAAATAAACAATAAAAATTTAATACATAATTTGAGTGAATCTTATTACTGGAAAAAAATTAAGTGTTTTTGAACACAGAAAAATTTAGTCATTAGTTTGTAGATATATTTCAGAAATGCATTTTTATGTTGAAACCATATTAGACATAATGTTTAATACTTACTATATCATTTTATCTTGATGATAAATATATTATAGTAATAGTACACTAAATTATACAAAATATATATAAATACCACCTTAACATCATGGCCACATTGTAAGACATATAACCAATTAACAAGTCACTGTATTTTTCTATAAGTATATAAACTGGAACATGTTTTTTACATTGACTTACTGAAGATTAATATATTGAATTTCATATAGTTAAAAACTAAAACACTAGAAAAATAATAAAAATCATTTCAACTAATCCAAAACAGTGTTTATTAAAAAAGAACCATCAGTAAGTAATTATGAAACTAATACATTTAAGTTGCTGGTTGCCTTCTTTATATCTTGTGATAAAAATTGAAACAGCCAAACTTTCTTGATAATTTATGATATTTATGAGTAATCTTAAGTAAAGGTGATCAAATTAAAGAGATAGTTTTGTTTTCTTTGACAATTTGAATCTTGTTATTTTGAATAATACAATTATGTTGAACATTGTTTCACTTAGTTGAAAAAGATAAAACCTTGTTGCACCAAATAAATGGAAAGAAAATGACTTCTAATATTTCATGCAGATACAACATTGTTGCGCTGAGGTGACAATGCAGGTCAGCAGCAAGAACAGATTTACAGTGATAGCGACTAATGTAAATAAATGACTAATGATGATTCAAGTAAGAACAATAACAACAACCTACATGAAATTATCCGTCAGGTTGTTGATTTAACTCCCAACCTCAGCAGGTCACATCACAAAAACAGAATCTCCTAGAACACTCAATAAAACGTCCAGTTTCGTTAAATAAATATCACTACACCATTCGTCCTTCCACATTTAGAATGTGTCTCAATCATCCAAATTACGACTGTTAAAACATATTTTAAGATTGTCCAGACACAGAAAATGCAGGCCAACGTTCAAATCGCACGCTTTTTCAGGCACAAGTGAGCGGGATTGTAGATTTCCGGTCCTTAATAAATTCTGCGGAAACACGTAGAAAGCGCTTGTAAACGGGAACCATTAGGTTACTGGGTTCTCTAGGGCCTGAACTGGTCCCCGTTCAAAGTAGCGGTACAACCAGTGTCAAGCGGGAACCAGTTACTCTTGGGCCTAATAATCGAGTAATTTCGTTCCCTAGTTATTCGATCCATTGTAATTTCGCTGAAAGTTATTTTATTCCTTTCCATTCAATAGTTATATTTTTTATATAGTAATTTGTTCAAATCAGGGACTCCACAATGAGTGTCCTGTCCAAATGGAAATAAAAAAACTGAGCAAATTAACTGGGAAATTAACTATTTTATGACGATATGGTTGCATTCTTCATTAATGTATTATTATTTTTTGAAAAAATCATATTATAAAGTTACGAACAAACTATTTTTTCTCTCATAGGAATTTGGAATTAACATCTGTGAATAAGAGTATTTTTTTAAGAATTTTGGATTGACTGATTGAAATTTGATTTCTTATGTCATGGTATATTTATTATTTTATTCAGATATTTTTTTATTTTGATAATATGCTACAGAATAATTTTTCACATTATTTTATCTACTCTTTCATTTCCTCTCATTGATTATAATACATACACATTGTATAAACATACCTAGCCATTTATCTGGTCACACCTGGTAAGTGATCTTTAGTTGTTTCTATTGTTATTTTAACTGTTCATGGCTGTGTCTATATTGTGTACATTACAGTGTGATCATAGCATCTGAGTAATCATCGTAAACGCTATTTTGTAAAACTTAGAAACATGGCGGTCTGTCTCATCCGAAAATAAATTAATCATTCTTGTATGTTTTAATGTGTTCACGGTCGCGGCAGGTCATACCCTTGTATGAAAATTTTACAAAAATGTCGATTTTTCCTCCATATGTGGAGAAGTAAGTTATTACTGGTTAGTATACAGTCCAGGAAAACTGGTTAGGTGAACTGGTCACCGTATATAACTGAAAAATTGTTGAAAAACGGCGTTGAATCCCACAGACAACAGTTCTTCTGACCATATTTATAGCTACAGATCATGGCCCAGTCATCATAACTTTATTCCATTTTAGCTCTTCATTATCACCACTTGATCTGAATCAATCGTGTTATTCCTACCAGTTATTCACTAGCTTTCATGTATCAATAAGAAACAATAATATCAGGCCATCCAAATTTGTGTCTATAGTTTTATAAACTTCAGTGAAATTGCTACAGATTGGCAGACTGTGATCTTTTATCATATGAAACATTCAAGAACTGTGTCATTATCTGTTCCCATTGTTTTTAAAAAGAAGACTCATAGGCTATTCATTGTGAGATGTCGATTTAAACCGAGTTCCTGATCATATAATAATTAAATCATTTCTATCAAAGAACCCCATTGGAAATAAGTTTTCGGACTTAATGGGCCATCCTGTGATGCCTTTATTTTTTATTCTATATTTCTTAAGGTTACTACCTGGGATCAGGAATTTAACTAGTCTTAAAGTTCATCTTTGTGTTACCTTATTTTTTTATTATATTTATATATATATATCTTTTCTTCAGAAAGAGAGCCTGGAGAATGACGAACTGTGAGAATATCAGGCTCCGTAGTGGAAAACCTGAAGTACTAGTATGATCTGAATGTACATGTATATATTTATCATGTACATGATTTATAATTAAGAGTAATTTACTGATTACTGATTTTGAGTATAAACTAATACAATTTGTACAAAGTAATGTTGACATGCTTATTTTTTCACTGTGTTTCGCAAAATACGCGAATATAAGTTAATGCGTTGATAATTTCTTTGCGCATCGTGTAAATCGTGTCAACATTATGCATGCCTTTTAATGAAATTGATGTATACTTAATTCAGCTATTTGAGTGCAAAATTAGTATGCACTATTTTACATGATTACTAAAGATAGATATATCAAAATACTTTATCCCTTTTCAATTCATGCTCACGACGGGTCCGCCCCCTCCCCAATGCGCGCTTGTATTTCATTCTTGTAAATGATTTCCGTGTTGTAGCTGAAACAATGTATACATAGGAAATAGACGCATCTGAAATAGTAACAGAAGTTATAGTTAAAAATGTTATTGCATAACAGATGATGTGTTTATCATATTGTAAATTATCAATTAAAGTTCGTTAGATAATTTTTAGATCCAATTTATATATTTAATGGTGCGTGCATAGGAAACGTTTGGTATATCAATATGTGCACCCATCTCACGTGCTATTTTAGCGTGTTACGCAGCCGCTATTTATAGAATGTTAGAATATAAGATCGGAACACCTCGTACAAAGAATTCTAAATTTCGGCATTTATACAGAACCTCAGTTGTTTTATGACGTCATATCCTACTTTGTATGCCGTCTAATTAGATAGGAGTCCACATGGACTTGGCTCAAGCTCGCAACTGCTCTATACCCTGCTTACTTGACTTGGTGATATTTTGTTATTATCGTAATTACTATTTATTTCGGGTATAGAATAAATAAGATTTGAAATAATCGGCTATTTCCACGTTGTATTATACAGTTTTCGCGAAAAGATGTAGATCTATTTCGACTAATCACAATTTCGGATAGACTACGCGTTATTGATTTTCTCGCGATTCTGTTGAGTCTTCCTTGACGTTTTTGATATTACTCGATAATGGCTTCAGTCTTGCATGTCGAGGAACATTTAACTCCACACACTGCTTGTCGGGGACTCCCAACTTGTTTTATCATGTGATGTATTTTCATATCTATGTGTATGTATACATTATTTGCAGTACTGTTCTGTGATGTGTTCTTTAAGGTCTTTTATGCTAAGTGTAATATACTCTTAAAATGTTATTATTAATGAAAATATCTTGTGTTAATTTTGCTAAATTTCTGCATACTGTATGTGTTATCTTCTTTATATGTTTTATGTCTCATATATATGGTGTATGTTGGTCAAAAGCTACGCATAGCTTATATTTTTTTCACAGGTTAACTTATTTATATAGACAATAAAGAAATATTGACTTGACTTGACCAACTTTCACTGGATTATAGCTGCAATCCCAAGTGGTTCATCAAATGATTAATTAATTGTTTGCAAGTGTCTGGTTATTTGGAAAATAATTACTCATACTGTACTGGAATGATTTTGAGAATAGAAGCCAACTGTCTAAACCATGTTTAAACGCTGGATGAGACAACAGCAGTTATATAATGTAATGAACATGTAGTGGCGCAGGGCTCGACACTAACGGTTGTCCAATTGTCCGGGACAAGTGAAAGTTGACTTAGGACAAGTGAATATTCCAATCAATTTCTCCTGTGAATCATACTTAATCAAATCACTCATTAACAAGTAATGGACATCCGATCAAAAAACCAATTCGCGGTCTCGAAACCATTATCTGATGCAAAAGTGAAAACAAAAGTAATTTCATGTCATCCCTTAATATTTATAGAGGAGTGGTTCCTGGCATTACTCTATCGCGACACCATGCTTTTGAGAACCAGACAGTGTGCTATTTTTAGCACAGTATGAAAATTATGTCATTGTCATACGAAATTGTTAATTTATGTAAACGAACAAGCTGTGTTATATTGGAATATAATTACCAATAATTCATATTCAGTTGTCTGATAAACCCCCCAACAACGAATTGATAAACTTCCATTTATTACTTGTTTAATAACGACAATTAGAATTGCTTTACGGCCGTTCTGCATGAAAGGATTGCAAAATGTCAAAATTTCGGGTTTACTTTTAGAGGTAAAAGACTTAACAAAAAAGCTGATAACAAGTCGGACACAAAACAGGACTATGAACTTAAGAGGAAGTGCTTTTTTTGCCAAAGTGGCAGAGTGATTTTTCTTGGCTCCGATACGATGATGAAATAGAAGCAATGTTTTGTACAACTTGTGAGAAATATGATAATGATAAAACTTCGTCATTTTCCACTGCCATGGGTGCACCAGTTTATGTCTTGACTCAATCAAATGTCACGATTCCAGCCATCCTCATGCAGTTGCTATCAAAAAGGAAACATTTCAAGTCATGAAAAAGAAACAGCAACTTGTCGTCTGCTCCTACACTGGTGGCATCGACAGTTCTTCTCCTGGTGCAAGTTTCAGACATTTGTGCTCCTGAGTGTTCAAACGTAGTTGGTACTTTAGATTTGAGCATCAGAAAACTTAATGAAAGCCAGTTACATGAACTTTATGTATGTTTCAATACTGCATACTGGGTGGCAAAGAATGAACTTCCATTTACTCTATACCTATCAGCTCTAGATCTACAGCAAGGCAATGGGGTTAATATAGTGAAGGACTACATGAATGATAATGCATGTTGCAGGTTATTTAATATTATTTTCATTTAATTATTGTTGAATTGATTATTTCAACCAGTATTGTTAATATTTTATCAACTGAAATCAAGCAGAGTTGATGTTTGATAGTGTTGGTTTTTAATGTCACTGAGGTAATTTTTCCAAGCATGTTTGAGTTGACTGGTAAAAAAAGCTCATTTTTATGTTTATTGTTCCAGATTCATGAAGTACATTTATCAAGATATTCAAAATATATCAGACAACATTTTGAAGGATTCAAGAGTGATTTCTGTCATGTTTGAAGGAGCAATGGATATGTCAGTTTGTGAGCATGAGCTGGTGTATGCCAGAGTGGTAAGTTACAGAATTAACAAACAATTCCTGCAGTTTATATAATGATAGCCATTAATGATTATGATTTAATGTCGCTTCCAATAGTGGCTTTCTACATTTATTAAATTATAAAAAGCTTCAAGATTTTTAAAACTAATTACTTTTGAAATAATATTGATGAGTTCAAATGGTTGAAATCATAACTGCCTTAATAAAACTGCAGTCAAATGATTGAGTTTCATTTTTAGCAAATTTACTGGGCCCCTAGCATAGGAATAGAATGTTTATTAATAAGAGCATTTTGATGACTCGTGTATTAAATATTTCAAACACCAGAACTAGACTTAGTCATTAATTTCCTGCGTTCTTCAATTCCAGGTCATTGACGGAGTTCCTAGGTCGCTGTATGTGAAAATAGAGGCATGCCAATGCTGCTGGGAGTTTGGAGGCTGTTGAACAAGCCATATCAGGTATTGAAGGATGAAAATCAAAGTTGATTGACACCGGTTGTGATGGTGCGAGTGTTAATCTGGGAAAGGCAACAGTGTTACAGCTTTACTTAAAAGGGATGTTCCTCACCTTATCCCAATTCACTGTGTTAATCATAGATTAGAACTTGGCACCATGGATGCCTTGGGGGAAAGGGAGTCTGTTGTATTTACTGACATTAGTTCTTGAACTGCTTCATAAACACTACCATTATTCAGAAAAAGCTATGAGGGAACTACAGAGTTTGTCTGAAGCAATGGAAGTTAAAATGTTAAAACCAGCCAGCTTAAGTGGGACATGTTGGATGCCTCATTATAGCACGGCACTTAATATTCTCTTGAAGTTTGATACATACCAGGTGTTTGTAATTCATTTTGAGGTCATTGTGGAGAGCAGGAAAGCTAGTACTGATGTGCAAAGTAGAGCAAAGAACATACTTAAACATCTTAAATGCCAAAAGCTTCTACATTTCATGTATTTTTTGCAGGATGTTTTGTTTTCTCTTCAGTTTCAAAGTGACACATGTAACATTCCAGACGCAATGGATGCTCTTGAGACTTCTTATTTGTGACTTGTGGCACTACGACAAAGGCCGGGTAAGCATCTTCAGCAGTTTATTGATGCTACAACAGATCAGCTCGTCTTCCAGGAGACTCGGTTGTCCCCTTCCAGTTTGACTAATGATCAATTGTTTGCTAAGAAAAACTTCTTAATTGACTGTGTTATAGACCACATCTCTGGCAAAGAGTAATAGATTTGAACACTTCCCCTGCATTTAGAGCTATGCAAGTGTTTTACATGATTAAAATCATTCTTGTTGTACCTCCAGCGCTGTATGTGAAAGAGGGCTCTCAGCAATGGCACGAATCAAATCTGACTGGAGGGCATCACTTAAACATGACATGCTCAATTACTTGACGTCAATATCTGTGTTGGGACCTCCAGCTAATGAATACAATTGTAGACGAGCCTTGAATCTGTGGCATACATTGGCAGAAAGGGTGAGGCGGCCTGATTTGTCTGATGACTATGATGAACTTGTTGTATTTAATGAATCTGACTCTGACCAATAATTGATAAAGGTTAATGGTTCATATTAATGTTTGTTTTAGTCACGTACAAGTTTCAGAATTGATCTAATTATCAGTTTATAAAATGTAATTCGGACAAGTCTGACTTGAATCAAGGCAAGTGAATTTTCTAAGTAAGCTTAAAAGTTAATGCAGAGCCCTGTCATTAACTCTGTTCTTAAATGAATTTTACTGTTCTTATTGGTTTAATGTCTTTACAATCTGCCTTCACACTGAACTGATACATTTGTCCAAAAGTTTATTCAAGAATGAAGCTAAGCTTTCAAAAACTGTCCACAAACATATATTACCTTGTATATCTGATTCTCATATTTTCCTTTCTTCTCATTAAATTTATGCTCAAATGTCATTTATGGAACATACAAGTACTGCTTGTGACTGAGGTTTGCTATAATTTGAAAAATATTAATTGACCATTTTTGTAAAAATATTTATTGACATAAATGTTTTAAATCCATGCAGGGGCTAAGATTGTAAATGGTATGAAAGGATTCCCTAGGTCACTGAAGACACAGCTACAAAAGGCTACCTATAACCAAGTCTAGGTGCCAATGACATCCTTTGTCAACAGGACTCAATTTATAAGTAAGTATCTAGTTAATTCATCATTATTAATGTAAAAAACATTGTTCTCTACATAAAAAGAAGTATGCAAAATAAATATATGTATGTGTTGAGACATGTATGTGTCACATGGAAAGTGTTTGCTCTAAATTCTTTCTTTAAAATAGATAACAGAATTGGAATTTAGTTGAATCCTCTTGATGTTAGCTTGATAGTCTTCACAATGGTTGTTTGGTTTCTGTGCAAATATCCAGATTATTTGTTTGAAGTGTTCTTAGTGAGTTTGTGCAGCGCACTGGGGTATAAGACTCTTGTCTACAGTTCGTTCATTAGTTGATGTCTTAAATAGAGAGTTGGACTGGTTGGCTTTGGCATCTTCTTAAGTGCAATTCAAGTCTATTTATTGCAGCTTTGCATACTCATTAATTAGTCTATATAGAAATCTGTCTGTTCAAGATATATGTGTTTGTCCTCATCTCAGTAAAAAATTGTCTTGATTGAATCTTCACAGGAATGTGTATGAGCTCTGTGATATGATTCATAAAGCCAGTCCATCTTCACATGCTATCCTGTGTGAAGTACTTGCAAGATGGTTAGATATGAGGTGTCCAATTGTCCGAGGAGAAGTTAGTTACCTACAGGAGGCAGATTCTAGAGGCCAGTGATAGTCTGTTGGAGAAGGGCTAACATGTTCCATACATGAAATTTCTGCACTACCGAAGGATATTGTCAGTATATATTTTGTTAAATATTTTGTTTTAGATTATGAACGCCTTTTTTATAATCACCTGTAATTGTGTATATTTGTTTTATGTTAAGGAAGTATATAAATTGATTATATTTAAGTTGTACATCCCTACAGCTACCAAAAGGCTATTCATGTGGAGCTCAGTCTTTTGAGAATACTGTCCTTCTGTTATCTATCTGATGATATTTTTACAGAAAGAGAAATTCAACATACATTTTGTATAATTTTTAAAAGACTTCATCAGTTGTATTGTTGCATGTTATGTCTTAACAGCCTTAATAACTTACTGAAACATGTACATGTAACATTGTTTCAGGTATCACACTTGTCTAGAGATGGTTTGCACCTGAACAGCTTTGTCATAATGCCATCTATGATGTTGCAAGTACAGCTTGGAAGTAAATTACTTGCCTGCCAGCTGGCCAGCCCTTGATGACAGCACACCAGAGACTGTGGATGCCCTTCCTGAGGAGAGTGATCAAAAGTCCTGTTTGGCATTTGTAAGAAAGGTGATAAACCAGTGAATAAGAACTTTTCACATCGTCTCAAAATGTAGGTCACTGAAATGTGTCCGGGATCAAGTACAGATTATGCAATAATCTTTCTGAAATAGAGTTAATAAATGTGATATCTTTTAAGACCAGGATATAATTCTTGAATGGAAGAAACTAAGCTAAAGAAAGGAAAATACTTAAATATTGAGCATGATAATGTCATCTTCAGATACATACATTTTCATGCTAGTGTCAAAGTATGCTGACAGGCACAATACTTCAGAAGATGGACCTATAATGCTTAAATGATTTTGAAAATTCAGTTGTTGACAAATTTCTGACTCAGACACATTACTGAGATCAGTCGACAGTGATTCTGATGTTGATTTAAATGATGATTCAGATGGTGATGACAGTTATAATTGTAATGGTGTTAGTAGTGAAATTATTGATTACTGTATTGTGCCTTCTGAAAGTGACACTAAGGAATTGGCAAAGCAACACAAATTCAAGTCTGAAACTTGTGGGAGTTCTGTTTATTATGATGGAAAACCATGTAGTGAAGTGCTTGATTTTAACTTAATGATTTAATTCATGGATTGGATCGGGCTGAACTGTCTAAAGATGGGCTAGATTTTGTTGTAAAGGCCTCATTAAAAATCACAGGCAATCTGGTGTTAAAACATTGTGTAATAAGCATAAGGCTACAGACCTAGTAAACCCACTCAACAATATTACTTCAGAGGAAATTGTATTTGTCGCAGTACTTTTTGTTTTTGCATGCAATTGACAGGTAAAAATTAGAGGACGGTCCCTTGATAAAGATGGTTCAAAACCTCAAGTACATGCTTTGACTGGTAGAAAGCAAATATTCTCACTATTACAGAGCAAGACTACATTTATTTATTTCTGAGACAATATGCTACTGATAATGCTTTGCCATTACCTGGTCGACTCCCAAATCTTAAGCATGCCGAGGTCCTTTTGTTGCCATCAGACACACGTCAGGCAGATATACATGATGTTTATATTAAAGCTGCTTTTGAATCTGCAGTCAGAAATGAAAGTCTGTCAACATTTACTTGGACACGGAAAGATCTTTGCCCAAATATAGTTTTGTCTAAAGCAAGCACAGATTTGAACCATCAGTGCCGAATGCTATCATATAAAATTTCATGTAGCGGATCTCTTAATGATGAAGAGAAAATTTCTCTTATTGAAAAGTATGATTCTCATGTTAGACTTGCTAAAGAACAGAGATATATCTACAGGAGTGAATGCTTGACTGCAAAAGAATTATTAAATAATTCAACTAGGTGTGAAGGTTAGTTTAATGATTTATGCATCATTTAACACTTTATAAGTACATGTAGTAAATATTCTAGCATCTTAGTGTCAAAGTATTGGGTTTATAAGAACATATGAATCATACTACTTCAGTACCCATTTTGTAAATGTGGAAAGATGATGCATCTTTACTTTGTTGATTTCACGATGTTCATTTAATGAAAAAAAATGCTAAATAAAATCATTTCAGGCTCAATAGCATGTTCCTTTCAAGGCAAGGTCCATTATTCATGGGATTATGCTCAGCAAGTCCATATTCCTCATCACAGTCAGGAGGTAAACATTACTTTGTTGAATAATAACATTTGATTACATGAATGGAACATTGTTTATAAAACTTGGAGTATAGCATAATAAACAAATACTATATTGACAGCCAGTATCGAAATGTATTGTTTATTTACATAATATTTCACTTAATAGTAATTTTAAATATGTATACATAATTTTTCCCCAAAGGTTATGTATTTTTCTATTTTTTAAATTACAATACATTGAAATCACTTTTTTCTAGGTTGGTCCATTATTTTTCAAGACTCCAAGGAAGTGTGTGATATTTGGTGTATGTTGTGAAGGCACAGGTACAAACAATTCACTTCAATAATATTTTCATATATATAACTAGTCAATTGCTGAAGCTTTTCAATATAATGAATCGTTCATCAATTCTGAAAAGTACAGACAGTAAATGTTTGTATTTTTTAAATACATTTGCTTAATAAGAATTATTAGATAGCATGTTATATGCATTTTTTACTATTTAATGCAAGTAAACATACTTTTTACCTGATTGATGAAAATGAATCTGCTGGAAAAGGTGCAAGCAGTGTTATCAGTTATGCGCCTCACTACTTGGAGTTATTGGGCTTGGGTGAAACTGATGCACAAATGCATTTCGATAATTGTACTGGCCAAAATAAAAACAACATTGTTCTGTAGCATGCTTTTATGGAGATTTATTGTTGGTAAGTATAAATTCATTGTATACTGATACATAAAGACTAGCTGTGGACGCATTACATTTCCTTGATGCATAGTTAATACTACAAGTATTAACATTTCCAAAAATGCTTGGAATCGCCGTTCAGCCAAGTACAAGAGCTAAGAATAGAATATTGAATAAAGATTTCTAAGAGAATTCATTTCTGGTTTCATTTCTCATTGAGAGTTTGCAACACATTCTATGTTTATGACGATATTAAGCAGGTTCCCATTCTGCCATTTTTTGATCATTCTCTTTTCTGATTGGCTTTGAGGAGGCGGTGTAAAGGATGAAATGGTCAAATCTGGTTAATTTTATATGTCGCCGTCCGTGAATGGTGACAACTGTTGTAAACATGGTTAATGTGAACTCTATTTTGTTGTACTGATCTTTACTTTGCTTTTTTTAAATATCATTCATGCTTCTTAATCTTAAAATGACGAATACTTTTTTACTATAATAATTTATACGTCTGAAATTCATTTCAGGCCTACACAAAACAGTCACGTACAGATGAATGATTTCTGGCCATACAAAATTTTAGCTTAACTGGCATTTTGGAATTTGGAAAACAAAATGGAGGTAATTTTATTTCATTTCTATTTCAAGGTAGTTTATGGTGTATCATCATATTTTTGTATTAATAAATACATTATTAAATACTTGCATGTAGATTATCTTTGATCCATTTTTACTGATATCTGCGCTAGATGCTGTGCTGCTGAATTAAGTCACACTCTTCCACAATGCTAACACTGACTAATGGATGGTTTGTCTTCACTAAGCTTAAAGTATTGAGTACTGTTTTTAATTATTTAATAATTAAGAGCTATATTCCTTTGTATTCTTTTGATTTCCAGACATTGTAATGCTGAGACAACAGAAGATGTTTCTACCACAGTTCTCTGTCATCAAGAGCAGGACACAATATTCCTCAGCTGGTTAATGGCTGTGAAAAACCAGTTAAATTTTATACTTGGAAAGAATTTTAATCTCAATTCTTCATGCCTTTATAAAATATAAGTAAAAAACCATCACTTTTTTGTGTCAGCAAAAGAACCTGGAGTTGTTTTTTGTAAAAAGAATTCTGTCTCTGAAACTGAAAATACAATTTACTATGTCCTTCTACATATATTGAATTTTCTTGTATTCCTGATGATCCAAATATCAAGGGATATTGATTTGCCAAGACAGTGGTATTTGTATTTGTAAATACGTGATTTCTGTTTAAATGAAGATTCTAAGAATACTACTTGCTCAAAACCTGTTATGGCCATTACACTGTCAGTGACTATTGCTGATTCTAATTAATCCATTGATTCAACCAAAAAAGAGAACGTGAACAGTAGTTAGTACCATTGTTATTGTACTTTGTATGAAGCAGTTTGGCATATTTACTATGATACTCTAACTACATTTTTGACATTATTTCCTATGGGAAAGATTTACGTCTTATGAAGTTTTGAGGCAAAAGAAATGTGATAACAGTGATACTTAGAGTAGGTCATTTT
The DNA here is from genome assembly GCA_008271625.1 of Lutraria rhynchaena. Lineage (NCBI taxonomy): Eukaryota > Metazoa > Mollusca > Bivalvia > Venerida > Mactridae > Lutraria > Lutraria rhynchaena. Next base: position 452,350 of record VIBL01000242.1, on the reverse strand, counting down.
TTCATTTGGAAAACACTAAATTTTTAGTATCCATATTGTATGCTGTATTTTGTCGTCAATAATTAGTTCAAACTAAAATGTAAAATACTCATATTTTTTGGGTCCTTATACTTGCTTATGTGTGCGAATTAAAGTACAGTGGGTAATTTGCTACTGATAGTTCATTATATGCTAACTATTTATTCTTCAGTTACTAAGCAACAATAGTGTTATGACTGTACTTTTCCTTCAATTTTGGACAATCTATTTTAGATATATGAAAAAGTGTTTAGATAATGTGTTATTAGTTGTGATTTAAGTGTTCAATGATTGCTATTTGTAATATACCAGTTGATTTTTAATGATGTGAGTTATAACAGTTTCCTGCTATAGAATGTTTGAAATATCAAAAACTTCATGCATTAAAAATGTCACCTTCCACTTCATTTGATACATGCAGAGATGAAAATAATGTTATATGTATATTTTTTTTTAAAAAGAGCTAATTCCTGAACACATGTTATTTTATACTGGACCTTCAGTCATGAAACCTAAGATATAGAACCTATTTAACAGTCATGCATTCAATTATCATGTCGGAAGAAAATTTACATTTCTATTAAAATTTGTTAACTGTATGTGCAAGTCTCAAATAACTGTGAAATGTTTTCTGTCTTTCAAAGTATCTCTTTAGCTTATCTCTGGCTTCATAAATCATCATGTCATATAAATTATTATAATCTATACTGAATTGAAGAAAATTACAAAAATGTATGGATTTGAGATTCTTACTGTACTGCCTTTGTTTCTAATGATAGAAAATCCTTTCTGTTATTGGCATTTGAACATTTTTGTTGTTTAATTTGCCTGTGTATTTATGTATGGGAGGTGGTTGTGGATATTGATAATTCACATTAAATGTCATTGTGGTTGTTGCTATTTTTATCTTTTATTACATGCTATTCTACTTTTAAATTTTTATAACTCCAGGTGTATGCTGTACACACTGCAAATAAATTTAACAATTATAAGTTAGAGTTGATTGTGGTATGTTATACAAATTACACATGAATGACTTTCCATGATGTAATTGTCATTGTATATTTAGACTGGTCATATACAGTTTACACAGTTTAATATAGATCATATAAAGATCAATAAAGGAACTGATCAATGGTTTATTATGTTGAGTCTGGAATATAGAATGACATAAACATCAGTGAATATTGAATGAAATACACAAACAAAACAAACTCAAGCAATGACAAAATGTTAATGATAAAAATTAGTATTGTTTCAATCTTGTGGATCACATTGTTAATTACATACACAGAAATATGGATTGAGATAAAGAAACACTGTTAAGAAAAAAATATTAGAATATTGCATATTGGGAAGTTAGAGATACGGTAGTTTTGAACGAACAAAATGCCTGTGTGTGACACACAAATGTTACCAAGTATCAGATATTAAAACATAAATACAACAATCATGCTCTCAACTGTTCAAGCTGAGATCATTAATGGTCGCAGGTTCAAGTAAACAATTTCAATGAATTATACAAGAATCTTTATGGAAATGGATAAATTCTTCATATAATATCACCTTGAAATACAGTATGTCCCTGGCCTGAAAACTAGATGGACGATGTAAAACTTGGCATATGCGTTAATCTCGAGGCCCTTTACCAAATTCCCAAACAAATTTTACAGAAGAGTAGGGTTCTAAGAACACCAAATAATTCAAAGTTCAGGAACACTCCATTTACCAAAACTTATGCCTCTGGCGATTACTAGATGTGTCAGTATATTCTCATTTTCACACAACAGCTCTAAAGCTGCTTTCACGCAAATTGTTTCGCGAGATCCCTTTAAAAGGCAGCATAAGTACTGAGCCAGACCACTTCAACTAACTATTAGGACCATTGTAAATGTAACATATTTCTGATATTGTCTTCATTCGACAAGTATTCTCAAAATACTGCATCAAACATGTAATACCTCACAGAATTGTTCAAAGGTAACAAAATAGTTTGCATACCAAATAGTGTCTGTTCTGACAGGTGAATCAATTACATATATGTTAGCATGCTTTAGTAGATATGTTCAATACCTATAAAATGATAACCACATAAGGGTGGGTATATGAGAGAACAACGCTGACATGTGTACTTAAAACTGCCAGTTATGTTTATATTATACATGCACATATGATAATACACTGAAGACAAACAAACACATAACTTACATATCATTTACTTTTCCTATCAGGCAACAAATAAAATTCACAAAACATGACTTGATGAGAAATTACAGATATTAATGTATTGACAGAATTAGTTCTGAAACTGACACATAAACACACTGGTTTCAATATCGTACCACCAGCCAGAGTCATTTAGTGACTTTTGAGCTTCAGCAGTGGAGGAAGACCCAGTGGCCTTCCATAATGTAGCTGGACTGCTTTATCACCCATGGAATTTTCCTAGGTGGGATTTTAACTCACAGAGATGAGGGACTAGTGATTACAATTCAGAAACGAGAACCACCGGACTACTTAGGCTCCCTGACACATTAAGATGCTGAAAAATTACATTATATAAAATGCAATACAAAAACCACAAATTTATTCCATGAAACATGACAATCAAGACATTGAGCTTCAAAAACAAATAGCTGTAAAGAGCAATTATGCCCTTGTAGATATATTTATTAAAAAAATCCAATTCTGTGACAACCTTACCATAAAAAGTAAAAATAGCAAGCATCTGTTTAAAATAGGCCAAATGAGTCTTTTGTTCAAGAAAAATGTATTGCTTAGCAAGACACAAAAATAAGGCAAATATCATGAACCCAGTTTTTTCAAAGTTTAAATGCAGTCTAAACCTTCCTGTCATAAATACATACCATGTTTCATTTTAATATCTCATTGACAACTACAGTAATTTTGTAGAAACTGCTCTACAAGTCTTAAAACAGTGACACTGACCCTAGCTCCCCAAAATACATATACAAACAATTATCTAAGTAAAGAACTTTCCTATGCACTAACATTGCAGTACAAACTGATGTTATTGACAGCTGAGTAATTTCTGGTTAATCAACACTAGAATTTTACCATCTTTCTAACAAAATGCAAATAATATGCGAAAAGTAAACAATCCAAAGAAGATTGAAGTATGAAAATGAGATTATAATCATTTGAAAACATTGAAAACACCTATCATGTACATGCATGTTATCATTTACAGCCAGAAATAAAACAGTCCAGACCCCTTCACAGCCATCAACGGGCAAACAATTGGATTTGCTGCCAGAAATGCTGTTTAAGGCATGAATATATTGTCTAGTTACTCTTCGGTCAGCTCTTAAATTCTGTTCTGTTAGGACAGTATGTGAAATGTTTTCTTCTGCAGCTCCAACCAGAAGTTTAATTCAGTTCAAATATCACAATTGCGCTGTTACAAAGTCCTTATCAATATCAATCAATAAACTGATACAACAGTGTAGATCTGTGAAGTAGCTAAAAAAAATGATATCCAATTAATAAAATTAGCAAACACTTATTTTACTTCAACATACATAGATGCATCTGTTCTTATATTCACAATGAAATGTAAGTCTTCTAAACATATAGGCAATGAAGTATTCAATTGTTCAGACATATCATATTTATTCTAAGGCCAAGATGAATTTCTTGGACGATGGACAAAAATGTTAAATCATTTTGAAACTATATTTCTATTACATGGATTCTTAATAAAACAGTGATACTTGAATTTAATATACAATATTCAAACAGGAATTATTTCTACAATTTTTAAACATATTTGTACAAATCAATGCCTGAGTTCTTGACAAAACTATTACAAATAAAACAATTCAATACATAAAACAAAGACGTGTGGTGTATCCACCAATAGGTAGTGACATTGTTGTTTAAATAGTAGAAATAAAACATATACATCAAACACATACTGTTAAACATGACTTCTTGATGTAAAGACCACATTCTGCTTCATTCCTGAACACCTTACACTTTGACATAATGTACCAGATTCTATGTGTAGGGGCAGATGTTCTTGTAACTTGCAGGCTTGTAAAAGGCAAGCAACACCTAAGAAAAAATTATCCCAAATGAAGAGTAAAATATAATTGTATTAATAACAAAACAATGCCTTTATAGGAAACAGCCATTGAAATTAGTCAGTTGAAATGTTTACTACTAATTGATAGAACAATTAATCAACAATATGACAATGGAAATATTATACACAGTGTAATCCCATTTCTTCCACATAACTGTCTCATCATTAAAAGCTAAAACAGCATTTTCCTGTTTTACAGTGGTTGAATGATGTTTGTCAGAATAAACACATCATCATATGAAGTACAGTACTATGGGTAATAATTGCCATAAATTTAAGGCATAAATGAAATGTACTTAATGAAATAATTTAAGACAATTTAGAAAAATTATTCAACTTAACAAATTCATGTACACTAAATTTATATATGTAACTGGAAAAATGACACTTATAAAACATTTGAATAGAAATATTTCTGTTAAATAAGGCAGTTATATCTGAATCATGATCAAAGTCCATGATTTAAAGCTTGAAACAAATAGCAAATTTATACCTGCCAAAACAAAAGTGGTAGACTTCCTAACAGTTCTCTCTCGTCAAAAAGGTGTCATTGGATGCTTGCTAGTCTTCATCTTTGATAACTGAGAAATATACATGTACATGTAATTGCTTAATGAATATTTGTATAGTTAAGGAATAAGGAAAATTAGTTTGAAGCAGTTATTCATTTGAAAAGACACACATCATTAAAAAACTACTAAATGGATCATTATTCAACAAAGGTTTAAGAATTATAGCCACAGCTTTGTGGTATAAATGTTTCCAAATGAAGTTAACAAAGTAACCTTTCACTCTTCATACAAAAAATGACTTCATGTAGACTTAATCATGACAACTACATCCAAAAATCAAACAAACATACACAAATTGCTTATTTATCAAAGCAAGTTGGATTTATAAAGAACTGTGGTTAAAACCAAGTGACAGACTTAGACCATCCTACGAAACTATGCGCTCAGGTGAGCTTAAAAAACTACCACACTTTTTTCACATGACAAAAACTTTCCACAAAAAAATCCCATTTTTAATGAACAAGAATTAAAATGTTATAAAAGTATAAAACTAAGTAATATTTGCAGAATCAAGTATTTAGTACACATGAAAGAAGAAAATGTCCAAACAAAAATAATAACATATTTCCTGGAAATATCAACATATGAAAAAAGTCAAACATGAAAAAATCATAACTTAGTTTACAATTAATTTCTGCACAATAGATAAAATGACAGCTTTAAGAAATTCTGTTTGTAACAAAATACCTGCATTTCGCTTTCAAAAAGCTTGCAGCACCTTGACGTAACTTAAGACACAATATCTGCAAGTCTGAGCTCCATCTCAGAACTGGAACAGCCACCATGTAATTCAGTAGCAAAAAGACAAGGTTCACAATCTTTCTACCAGTCTTGCAATCAACCTGAGGACAAGTGTCATTGTTATTTTCATCATACATAGTGGTAGGCTCTGTGAAACTTTCCTCTGGTCCTGATAAAATATTAAATAAAATTTATTGTGATTTAATTTGTGTATGTTTGTAAAACACTTGTATTACAGCAGATAGACATCTATATATTACATCATCAAATTGACTTTTCATAAACAACAGAAAACACATTCTAGCAGAAAATGCAGAATAAATAAATAGAATAACAAGATTAAAAATGAGGACATGAATCATATAATCAAGCAATAACATTGACATAGCTGTAAGTTTTAACATGGAAAGAGTACTAGTGATAAATGCTGTAGTTTACAATAGTTGTAGTGTTCCTCTTCCTTATTACAATTTCATTTCATTTCACATTTCATTTCAAGCACTATCTCTGTATGAAGTAAGAGCATTGTCTCTAGCTAAACCAGCAGAAATCTGCTTGTAACAGGTGAAACAAACATGAAATGATATTCATGATGCCATGATCAAAAACCATGTGAACTTATAATGTTAGTTCTAAGTTATATACTTTCAACAAAAGAGCAATGCTTAAAAAGAGTACTAAAGGAAACTACTCTATTATGATTACTATAATGTGACTTCTTTTACAGTTACACCATTGCCTTTTTCATTCCAATTGTAGTTCATAATCAAAATTGTTGTATTAAGCACAGTACCTCTGAGTAAGCACAATATAAAAATTACAAGTTTTGAAATGCTATTCAAGCTTCTAGGCAATAATTTACATCTGTGAACCACATTAAGACAGGCAAAATGAATAGAACACCTGAAGAAATCTTTCAAGGTTAATAGCAAGACTGTGACTTTTTATTCCACTTTCTAAATTTATGACAACAGTGAGAGACATATTGGTTGGTGATAAAAGTAACATGTTTTCAGCACTCTAGACTGTATTCTTCTTTTGTCAAAATTGGTGTAGATGAAGTCAATTGTTGTTTTGTCATTTACTGATGGTTGAGTTACAATTTGTCTTGATCTATCGCTGTCATTGCTGCTTGGGGTGAAGAGTAATGTTCAGGACAAACTGTTTTAGACCAATTTTTTATATTTACCTATATGAGCTGCACAAATGGTTCTTACACAAGATATGCGATCTTATGGTGAACATCCATACCGAGTTATTTCAATATCCCCATCTAATAACACGGTAATTGTTTGCTCAAGCATAGTCCAGATGGATGGAAACACACACATACACCAAACCAGTCATCATAGTGGTGACTAAGTCCAGTTTGTTTCTTGGTGTGTACTTTTTAACCTTTTCTTTGTTATCTAAAACATAAAACATCAATTAAACAACAATTTGCAGTGCTAGATGAGAAATCCAATTAAAATATCTGATGGAGGACACTTTTCATTGTTAACTGAATAATTAAAACATTTATCTTTATCAGAAATGTAAGACTACATAACTTCATAACAGAATGGACTCTTTGCACTTCTCAGAACAGCACACAAATTGTAGGATAATACAGGACATTTACATGTCTACAATTCCCATTTACCTATGTATATATTGTCCAGCTTTATTGGAATAAATAAGTGTAGTATTATTGTTCACTAGAAAGGTAGTAGCTTAAAATCAACAGTTTTTTGTTGAACAACCTGATCAAATAAGCCCATGGAAAAAATACTGCAACATTTTTTACCTTGATGACTGAAATAGAGTAAAACTGAATCAATGAAGTATGATTATTATTAACAACTTTAAAACATACAAATTCTTTAAATGTATATATGGAGAGGAATTTATATAAGTCATGCTTTTTTCCAATTCATAACATCTTAATTTTATTACTAACATAATACATGCCTGTATGTGTACATATGTATGCTTGTATGAAATAATTTATTCAAATAATGTGTAAACCAAATGCATTGCATTTTTGTGCCTGAATTGAAAACACCTATTTGGTATTCTACAACCCACTGTTTAAAAATAGTACAAAATGAGAATGTGTACTGAATGTGATTGATTCATCCATGAATTTATTTAAATATGATAAAATAGTATTTGTTAGAAAACAAATTAAACTAATTGGAGTTCTAATGTAATATCAGACTTGCATTTTTAAAATCATTAAGTATATTTCAAAACATTGTGACAAAAGATGTCATTGCTCTTAACATACAATCCCTTCATTTACCACAATGTTTTTCATTCTTTCATTTCACTTTCAATAGTAATATTGATATTTGTTGTACAAGTTCTTGTCTTACAGGTACATAAAACATGCCACCTCATCATGGTGATCTATTTTGTCAAGTGATTTGAAAATCAGCCCAAAATTGCAAAGTTACAGTGCACACATGGTGTTCCTGATCTTTATTTAATATTTACCTTTAAATGTTTGACTTTTTGTTACAAGCTTGTACCTTGCATGAGTCACACTCTCCCCATGTGATATTTGTGCCTATTTAATTGAAAATCAGCTTACCAATGCAGTGTTACAGTCCTGATAGGCTGTAGCAATCATTTTTGACAACTTACCTCAAAGTGGGACCTGGATCTTTTTACTACAGGCATAATGTCTTAAGACTAGAAAAAGTAGCCATGGTAAGGGTTTACTTAACCCCCAAAAGTATGGCTGGTTGGTACAAAAGTTTCTTTTTTTTCTAAACATACCTTACATACTTTGTGATCAGAATCCTCTAGAAACTTATGAATACATTCTAGGAAGTCTAGCTATGAGCCTGCAATTATAATTAGAAAAACATTGAAGTTTCAGCATTTTTTAAGTAAATGTTAATACTCAAAATAACTCTGTAAATCAGTCTTTTTAACATACATGTGACCACTGAGATGGGGCCAATTTGGACCCTATGGGGCATAATTAGAACAATCTTAGTAAAGGACAACAAGACAATGCCACACACCAAATTCTAAGTTGCAAGCCAAATGGTTAAGTAAAAAATGTATATATAGTCCATGTAAAACAAGTGACCCCTGAGGCGGGGCCAATTCAGCCTTCTCCATAAGTCCTTGATTGCCACCATGGAAGTATTTTAGCATCGTTAAGGTGAACATATTTGTAACATCTCAACTCTTAAAAACTTCAACCATCCTTCTAGTATTTACACCTTACATTTGAAGAAACTTTGTGACATTAGGTACCAATGTATTAATAAAATCATTTTTTCATAATTATTCCATCATGCTTAAACATTAAACAATTGTGTGAACATGACAGCCCTACTCATACCCTATAAATTTGTGAGTATAATCATGGAACAAAGAACTTTGATAGTTGATCACAGTCAGAAAATGATTTTTGTTTCAAGGCTCAGAATAACTTTTTTGAACACTGGTATTACCCATTCTGTGTCTTAAGCATAACAAACCAACAGATTCATTCAAAAGACCCATACTATACAGGTCTGCGATTTATTCAAATTCCAGTCTTCTTATGTTTTTGACTGTGAAAGCATATTTCGCCCAGTAAATAAACATGCTTATTGCAAACAAAATTTGACATGATTTCTACATAAAGCACAAAATTCTAAGCAAAACAACAGAGAATTTACCTTTTAAGAGCTGTTTCATGATAGCAGCCTTTTTTTTGCTTTCCCACACAATGATGTTATATGTCTAAGGGATGGTCAGGTGTGCAATGGTGTATTAGACCTAAAATGGCCACACGGACCAAAACACATTTATCATATAAGTAAGGGTTACGACTTCCGAAATGACAGTTTATGCAACAAGTATTTTTAACATTACGTAACTTTTTCAGAAATCATTCAAATTTCTAATAACTGGTGTCTACAGATAGCTAATACTACACATATCCAATAAGCACTTTGCCCAATACAAAACCATGAAGCAGATATTTAATATTTTTCCACCCAAAAATTATTCAATTTCGTTTAGTCGAACGCGGCCTCGCAACATAACCGAATACTAAATACACTTTAAAACATCAGGTAAAGGAATGACAACCCCTGCTAACAATAAATATCACTAAAATACACTGATTCGGCGCAAAAGAATAATCAACGAATGTTCTACTCACGTAAAATTAACAAAATTGTCCTCTCCGTCATAGATTTCCACCTCGTGACGCCATTGAGCTTCAGCCAATGAAACGTCTGCTTTCAAACAAGTACGGGGCAAAGGTCACTGAATTATAATTATTTGAAGTTTCGGACAATGCAACGTTTTTGACTGGTTGGGATAAGTCGTTCGGAGGCTTAGGTGCTTCGACCACAAAGCAGTATGAATTGACAATCAATGCATGTGTCGGTAATAGATTGGTGTCGATAGTACCCCGGTTTGCTCTGTTGTGATTTTTGTCTTGATTTTCGTTTTATGGAGGCCATCTTCCTATTGAAAAAAAATGTAAAAAACGGGAGTAAAATTGTAAGAAGCATACAAAATTCCTTTTTTCAATACAACGAGTTACATTTAATGTATCAAGATAAGGTATTTTCAAGAAAATATTCGTTGTGTACAGATCAAGATATGGCACATATTCTCGCTGTGTACATGTATAGGCCCTGATTTCAAAGTAAGGTACCTATCTTCGCCTTGTTCATGTAATTAGGACCTATATCAAAGTAGGTATCCACAACCTAGTTTTGTATTTTGTATTATATCAAATTTATTTATTTATTTAAGGATTGCCCATTAAGTCCGAAGATTTTTTCCAATGGAGTTCTATAAAAGTAGCTTACCCTCACCTAGTTTATGCATTATTTTGAAATAGGTACCCACTATCAATTTGTAGATATATCATAATATGTTAGGGTACCTATCCTCGATCGGTAATTGTGGCACAATTAGTAACTTCGAAGCCTTTGAACAAGGGCTCTGTGTCGCCGAAGCAATTGCGATATATTAGGCATACGTATCGCGGTACAGAGGCCCATGCTTATACAAGTTACATACTATAGGTCGAAAAAAACTTGAACATTAGCCGATTTATTATGAATACCAATCATGTTTTAAAAATATTAAAATGAAAATCGCCGCAAATACATTCATGTACATACTGAAAAGATAAAGAAACGCATAGACATATTTCATGCTAGTTTTTAGTCATAACACCATTACATAAGTTCAAATCAGCGATTTGGTGAGCAGACGATTTTTGTACGATGTTTTGCTACTGGAATATTGAAAGATAACACTAAACTTAGAAGAGAAATACAAAAACAAAACAGGAAAACCATCATTTACTAATAGTAATATATTTGGACACATAAAGTTACATTAACAAAGTGATAAAAATAGATCTGGACGCTGGCCGTCATTTGTAAGGTTACACTGTAGCCTGGAATGTTTAGGTTGGGAGAATTTGTATAATCATAAATATCACGAGAAACATGGGACGTTTGTTCGGTTGTAACTGCGGAATTTCATTGGTTGAGAACGGAATGAAATTTACGAAGGCACGCAGTTGACATGTCGTTTATTTCAGTCAAAATATATGTTGAAAAATAATTAAAATATAATAACACTTGAATGTTTCTTCAGATGTATTTTAGTTCGGAGATATAAATTATATGAAAATAAAAATACAAACTAGAAAAAGACGGAGGCCGAAACGAACAAATATTGTCGGTCGGGTTAGCGGAAACCAGCAAACCAGCCTGATAATGACGTATAAATCTAGCTGTGTATCAATCAATCAAACAGTTAAACTTTACATGCAATAAAATCGTCCTTACTTTTGGGTTCAACGTTCATGTTTTGACACTCATGTTTCTCGGGTATTGATTACATTCAGCCGGATAATCAAACACGCTGTGTTGTAATGGTTTCGCTCATCTTTCTGTTGGTAAGTTTATAAAATTTAATTATTATCCTGCATATAGATTGCTTTCATTTTGCTCTAACCCTTACCCTTAAAAATAAATCTTATAAACTAGAAACTCGATTTTATCCCATCTTAAAATTTCACATGATATATTGCATAGCTTAATATATTATGTAATAATATATATATTGTTATGCATTCTAGGATATGCAACGTAAGCTTTCATTGTTTTGTATACGAGTATGCAAGCTGAACTTTGAAATATTTTGGACAGTTTATGCCGAAATATTAGGCACAAAATTAAATGCAGCACTTCTAGATGTCAGTATGAAGAAACTTTCAAACCATACGCATTTATCGCCTTATTGTTGATCGTTTAGAATATATGTAATCTATTTTGATCAGCTTAATAATTTGATTGTATATATGTGTGTCACATTTTGTTTTTGGAGCATAAAGTACTCATCGTTGAGTGACTGCCACTAATTTACATATAACACACTTAATCCGCTTAAAATGCCTGTTAAAGCCCAGTTATCATTATGTTTTTAATTGTTCTTGCTTTTCTGATCTCCGATCTCGATTATTGCCAGCTATAAACAGAAAAAACAAAAATATACATGCATTTTGTAAATTAATGAATCAACGAGAGCGAAGTGCATTACTGAAATTATCAATTTTCTTAATCACGTTCTCAAACATAATAAAACCACCTGGCAAAATGTGTAGCTCTTTAAATTGTAAGTAATTCTTAAATATCTAATATTGTATTATTATTGTTGTTTGAGATTTATGCACCACCGTCACCGTATTATTTTTCTGTATTCATATGCAACCCTCATAACACATGTATATGTGCTGGGTGAATAAACTATATATATATAGCCGGTGTTGTTACCGGTGTCGCCTAGGTTCAAGTAGCCGGTATACCGGGTAAACCGTGCTATTTTTGAAAAGAAAATGGTTTGTTCTAGAGGTGTCATTGATAAGGATTTTTGTATCGATATATCGGTAATTATCGACGATACAGCGATATATCGATTGACAGGCATATATGTCAACAGCTCTTACATTTACCCTCTGAATTTCAGCTTATGTGTTTTTCATTGTTTTAAGAGGGTATTTACCAAATACAGTTATATTGGATCATATGCATAGTGTAAACAATGATCAAAGATAAAGGAGCTTGAAGGGAGTCCAATGATTCCTTAGTGGACGTACATCCGGATTCGAAATTACGACAAATTTAGTAGCATTCGTTGGAGAAACGGGGCATCTGGGAGATAATTCTGATTTGATTTCCGTTTTCGTTTTGGTTTGTATGAAATGTGATTCGATACTCGATATTATAGAATTGGAATCGATATCGAATCGGATTACATAGATCGTTGATATATCGATATCCGAAGAATCGATTACACCCCTAGTTTGTTCTCATATTCCCGATGACGTCCAGGTAAAGTCCCGAAAACAAAGCCATTCTTCACGGTGACGCCCACTTAGATCCCGGTTTCGCAACGGATGTCCATGGTGTAGGCCCGGTGTCGATATGACTGACCCCGATGTATGCCTGAGCTGCCAAGGTCGTAGCGGGTGGTACTCCGGTGTTCGGCGATATAGTCCCGGTCATGATACGGCGTTTACCCAGTGACTATCGGGAGTACAAAAAGCAGGAAGAAGTTCAATCGGCATCAGTTGATTAAAGTCATCAGGAGCCATGCCTAAGAAGAAGATCAATAAAAAACTTCTCTAACGAACAAAAAAACTTCTCCAACGGAGACTTCCGTTAGTAAACTAATTTACTGTTGATTTTCAGGGTAAACCAAGATACCATAACATCTAAGCTGAATTGAAGCTGTGTGGTTTTATGTGTGTCCGTGCATCTTCTGAAGGGAAAGTGTTTTCTAAAGCATCTTTTTTATCATCATGCTTAGTGATTGTGCATAGTGTTTGTACATAGTTATTGTGCTGAGTTTGTTATATTTTTGTGGTTAGGAAATGAAATATTTGTGATGGATATAATCAATATGGAATAATATTAGGATTGATTTATGAAGTAGGTGGATTTTCTTGAACACTGCACTTAACTTTCACAATGGTACCCCCCCCCTCACATGATTGAACTTCCCGTGCACTATTTTTGAAAATTAGAAACAGTTTTTTAAATCGAAAAATGTGTACGAAATACCCAGGCAAACGAAGCGGTGTGTTTTCCAAACATTTCCATAGGATAAAATCACTTATTATAATGTTTATAGACCAAATCAAATTCACGAAACGAACAAATATTTTCAGAGATTTTCTTTCGGAGCAAGACCTTAGGCCTTTATATCATTGACATTCTTCATATAAATTGACCATTTGGACATCTACATCATTAATTATATGATTTTGAGGTGTATAAAATCAAATCTTGTGCATAAAAACGTGAGCTGCGACATATAATGTGCTCATTTTGTTGTGATGTATTGGTGATTTAATGTGTTTTTATCACAATATTGTCTATGAAATATGTAAACAAAGACTGGAATATACATATCATTCAATGTAATCTTATATATTCATAGCGTAGCACATTTTTATGCAATCAATATATCTCCAATAAAGTTATACATTTGTCACGCGATACAAATATTATTGTTGAACCAAGTTAGTTCCATAATTTTGATTTGTTTTTCAATGAAATCTTGTGCAGGTATATAAAATAACTGCACGCCATCCGCGGCCTGCACACATTCATTTTAAATTTACGCGATCATATCACACATTATTCGGCTTTGATTAACGTCTATAGCATGACAACGATTCCCTGCACCAACGAACAATCACGACATACTATACGACATACTATCAGGCAAGACGCAGACTTGCTAGCGATTCTAAAGGCAGCCACGCCTAACATATCAATATAGCGACGTTTTTTCTCAACAACCTCAGGATAAAACAGATAAAATATCCAGTATATTAAAAATTCCCAGGAAACCTGTAGCCATATTGCTAATATCGGAAAGCTGGAATGCGTTTATAACGTATGAATAATAAAACTCATTGACATTATACACGTAAAATAGGGAAATTTAATCTTGTAAAAATATTGCGCAATTTGATTGATAAAAAACATTGCTTTATTGCATTGTCAAACAAACGTCGGGCAAATATTAGTCGCCGTACATATCACAATAGCAAACATAAATACACACCAATCGAGTAATGACAACGATTCCGTATATCGATGAACAGTCATGGCGCACTGTATGCCAAGTAAGACTCAAACTTGGTAGCGATTCTAAAGGTAGCCACGCCTAAAATATCAATTTAGCAAACATACAATAATGTCATATACTTCTGGTAATTAATATTACTACATAATACAATTACATCGTCAAACGTTAATCAAACGTTTGCGTTCATACATATCACAATAGTTAACTTACATGTACATTGTACATCAATTGCATATTGTGTACCATCATGCTAACATCATCATAGCGTTATTAAAGAAGGCTTCAAATTTACTTAAAAAGACTTTAAAGTATATATAGGGAGGCTAAGTAACAATAAAAAATTATATTCATTATCATTCATTTTATATGTATACACGTTTAATATTTAGAACTGGACAACGTTGATGTTCTTGTGAACAAAATTAATGAATTCTTGTGAACAAAATGTAGACAGTGGTAATCGTTGACCATGTAGTATTCAATAGGAATACTTTGCCCTTCGGATGTAACTTTACATCTTTTTTACCCAAATACACCCTTGAAATAAATTTCAAGCGCGTCTGTACTTTTGTTTGTACGTCATTAATCGGTAGTTAATTAATAGTGCTAGAGTACTTTGTTCATAAAGGTCTACTATAGTTTAGCCAAATAATGTTCAAATGTATACAATACTGATGACTGTGACTTTACTATGTTTGTCTATAAAATGTGAATCTAGAGCAACAACTTTGGATGTTTCAATGACAAAAGGCAAGACAAACATATAGAATATATAAGGAAACGCTCAATTATCCCAATGTGTTATTACTGCATGTTTGCGTAAAAATTGCATGAAATTTGTAACTTATTGAATTTCTGTATTTCTTCTGATAAATTATTCTCCGCTCGACGATAAAACCTTTCCTATTTCGTAACTTTCGACAGAGTGTTAAGTTGATTTTAAGTTGTTCAGCCCTTGAAGAATTCTGAGTCTTCTGTCTACATATCGAGTGTCTACTTTCATGAAATTGCGTCTACACTTTAGAAGTAATGATTAAACACATTATTTTTAGAGGATTTTGACTGTCAAAAACTACAAACGAAATACAAAATAAATCCTGTAGTCGTTTGAAATACGCTTAATTACCACCTACATGCACATGTTCTGTAATGTCCGGTCAACAGACTGGTTTCTTGGTTTGAACCTTTTTGATGAGGATTACAAGAGAATACTTCAAACATCGTGACCAACTTGTCAAAATACAGTACAATCCGTTACAATGACCGTAATTTGAATACATTCTTCATGCCGAAGAAGTTCAAATCGGAGATTCTTGGCAATACACCATAAGCCCGTTAACAACATCGTTATTTCGATATCTCTATTTTCTTCTCTAATTGTGCCTGATTGAAATCGTTGATTGGCATTTCGTATGTCCATCTCACGGGTAAATGTGCGGATACAATCAAAATTATGATGACGGTAGAATATGAATCTAGCGGGATATTACACCGATCTTTTCTTTTCAAACTAGACATACGTAGGCGTCAGCTTTTTTGGAGCAGGTTAAATTCTGGATATTCAATGAGGAATCTGAGACTTTCCGAGCTCAGTGCGAAAATATCCAGAAACGTAAAAACAATATATTGATGTCACAATGAAGAACTTTTCATCTAGTCTTGGTTTGTTTTGTTTGTTCTTCCAAAATATCAACCCGCCCGTCTACAAATCCGTCTCACTTATTTTATTGGTGATTGATAAAGCGTTGCTATATTTTAAATCATACAAACAATAAATGTATTTTGAGCTGCTCATCTATGCTAGTTTGTCTATCATCCATTTATCATGAACTTGTGGAAGTTTGGAATGTTTTCTCTCGTTCTAAGCATTATTTATATAAAATTGAATAATGACTCCCCATGATGTTATCCAACAAAGGACGAGAATCTATAACTATGGTTTGTATTGCCTTACATACATGACAAATATTTTCACTCGTACATTTGTAACAAATACATACAAGTACTAAAATATATCGCTTCATTTCGGGATCAACATAAAGCATTATATATTTAATGACTTCTTCATTGGTAATACAGAATCATGCTCAAGTCGAATCATATTGACTGCATCAATATCACCAAGAAACTACTTACGATATACTAGTATTTTACAGTACATACTTGACATGTATGACATTTTGAAAGCAAACTATTTCTGTCAATATCAATCAATGAAACTGATAGAAAACGTTTCATGACATTACTTCTCGTTAGTCCTACTTGAACTCTAAACCATAGGCGTAGACAGGAATGAAATGTTTACACGCACTGTATCCAGATCTCGAGAAAACTCATCATACGATATTTTGGTTATAAAACTTAGGTCGCGGAATTTTTATGCGTAAGTGTGTATTGTGCGCAATGGGCGCTACGCCCTCGTAAACCTTTGATATTCTTAAAGTTTAGACTTAATAATCCTTCACTCTTAACTAATGATGAAAATCACATAATCTGCATTATGTACGCGACATTTTAGTCGCTGTAGCAGTCGATACATCAATCATTAAGTAGTCGGGCACTTTGTGATGAGCAGTAGCCTTCAAACAATGAATTATCCGTAATTATCATTGTATTATGGTTGGTAGTTTTTTATGTTTTCCAAGTAATCATATCATTCTCATAGGATACATAGTCTTGAAATGTTGCAAGTTTTTCATTTTCCGTGTTTTTTTCTCACAATCTAAGTGGCGTATTCTTGTCGCAACTTTATATTTCAATGCTAAATAAATTATCTAAAAATTAATATTAATATATTATATATGTTTACGTATTTTTCAGTTGTTGGTATCGAACTACTGATTCAACAGTTCTTCATACGTGTACATATCGTTTCTATGATAACATATTATAGAATGCATTCCGTCATTGCTATGACAACAGTCCGGATTTCTGGGGGAGCTGTGGAACATTGAGACTTTCATAGGACACCAGGGTGAAAAAGTATAAGTGACCAACACTAATGAAGAAATAGCCGCGTTGCCCGAAGGCTTGGATAAGTTGATAATATTCTTCAAGACCACAACTGTCGTATTTTTTAAATTTTATTAAAATAAAGCGTTATTTGACTAACTCTGGCTATGTGCATCTGTTATTATTTGTTTTGGGTGCTAGGTCAGAAGTAAATGCTAGGGAGTTTTTCAATTCAAAAACATTCAAATTAAACAACGTAGATTATAACAAACTCACCATAGATAGAACCAGAGATTGTGGATTTTTGTCATTTAAAATGCACCATATTCTCCTTATCTGGACCCTTCCAATAAGAGGAACCAAAATCTGACAGAAGAATGCCACAACCTTTGTTTTTTGATAATATCATCAAATACATGTTTTATGTGTATTACGACTTGGTTAAATAGTATATATATACTAATTTCAATGTGACTTTTTATCATGATTTCTATGCAACAGAATCCAAATTTTTATAACAGCATGTATTAGATGAGCTAAGCTGTTTTGAGGCGGTTGTGATAGAAGTAATAACAAAAGTTCGGTCAACCACTCTCTGTAGCTTCTGTCTTGATTCGATTCCACTCCTTCCGGTTAAGGAGTCCGGTTCAGGAACCCAGTTCAGGAGTCCGGTTCAGGAATCTGGTGTGTTTCTATTCGTTTTCGAGTAAATGTAGTGTTTAAGTGTTATATAAGTGTTAAATAAGTGTTAAATATGTGCTTAAAGTGTGTTTGTATTCATTATTCTTTGGAACTGATATGTGCATTTCTACATAATTGTGCTGGAATAATGTGTTTTTATTCATAAAATTGGATTATTATACAACATTAACCTTCTGAACTTAAGGTAGGGCGATTTTGATATCGACCTTGCACAGTAACATTCACTGTTCTCGTTAATGGTTATTTATCACACATTAACAACAGTAAAACCTCTCTAAGTTATATACTACTTCTACATTAAGACCACCTCGTGTAATAGACAATTAATGATGGTCTTTATGTTTAAGTTTTACTGTGTAGATGTATTCAATACAAAGAGAATCAGTTGTATAATTGCTGTAAATTGCTGTAAAATTTCTAACATTATTGAATGAACTATTGAATGTAAAGTCCTACATACATACTCGTATCTGAAGCGTAATGATAACGAGTACGACTTTCTCTTTGTAATGATAATACAGTCTAACCTGTGTTTGCGGCCATTTTTTATTTATAACAAACTGACCAAATAAAGGCCACCTGTCAATGTAGGTCACATTTTGTCTTTCGCAAGGGTGGCCTTTGTCCACAGGTTTGACTTTATATTGAAAGTGATGAACTATTTTTTTACCAAATCATTTTACAGTCTTTGTTTTCAAGCTAAGGATATGAATTTCAAAATTTTCAAAAACCGCTTCCTCACATGTGAAATTTGACTTGTCTCAGCGGGATCCAACTCACAGCGTGAAAGGTAATGACCACTCTACCACAAAAGTCCCTTCACTTAAACGTTTATCAATTAATTGTTGTTAAGTGGATAAATATTATGGATGTATTTTATTTCTTATCAATATAATTTAAAATTTTTATATTAATTTTATGTTTCATAAGTAATATGTATATATCAATATCATTTCTGTAACAAAATCGCCGTTATCTTTTTTAGCTAAATTCTTCTAAGTCTCCGTACGATTAGGCATTAAATATTATATCGATTTAGTCCTAACGTGCCCCAGTACCACTGGAAATTTACAGCATAATTCTTTTGTCAAAATGTTCTAGATATATTTTTCAAGATGTTTCGAATCATTGTTAGGCCTAATAAAAGGTTTGTTTCCGGGTACCCGACCGACACAATATTTTACCTGCCGACTCATAAGTTTGTACGGCACCCAAATCTTAGTGCTATATTGTAATTTTCTCAACACATTCATATTGCAGCGCACATATTCCCATACAGTGTTACCAATATATGTAAAAAACAGCATAAAATAAAAAATAATCCCCACCTACCAACCCATATGGGCTTTTGGGCTTGTAACCGGAAACAAACCTTTTTTTTGTTTAGGACTTATCAATTTTCGAGTCGAGTGGAATATTTTCAACCATACGTCGATATAAAGTCATATGTGACCTTAATATTTCACTCGCACTCCATTTTTATAAAGTTTTAATTGACATTTTACTTATTATCGATGTTTTATTGTATATTCAGTACAAAAAGAAACGAAATCACTCACGAAAATCAAACTAGATTATGTCATTATTAGAATATATCAATTTATTTATATCATAAGTCCAAAATACAAATGTACGTATATACGTTTGTCGTATCAACTTTTCTTTTTGTATTGAATATGTATTAACAAATATAGAGTAATATTCGATGAAATTATGGCAGCAAATATAATCATTTTCTTGATATATTAGTCGCTTTATTTCGACATTGAAATAAATATAAATAAAATTGAGTTTCTTTAGAAGCAAACAAAGCTAATGTGATGATATAAACAGTTTAAAATGTTGCAAAAATACAATATACATGGTGTGTTGTTTGTTCATACTGATAGAGGCACTTTTCCGTGTAAGTCAATATGGAAAAGATGCTGTCTAACTATGTCACTTAGAATAACCAGCAGTATACTATGTCTAGACTTTTACAAGGTGACACATCATTTCTATTACGCTCTGTATTAAGGACAGATGACCTATGTGTGTTTTATGGTCTATCTCTAAAGGATCGTCTAATCAAACCTTTATACGTAAAAAACTCGTGTGTATTGTTGGTTAATTTTGTTCAGAAAGTTATATCCAGGAGTGTAGCAAGTGTTCAAGTCAAGCATCACATTTGGTAATATACCTGTAGTTATACTGTCCTAAAATATTACACAAACAGTATTAATGTATGATATTCGTATTACGTCCCAGGGATTTTCATCATTCACTGATAAGATACGGAAATAGCTGATGATGGTTGTTACAGCCAAAAGAGATACTAAACTTGTGAATTTTGGACTGTCTAAGATTATTTGCTCTCTGGTGTATTAGATGCAGTACCAACCTGAAATGTATACGAACGATTCCCACTGTATTTATATAATATAAAGATATGGTACATGTCTAGAATGACATCCATTTTGGGGTTATTGTTGTATTATACTCTAATTTGTTGTTCCTGGTGACAGCAAGATAATTGTTTTAACTGTTCATATAGTTATTTGGTCATGAAGCCGTATATAAATTCATGTTATTGTGTTAGCATTTCTATCAGTAGTCATTGAATAAAAAATATATTCCGTGAAAGATCTATATTTTTTTAGAATTCTTTAAATGTAGGAAGTTTGCAAACAGACGGGTTTTATCGGTAAGAATGGTTTCTTAGAAAAAAGGGCGGAAAATTTATATTGACATCTTAAAACGTTGCAACCGAAAACGGTGCTGCATCTTTAAATGCTATAATTATGCCACATAAGTAATAGGATATTGACTTCTATGTTTATCCACTGCTCTGACAGATTGTACTGTATGCAATATGTTAATTTCATGTGCTCAGTTTGTCAAGAGTAAAACATGTCTCAAAATAATGGACCCAGAGTTTACGATGTTAATGTACCTAAACTGCGACAGTGGTCCAGTGGTTAGTGCGCTGGAATTGTAACCCGGAGATCCGGGTTCAAATCCCGGTCGCGGCCGGTCATACCCTTCTGTGAAAATTTAACAAAAATGTCAATTTTCCTCCATATGTGTAGAAGTTGTCGGCCCCTTGTGGAAGGTTAAGTTAGTACTAATTAGCATACAGTCCAGGAAAACTGGTTAGATGACCCGATCGCCGTAAAGAACAGAAAAATTGTTGAAAAACGGAGTTAAACCCTTGTGAAATAATACTGCGTTAATACTCATAATATTTCAGCAATATGATATCCGGGGAAGAGAATTGATATTGCTTCTTTCTTCACATCTTTCGTCTGTATAAAACAAAGGAAGAAATGAGACAGGCCAATGTACATCATAAAGTCCAAACCATATCAAGCCCAGACTTGGAGTCGAAACAGAAAATCAATGATTTGGGCGTGAGGACTAAATTGAAAAAAAAACTGATATAGTTACTGAACAATTTACATAAATGTTGAGACGGGATTATTAAATGTACACGAAAATTTTAAACTCTACCCAGTATTGTTTAAAACTATGAAACTATAAACATTTCCCGATGTTTATTGGAGTCAGCATCGATATTTCGATAATAGGAAATGTGTAAAAGGTCGATAATGAATGATACGGTCGTATTGTTTTGTGTTGAAATATCATTGTATGATACACCTAAAGATGAACCTTAAGTCTTTCTAGTCCATTCTGTGGCGATTTTAGTTAGGCATACTTACTGTGGCATGTCTCTAAATTACGACAATTATCTTACTATTGTTGTTATTCGGAAACATTTTACCTCGTAAAACATGTCACCTCAGTTTTAGACATGTTCTAGATATAAAACATAAATGGTCAGTTTAATGTAATTGCTGAAGCATTTATACGAGAACTGAATATATTGATCGTGATTAGCATATAAGAATAGCATGGGTCATAAATTCAATTATCCGCAGAGTTCGGAAAACGGGCGATCACTTCGATCGTGGCGGATTGGATCTCAGTAAATTTATCTGTGCCTAAGATAGATCGATGATCTGCTGGGCTGAAAGTCTGATAAGCGCAATTGTTGGGTATGATTAGAGAGGTTCGACTGTATTTGTTGTGTTTTGCATCGTCCTTTTTACATCAATATTTCTCTTATTGTAAAATTGTAAGTCTGTTTAATATAATGATAATATGAAATTATTCAGTGATCCAGATCGTGCGTGCACGTGCGTAATTCCCGCACGTGAAATTGTCATTAACGGCCAGCTTAAGAACTGTCATGATTTTGTACATTTACGTATAATTTGTTGCAATTTGGTAGTTGGATACGCTCAAAATTGAAATAGATGTGCGCGCATTTATGTGCTTCTGTTTAATAAATCGGCAAAATGAATCATATCGCAGAATTTCGCCGACTGTGGAAATAATCATATATTACATCCCATAAATGTTTGAATCGTTCAAATAAAACGTCTACATTAGCCTAATGTTACAGTTGAGTAAAACGGCTGAGTTGATCAGTTACCGTAAACGTCGAAAACTTATATTTATACACAGAACTATTAACAATTTGATGCTCTATCCGTTGCTCGTTCTCATGTACATTATTCAGTGGATACATGGTTAGATAGACCAACGCAAACAAATGTAAAATGTGTATATGATGTTTATTAAGATGATAATAACGAAAAACAGTAACGTCACAAAAATTACAGTCAGTAAGATTTGGGCTGGGATAACAAGTTTTACATAAATCGTTATGACATATGTAATCTTAGGTCAAATTAGGTTATCTAAGTCAAAAACATACATTATATACACTATTTAATACAAGTATAAAAAGTTTTCTCAAAATGTTTTGTTAAATTACCAAATCATATTATTATTAATTGGCTAGATACTTAAAAAGATCTTGGTATGTAGTTTTGGTTCCCTCGAAGATTGTTGCACTTTTTCATCAATTAGACGATTTGGTAACTTTATGGTTTCGTGAAATTTTGCAGTCAAGTTGTCGGTGAAATTGATCAAGCGTCTTTCAACTCTTAGGAAAAGTAAACATGATAATAACCAAATAACATGTTGAAATAGATCCACTCGTAATCACACATGAAGAGTAAATTTATTCATAACTTTTGGAACATAGGAATACCTTTACCCGAATATTTTTCAAGCTTGGAACACATCACTTTTTAGTTTTCGAAACTGAGTGTACATTCACTCCCATAAAATTATAACGAGCACTGTATATATCTTTCTACATTGAAAACAAATGAAAATAGATAGTCCATGCCCAAATAGCGATGTTTTACTAAACAGCCATTGCATTTAATGGTATTTCATTAGATCTACATTTATTTTCATAAAATAAACCCATCATTCTGATGAAGATGATGTCAATATGCGTACTTATTTAGTTCCAATGCAAAAGGCATACATTCACATCAAAAACATGTTTTCAATGCGCATGGTTTTAAGTGAGTGAGTGAATGAGCGGGCGAGCGAGCCCGTCCGTCCGCCCGTCTGCACAGATGAGAGATATCTAAGGGGGTTAGTGAACAAATTGACATTATGAGGTTCATTAAAAAAAAACGCCATCGTGGGGTCAAATTTTGCATTGTGGGGTATATTGTGGGGTTAAAACATTAAAGGCAGATCAAAGGTATTACCCCATACTGTAGCTCTTGCATGTCCGTCCGTCAGTCAGCAAGGCTGTAGGTAATAAAGTATATCTAAAGTACCATATGTACATGCATAGTAGATTGATTTACATATTATGAATAAGTGCAACTAGTCCTATGGGTTTATGAGCCAATATCAGATTTCAATGAAAGAAAATCACATGACTAAAACACGAAAATGCTATTATACGGTAATTTCAATATTAATGAAATAAATGTAATATATTAGATGATGTTAAATTTTGAAACAATAATTTTCATTTGGCCTAGTCTAAAATATTTAGGTTGGGAGAATTTGAATCATCATCAAAAACACGTGAACAACGTTGTATATGCTTGTGTTCGTTTGTTCTGAATTTCATTGACGGGTAAGCGTGTATTGAAGTTGTAAATTTTATAGCAGACGAAAAGTTTGACATAACATTTCATAATACAGTCTAACAAAATATTATGACCATCTTTGACTAACCATCGGCGTTTCATTGAAAACTGCCCCTCTGGAACTGCGAAACTTTTATTCCTTGTCTTATATAATGTTGATGCATGTGCAAGATAATTTCCTCTTTTTAATAAAAAACCCTACTTTTAGAGAAATATTTCGTTTCTGACGAATTACGAGTTTTCCGTTCAGTTTTGAAAACCGATTTTTGCGGTTTCAAAACTAACCAAGACCATGCGCGAATAATTCCTTGACTGGTATTTAAAACAACTACATCTAAGCACATTCACTGGTACTGCGCCTGATGGAGAGATTGGGTTCAAATAACTCGTAAAACGAAACTTCTCTTACAGAAAAAACACTTCAAATATTTCTTTAGTTACATTCAAGGGAGACTATTCGACAGGCTCTATTGTATTCTCCATGATGCTGTTGGAGTTACCTCCCTTGAATTGCAGCGTGATTGGTCAATGTCTAATGGAAAGGATAGAGATTATGATAAACGTTTACATAGGCGTTTTTTTTCTATCATGAAATATGATATTTACATGAATATATATATGAATGTCAAAAGTTTTTCGCACGCTCCGCGTGCAATAAGTTGCGAGTACAGTAACAAAATGACATAACGTACAATTCGCCCTGGACCTGGACCCCCACCCTAGTTATTCAGTCCCCCCAACTAGAAATCCTGGATCCGCCTATGATTTGTATCGATAATCATCAGGTTAAAGAATGTGTTTTATATTTATCATTATGTTGTTATAGACATAATATTGGGAATATATGTAAATAAATAGAAAACAATTTGTGACCATGTTTAATAAATTCAACCGTTCGTTGGGCACATTTTCATGTTATCAGAAAATATATACATTTAGGTCGTCAGTGTTTTAAACACGGAATGCTTAGAAATCCAACAAGTCTCTGTGTTATATATTTACGAACCTTCAAGATGGAGCAATTGCTTCAAACTTGGAAGAGAACATGCAGTTTTGTATAGCAAAAGTGTTTGTGTCAAAGGTCAGCTAATTGAACTATCTATTTGTAATGAGAAATACCCATGTTGAACAATCTGTTTTGTAATGAAGAGTATACAGTCATGTTGAACATACTGTCTGTAATGAAGTCTACACATGTTGAACAAGCTGTCTGTAATGATGATTACACATGTTGAACAAACTGCCTGTAATGATGAGTACATATGTTGAACAATCTGTCTGTAATGAAGAGCACACATGTTGAGCATACTGCCTGTAATGAAGTGTACACATGTTGAACAAACTGTCTGTAATGATGAGTACCCCTATTGAACTAACTGCTTGTAAAGAGGTGTATCCATATTGAACAAACTGTCTGTAATGATGAGGACCCACTTTGCATTGAAAAATCTGTTTGTACTGATGTGTACCCATGTTGAACTAATTGTTTGTACTGAGGAATATCCATTTTCTCCTCAACATTGTTTATAATTGTGTTTTATTTAACAACATACTTATTGATCGGAGCAGTAATTATTTCAGTATTAATCATAATGTTAGTTAAGTAACTATCTAGAGACTGAAAAATTCCAAAAAATGGTTGTGTCAACAGTCAAGCTACAATTACCTAAACACAGTTTTCCTGGTGGTAAGTAATGATGAGAGTGGCGACAGTTATAAACTCGATATCAGTAAATGATCATACTATAAACAAGCAAGCTTCAAGCAAACCACCAAAAAGTTAATCGCAAAACATTCTCCCAATCATGGGTATATTCGGAAGGTTTAACCGTGCAATGAAAAGTTCTTCGGCTTCCAAAGCTTATCGCGATGACAACGTAAATGGAAGGATACCAACTCGCGTATTAAAGATACTTAACTGTAGGAGAATGTGTCCTAATTGAATGAAAACTACATTGACTTGGATCCAAATATTTCTTCGTTATTTCATTATTTCTGACTGTGTTGATTTCGATCCCATTCGATCCTAGTCTGGCCTAGATCTCAAAACATATTATTAGGTATCCGTAAAAATTTGATAATACTTAACGATCGCATTTGTGAGGATTGCGGCAATAGTAAACTAACATTCCGAAACTAGTACATGATTGATTATTCCACTACATCATTCAGCTTGCATTTTTTTTATCAGTATTGAGGTGAAGTAGACAACCTCTTTTCATATGGACATTGCCCACTGTCCATGAAATTTAAGATTAATTTATGAGAACAGGAATGGTCCTACATACAACATACTAACAGCGATGGGACGCTTCCGTGTCAACAGAATTTTTTTTGAAAATTTAGATCTTCAAGTTATTTCTAGCATTGATGAAAACATAAATAACCCGCCATCACGTAATTCAAAAATTTACATCAATGAAGTCACTGATAAAATATCTCAATCCTACTAAAAAGTTGCTGATAAAGTATTCTCTAGTTCTAAACATCTGTCTTACACGGCCAGCTGTAGGTCATCATTTAGGGGTAAAGTGCCCCCCTGGTACGGGCCTCAATGTCATAAAGCAAGGAACGCCTACAATCACGCAAATTTTATCAATTAAACCTGTCACGGGTTAACACGCAGCTGTCAAGGGCGGATACAGGATTTTTGTTTAAGGGGAGGCTTAAAGTCTAGATGTGTACGTAGAATATGGACACAGTCAGCACATAACTGACGTTTTTTACTTATGCTTGCCAATTTTTAGTGACGGCGCATGCCGGCTCCTTGCCCCGCTAAAACCGCCCTTTGACGGTTACATACTATAAGACCAGGAGATTCCGACATAAACGCCATACATTGTTTAAATCTAAATGTAGATTATCCGTAAAGTAATACAGTTTGTACGATTTGAAGAATAAAAGGTTTAGTGTTTCCTCATTTGAACGCGGATCAGAAGATTCAAAATCTGTCGTAAGATCCTTCACACCACGGATATTATTGTATCACTCTTAATTTTAATTATATACAAGTACTTATGCTATTTCCTCCAGTTCTGGAGATAATAGTAACATGAATATATATACAGTAATACATTTACATGATAATTTCTATAAATAAACTGGGAACAGAATGCACATGTACAAATGGTTTCAGATAACATCTTACATGCATAAATTTACTGAGGATATAAAATAAGGTTGCAGACATGTCATAAAGCTCAATTTTATTACATGCATGAAACTGCATTAGCCGTTTTACGATCAGAGACGTGATGCCGCGTAAGTTAATGTCTTAAAGTACACATATATGTAAGGTTAAATGGCATCATATACATCCCTTTTGCATAAAAGAAATACTACTACGGTATACAGTCTTAAAGCAACTATACAACGATTTTATCATGTGACATTGATTGTTTCTGATATGGTCAAATGACATACTTAACTCTGTGTCCACCTGCGTGGGTCGTGACATTAATGTGATATCGATGTATGAATATATACGCATTGCTTGAAGTACTAAGTTCAATAAAGTAGGTCTGATGGTAGACAGTTCTGAGCAAGATTTGAATACATGATCAATTACATTATAAGTTACACGACCTAGAGCTAGGTATATCTAATGTCAAAGAATATTGGAAATATCTTAAAGAGTTTAAATAAGTCATAAGCACAACATGGAAAACAACATCAAAACAATTTCATGAACGCTTAAACAAGCGAATTCTCAACATATTACTGACGAAAGGTTGTCTGACTTGGATAAAAACAATACACCTATTATTTACTACATATATGTCTTAAATACAGTCAAACCTTTAAACAAAGGTCGCCCTTGGGAAAGACAAAACGTGGTCTTTAATGACAGATGGTCTTTACTCGGAAGTCAGTTTGTTCTAAATAATCAGTTTTTCAAAGAATAGCCTTTATTCACAGGGGGGTCTTTATACGGAGATGGTCTCAAACACAGGTTTAACCGCAGACCTGTTTCAAGCGATGAAATTTCAAGACAGTTACAAAACTCAGTAAAGGCGAAACATCCTTACAATGATCAATATGTACCTAAAATTAACAAAAAAAAACACAAAATCATTTAACGGGATACTAGATGCAGGGGTTTTACCCGATTTTTGACTTATTGGAACAATTCGACCAATTTACAGAAACAAACTTCCAGTAAATAACGTTAGCAAAAATAGACCTATTACGGTTCTTACCTGCAAGATTTTATTGGAGTACATATACTTAATAACCTAACTAATACCTTGGTTGAACATCAGATTGGGTTTCGGTCCACTTACTCCACACATGATCATATATTTACCTTAATTGTTTAGTGTTTTTGCTCTTCCAGCGATTTTTCAGCAGCCTTCGATTTCATTTGAAAAGGAGGTCTTTGGTACATAATTTTCAAAATCGGTACCAGGGACCAAATATTTGATGTTATCAAAAATAGGCTCCCAAGTATAAAGTCTTGTGTTTCAGTATATGGTAAAAAATCAGAAAATTTGTCTCCTATTTTGAATAATGTAAAATAATAATTATATGTCTAGCATAGATTGATTAAATTGATTAAATTATAACATTTACATGCACAGTCAATCCTCGATAATGAAACCACACCCGAGACCGGACGTGATAATCAGATGATCTCAGTATCAACTTGAATTATAGGGAGATATTAAAAGCCCGTCCGAAAATAAGTGGTCGTTATTACAAGGTGGTTGTAATATTTAGGTGGTCGCTGTTTGAGGTTTTACTGTTGTGTAATTCAAAGGCCTTCATTTCTTCGTTAATATGAACACCTTTAAGTACCCACTTTAATCAAAATGTTGCATCTGACAAAAGTATCGTAAGTAGGAAATTATAAGGTTAGCTATATTTGCACATTACTTATCAATATGCTAAACTGTTCCTTTATAACAACGTTTATTTCAGTCAGTCATACTGAAATAATGTCAGTAAGTACTACTCGAAATATAGTGAAGTTTTCAATTGTGATTGACATGTCATCTAGGTAAAGATAATTAACATTCATTAAAAATATGCACATGCTCGTCGATCAGTCACCTCAGTGTACATATCGTGTAGATAAAAGTTAACAGGTAGTTTTCAGGAACCAATGATTGTCACGCTTCAGGTAGCATCGAAGCCAGTGATCGAGAGAAAGTACAGGTACCGCGATTTAGCACAACGTAGCACTGATGTCAACTCTGATTTCACAGTAATTCTGTTTTTTTTTTTTTTTTTGTAAATACAACTTCGTCGAACGACTATATATTATCATCTGCTTCTCATTAACCAGTGTACGAGCGTGGAATACGAGGTCGCTACCGTCTGTTTCGTCAGCTTCTCATTTACGCAAACTATTTTTGTATTCGCTTTGTTTATGTTTGGTTCTCAGTCATTCTATCTGCGACATTCGAAGGCTTATGTATCATCTACTTTTGAGTATTATTAAAATGGGATTGTCGGTAAAAGCCATTTATTAATGCACCTATTGACAGTATTGCATGTATATGCCATTTATGTGACCGCTAAATAGGATACACAATTCAGGCAGTCATGGCCCATGGCTTGAAAAGGTCTAAGCTATAAATTGTACAGCATTTATGAGATACGCCCCTGGTGCCTTCAGTTGACCTTTCTTTTGTTATGGTTTGTTCTTTTGCTTACTTTTCATTGTATGTAGATGTCATATATTATACCAAGAAAAATGTATAATGATACGCTATCTACTCGTGTACACCTGCTATTTAGTTCAATTTAAGCGGAACAAATTAGCGTTACTTCTGCCTAAAACTTATTATCTATCTCATCGATATAACCTGACTTAACACGAACACGACATATAGCTCAATAATATATGTTTTTTTTTAGAAAATTACGGTTTAGACATATTATCACCAATAGCAAAATTTGGCGACCAAGTATACAATGCAGTATTCCAAATAAAGTAAAAAAATAAAGTAGTCCATTTAAAGTACTATCTAAACTCCAATCACTCGAATAATATCAATAATCATGACATGTCTTAGAGTATTTACTTTTTTCCTTCTTTACTCCTAACTATTGGTGTTCGTGATCAGGGTATACGGATTTTGTCTGAAAGTGGCGTAGCTGGAGATACGCACTTACACACGAGCATAACATCAATTTGAAAAGTGAGATTATAAAAGTGGCTCATCATTTTATTCCTGACCCCCTCTGACAGTAGAAAGGGTTATTACCCCCGCACCCACTAATAAACACCTTGATTTAGAATTATTTCTTCATTCATAGATTTTCTTAATAGTAGTTATTTCAGTTAAAAAATATATTGTATCAAATTCATACGCGATCTCAAAATGGCAGAATCCACATAAAATGATCTTCTTTAATGATTACTTAACACGTTATGGGGTAAAATATCTAAATTTCGTGATGGTCGGTTTATGAGTATGACAGTTTGTGTTAAAGATGGGCCATTTCGTATATGATGTATCTGTGGGATTCATTTTTCACTTCTTAATTAGAATTATACAACGTTTCTCGATGAGGTATAATGTATCGCTATTTTCTGTATTGAGTGGTTTCAGACAAAGCAAAGAGATAAGGTATTACGTAAATCCCTTTGTACACAAAACAAACGAATTTAAAAATTATTGTTATATAATAGGTATTATCGTATGACACAAATGGTAAATTATATCCGTATAGAAACTGAGCTTAATCTCGTGTTTTCTCGTGTTTTATGAAATATACGAAATACATACAATAAGTAAATGTTTACATGTGTTTCAAAAAGGTTACAAACTGATATTGTCATTTAATCATTTAATTGACCAATTATTTGTTGACGTCAATGCATAACAATAAACTGTATTTATAATAATAATAAATAACAACATGTGTTAATACAATATAAAGAAATGTTTTTTCTATATCACGAAAGAACAGACAGATTATGATTTTCACTCATACGAAACACGCAATGGAAGCCCTGCTTTGACGTCAATGGCCCAACGATACTATGTCTAGACATAGCGTGGTATTTACAATGACCCATTTTTAGGTTCATGACCCCTAACTATTAATGTACATGTATAGAGAAATTTATACAGCTTTGGCAAGATGTCTAGAATCAAAGCACTGAGAGTACGTTTTTTCTGTTGTTTTATTATATCATAACGGCATATTGCATAATGGCACTTACTTTGAAATATTTAGTAGCTTTGGAGAAGACAACGATAAGATGATAATAATGACAACAAGCAAAATAGTGATGTTAACAAAATATATAATGAAAGTCGAGCAAAACGATTAGCTTTAAAAAAAAAACAATGTCAGTTACTTGCTGATGCCAGCAACTATCTTTCAATTTTGGCGCTCTGTTAAACACAGTACACAAGTCATACACAAAGAGTGATCCCATAGATACAAAATGACTAGATCACCCTTTTCAAAGGTTTGATCTCACTCCCTTACCCATCAAATATCATTATTGGTTGAAGATACTGATCAAGCCATCTTATACGCGGCATTCCTTCTTAATGAACCATTCTTCGATATGATGATGAAGCCCTGTTCTGTACTACAGTAGTGAGATTTTGGTTTACGATTATTGCCAGCACATGCGTTTTTGTTAGACTTCCCTGGGTGTGTCACGAGACATAAATGATAGTAAGGTAATAATAATAATAATAGTGGTGACTGTGGCTTGACTCTCCCTTAGCTCAATCAACCGTCTGCTAGAAATGAAATCACACAAATACTCTAGAAATTGTAATTTAATGTTAAAACAACATTAGGGTTTTCACTAGACGTTAAAATTGATACAAAATCTCAAAAGTCGAAAGCTTTATTTTACTGATTTAAAGAGTCAAAATGCTGCTTTAAAGGTCAAATGAAAGCTATGTAACATGATGACATGGGTCATATAATGGTACAAGTCAAGTAAGGGCATTAATATTCGTTATGGGTTTGTTTGTACATGGATTATGCAAAGTCAGGTAACTCTGATCAATTTGTACAATTATTCAAACAAAAGATTGAGGACTGTATTGAATAGGATTGGAGTAATGATGTAGATTCCTCCAGCAGATGTGATCTGTATCAAAATCTCAAAACCCTCCTAAATGTAGAATACTATCTAACATGTACTTACCTGTCTACTTTAGGAAACCATTATGCCGATTTAGACGTTATGACCACGACCTCTGTATAGAGACTGGACATCATGACAATGTAGACAGGCATCTACGTTTCTAAAAAAAATATTGTATTATGCATGAGGGTGTTGAGTTTGTTAAGATAAAATCTGCGCCTAATTTTTGCGTGAATTATATTCAAGTATTCGTTCACAGAATGTATAAAAAATATATATGTATCAGTAGATCTTCAATTGAATACTTCAAAATTATACAATCTCAGAATGCTAGCACACTTCTACATTCGTCTACAACCTTCTTACAAAAAGAAAAATATTTGTAATCTTCTATTATGTTCATGTATTGTACTTCAAGATGCATGTATATAATCATTTTGCACCAAATGTATAATTTTGATTATTTGACGCACAAAACATTCTAAATTGTACATCATTCCTTGTAATAGGTCGGTTACCTGCATCATTGGAATAGTTGTTGTTGTTGTTGTTGTTGTAGATATAAATATAAATAAATAAGATTGTTTATTAAATTAAACATGCAAACGCATAATATGCTTGGGAACAAATTAATGTATCATTCATACAAAAATGACAAAAATGCAGAATGTAAACTGGTTGCTTTCCCAGCGTTTATTGAACATGCAAATCTCGTGCAATTACCAGAAAAATCGAAAAAATGTCACCAAGTGGGAATTTTCTACTAATTCTTATAATTAAGCATTAAAATATATTTCTCCACATTTCTCTGTTCACAATGTAACCCCATATATGGGCCTCTTTAATGTAACACATCGTATGAAATACCACAAACGGAAATTGATGATTTTACGCGTTAAAGAGAAAAGTGACATTAGTTGAATATAAATTCCTTCCTATTTAACCGTTCTACCAATCGTTCTATAGCGGCGAACACTCTTATTTGAAGAGTATTGTATATTGATACCGCGATAAGTAAAACGCACATAACAGAACTGTTTCTGAACAAGGAGCCTTCGCCTCGGTGTCAGTAACGTAGATAATACGTGGATAATCATATCTACAGTCGAACCTCTCTATTCCGAAACTTTCCAATTCGGAATCCTCTCTAAACCGAACACGTCAGCTGGTCCCATTTTTTTTATTTTATGCAATTAATGCTAAAAAACTTTGTAATCCGGAACATTTGTATTCCGAAAACCTCTCTACGGAACATTTTAGTCTGAACAAGTTCCGATTACAGAGATTCTATTGTACTTAGACCAATGATGAACAAATGATCGAACAAACACGATACTTTATTGAATGAAATTTTTTAAACTGACAATGTAATATGACTGGATAAAGTGTAAGATTAACAAATGTGGACTAAAACTTTAGAACTTAATCAAGGTACTGTACTATCAAATTGACAAACTAAGGGGCTTTGACATAATCTATGAAACTTTCAACCTCCCATCCGAAATATCTAAATATTTTTTTCGATTACGTACAGGCTGAAATTTAAGCCATTAAGTATTCTCGACTGAGTGATTGAGCTAATGAACGCATAAACACACGAACGCACGCACGAACGAACGAACGAACGTATTTGAACTACCTCCTAAGCGATGACTGCTAATTATTTTTAACAATCATAATGATAAAATTTCATTTGAATAATTATAATTCAGTTCAGCTCTTAAACTGAATGCTTGTTGTAAATAATAATTTATGTTACCGTTAAACACTAATAAATATTTACTTAATACTAAATATCAATAATCAATTATTTGATCTGCTAAACAACTAAATATTTATTTCATAATGACAATGGACTAAAGTTTCATACCGTGTCCATAATAAAAATAAAAGTTCGTTGTTTTTACATAAAATGAAAGTGCGACCCTGATAATTAAATACTAACTAGAAAAATTAACCATTAATATATGAAAATTCATTTTATGATTAAATCATCATATTCATAACTTAAATGATGTATGTAGAAAGTAAATATCCAACGAAAAAGTAAGCAATTTTTAATGTGTTGACTAAAGGGAGGTAAATGCGTTAAAATACTGATTTAAATTACTTCTGTTGGCAAAATGATCCATTGCTTGTTGCTTTAACTTGACATGAGGGTTTGAAACACTCACCCGAGAATTGATATTGATGAAAGGTGGGCGTTTCCCGTGAGATGCTCTTCATAATTGCGACTGAATCTTTTGCGGCGAAACATTTTAAAAAGACCTTAAGGTTCGTAAAATAAAAATCCCAATTCAAGAAGTTTTGTGATACTAGGACCAGCCAGTCGGATTTTGTTAAACATGATACTCAATGAAATAAAAACACACATATAATTGAGATGTTACCTTGTAGGAAAGACAAAAATACATATTTCATATCTAACAAGAGATGTAGTCGAATGCATTTTACATAAATAAACTCAGTTTACCATTGGTATTGAAAACAATATATATAGTGGTTGTAATTTATTTAGAAAAACATATTCTGACAAGCAGTACCACTTCGCGCCTCTCTGGCAAATTAATATTAACCACGATAATGTACAGGTACGATTGGACATATGAACGCAATATATGCAATAAACGCATAGTATCATTTTAAGCAGTAAGTAGAATTCTGACATTGCAACTAGTAAGCGAGATGTTAGAAAATGGTTTACGCAATCTTTAAAAATAAAATTCTTTCATTCATTGCGTAAAAGAGAGTCTGTCGACCTCACATCAGTTCGGGAAAATCCCTGTGACGATCCTTCTAAAATATGTATATTAGGCAAAACAAAAACTAAATACAGTCTACCTGGTTTCCACCCGCATCCCCCAAAATAAAGGGTCGGTAGCTCGGCCAAACTTTTTATCAAACATATTTTTAATTCGGAGATAGGCCCTATAGATCAAATAAAGATGAAAATACTTGTATATGTAACGAATTTGACCGTGACCCCCCAAAAATCTGGGTTTTGCAGAAAAAATAGGATCCGTTGGCTTAGCGGAAACATTTTACGCCTAAAATACAACTTCATTATTTTGTCTGCATGGAGGTATCTGACAACGGTCAAAGTTACGCTATAAATATACAAAAGTGGTTCAAATATTTGTCAGAATGTATCTGCTTAATGGAATTATTTTTAGACATACTATGAGCCGTCTTATTTAAATGCAGTATAACTTATCATTGGCATATGTACTGCATGCGAGAGTAGTTCAACTTCTCTGTCGAAAGTGCCTTGCATAAAAGGTCTCATTCGTAAATGACCGACACTTTTGTTGATCGATTATTGTACAAGCGATGTGATATATAGTATAATAACTTGTAAGTTGATGGCATTCAACAAACTGATAATGAGAATATATCTTAATCATGGGTTTATCTCCCATCGCGGTGGTACCTATCTACATGAATTACACATTTTACCAAAAGAAGCAGATTTTGTCTCATCGTATCTTTGGGAGATTAAAACTCGTCGGATTTTAT
Source organism: Lutraria rhynchaena (assembly GCA_008271625.1). NCBI lineage: Eukaryota > Metazoa > Mollusca > Bivalvia > Venerida > Mactridae > Lutraria > Lutraria rhynchaena. Next base: position 416,542 of record VIBL01000242.1, on the reverse strand, counting down.
TTAAAGGTGGATAAATCATCTTGTAGTTGCAGTCTGCCTTCTGTTCGCTATCAGGACAGCGGAAAGTGGGCGGACAAGAACCGGCAGGGTTTGGAGAATGACTAGATACGCAACTGGCTGCCAGTAATACCTGTTTGTGGTATACCTTACAGTCTACATTTAGAGGTTGGATGCGCTGCGCTAAATTTGTGATTAAAATCAATGTCTTTATGTCATCATAACTAAACAAAAAATTATTTTTCATTAATTTATGCTGTAAGTTATCTCTAAAATATCAAAACAGAATGAATCACCTAATCATGCATTTTTATAGCATCGTACGTTATAATTTATACTAAGATTGTGTGGTTGTGCGTTGTTTTCTTTCTGTTTCGCATAATAACTCACAGCTTGGTTTATAAGATGTTGCGCAAGTACATTTTCCGACGGCCCAAGTACTCATTTGACTCAGTCAGGACTTTACACATACATGTACCTAGATAATTTAAAGCACGAGACACTGGTCTGATATTTATGACGTCATTTTCCCTGGTCCTGTCTGTTACAAAAGAAATGTCTACAAAGTCTAGTATATTTCTGTCATTAATAGTCAAATATTGTGATACGTCAGACTCGTCTGAACCGATTCTTCTAGTGCATTAGAAAAGGTCATGAACCGAAGTTCAACTTCATGAAACTATCGTACTGTTGACCATAATTTGCAAACACAGTTTAAACAATGTTGATTTATTGTGAATGTTCTACAAACATTAGCATAGGCGGATCCAGTGGGGGGCGAAATCCTGGATCCGCCTATGATTAGGCATATATTTAGCTAGAACAACTTAGCATGCGTAAGTTTCAACTTAAATGGCGCGAGTACGAATATGTTACTTTGCAAGCAGATTTAAACACACACGTTGTTCATATACTACTTTACTCTACATATTCTTAGAACAGATTCCACAGATTGAATTTAGTACTTGCAATGTTTATAACTTTACTTCATCGAAACATGTGATATTAAACGTTGTATTATTTCCTACTGTTATACAAGCAATCTTATCAGCATTATTATAAGTACATTTTATGTGTATATCATCTGTCAGTTTTGAGTAGTAGTGACTAGTTAAATCGGATAGGCTTGGAAGCTATGTAATAGTTTTCTCTTCAAAGTGATATTTAAGTTAAGTGACATCAGATATTAACGACATTTACATGATGCAGTATAGTGTCACAATGCATACAATATCATAATGATATGTCATAAATGTTATATTTAACCAACGTTCATACAATAAACACACCAATAAACACAAAATAAATGCAGTTAAAGTCAAAGAACTAAGATATTTCCTTGCTAGTACACATGTATAACGATATATATTGTGAAAGTTAATACGTAAAATGCCCAGGGTCCATATTATGAACACATAAATATGACTGGCCACACATTGGTGTGGTCGATGGTTTAATGTGTCCACCCTCATAGCAAATACTGGACTCAAGTAAACCAAATAAAATTAAACTTTTATAAAGCAGACATATCATGTAAAAGAAATGTAAATAAAGTTCTGTACAAAACTTCAATTTGAATCCTTTTTAACTGGCTTTACTATAAGCAAGAATTTTATAAGCAAGATTCCCGCAATACGAGTTACATGCTGAGTTAATCACAAGCACATACAAGTATGTACCCCGTTTTTCACGTGTTTTCGAAGATAATTCAAAGTCTCCTTACCTAAATAGTTTATAATGCAGTAAAACCCGCCAATTGAATATCATTTTTTCCAAATCAAACATTACATGATATAAAATATTTATATCATTAAATAAATGTAAAATATTATAAAATATTTACATCATTAATATTGGAATCACTCTACCATTGCAAAATTTGCAATTTTCATGTGTTTAACCACGTAATTTTCTTTAATTGTAATCTGATAGTAGCTTATACGTCATTGGGCTAAGTGTATCTATTTATAGCATGTACATCCATCTGCTATACATATCACTCATCCACCCCTTAAAAATAGTAAATGAATGTAACCCATAACCCATAAATAATTGAAAACTAGCTTTTATTTCGGATTTAGCCACGAGTTTTAGTCACACACTCATACATGTATGTAATTTTATACGTCCCATGGTGACCATTTCGACCACGTAATTTGACATCTTGCGCATTTAAAACATGGTATGTGGATGTAGATGTTCGCCTTATGCATTGGGATTAATGCAACAAGAGCCAGCCATTCAAATAATATGTAGCGGACGGTTACACATAATGTGTAGCATTATTTTTGTGGCAAAAGGACGTTCGTATATAAGTGTACTATCCTGGTACAACATTAGGCCATACCAAATCACATCTATGTTTAGCGTCCGCGTACGGAAAAGTTTTGGTCCCCTGAGTCGAATAAAAAACATCTTGTACTATTGAATATTTGATCATTTTAAATATCTTTATTGGACCATTACATACTGGAATTATTTGCTTTGTATCAATGTGCCTTCCAGTCGTTAAAATCGATAAATATTATGCTTTTGTTTTAATTTAAGAAATCAAACATATTTATTCTCACTGAGTGACTGGTTGAACTCTTAATAGAAGCTAATATTTTGCAGCAATTAAGTAGGAAATTTTTGTTTGTTTTTTTCACACTTTTGGCACTTGTTTTGTTTTTTTCCGGATAGCTAGATAGGTTTTTGAACCTCGATGTTACGCTAAACATAGACGCGATTTGGTATGGCTTTAACGCTAAAATCTGATGTATCAACTCCAATATGATGCAAGAAAGACCGAAAATGCGTCCATTATTTTGATAGATGTATACTATTTGACAATTACAGCTCTTGAAATCAACATATTGAATATACTACAAACAGGGAGAATAGTGGATACATTTAGACATCAATACACCATCACTTATGTGACGTAGGCCTAATTCTGGCATTTAAAGGTGAAGTACCTTTTTCGGTTTTAAGATTATTTATTTTTCGTACTTCTTCAAAAAGACATTCTTACTGATAAAATAATTTTTTTTGCAAACTCCCAACATTTAAAGAATTCTAAAGATACTTACATCTTTCGCGGAAGTTGTTTTTATTTAATGGCCACAGACAGAAATGCTACTTTTCTTACAAAATTCACTTTGAGAAATGAAACAGCGGAAGGAAAAAATAGGTTCTACAGCTTTAATGTATGCCTGTCAATCGATACCAAAGAATTAAACAACGAGTGATCTTAATCGCACCTCACATAGTTCTAACACATAAAATATTTATTTAATAATATATCAAATAAAGCTTTGGCATACGTCTGTCAGATTTTCGTTCTTTCCATTGGAAGGATTCATAATAGTGTCCATTTTAAATGGCAAACTGATCCACAAGTTCTAGTTCTATTCAATGGTCTGTTTGCTTTGATCTACGTGTACTTTCTCCAATTTTTTTTTGTATGTTTTTTGTCTATATAAAGTACTCCCCAATTGACCTTGCATTCGAAACAAATATATACATATACATTGCCAGAATCAGCCAAATAGCATTTTATTTTTATAGAATTGAACTAATACGACAATTGTGTTCTTGAAGAATACAGTCAATTTGTCCCAGACTACAGATCATAAGGTTATTTCTCCAAAAGTTTTCGTCACCTACATTTCTGTTAAGACACCCTGGTATCATATGCAAGGATGAATAATTCTTCCTGATATCCGTACTGTTATTGTAGCAGTGAAACAATCCATTCCATAATTTGTTACCATGGGAACGATATGTATACGCCTAAGGAACTGTTGAATCAGAATTGTGACACCAACAACTGAAAATTACATAAAAATAAATATCCATATTATTATTTCAATAATTTATTTTGTTTGTTGGTTGGTTGGTTGCTTGTTTGTTTGTGGCATTGTCACTTAACGCCGTTTTTCAACCATCTTTCAGTTACACTTACAAACATAACAAGTTTTCCTGGCAACTTCTCCGCATATGGAAGAAAATCGGAACTTTCAAATTCATTATGTATAAAAATCTAAATTTGTGACTAGAACTAACTAATTAGATTGCGGAAACGACCATGAAACATGGAAATGTAAGAAACATTATACGATGTACGAAACATTATAAGATGTACATGTAAATAATTACAGCGTACAAAATTTACGTATCATAGGACTATTATTTGAGGACTACAACTTAAATGGATATGTTCGCGACGTTATTCGTACGCGTATGTTTCAGCCATCAATAAGAAAAGGTTTGCATCGACACCGGATTAAGAAATAATATGCGCCACTTACAACTGCTTTAACAATGAATCAAATCATTGATATATGAACACCCATTCTAGACGAGAATGACATTCGTCTTGTGTGATGTATTGAAATAGAAGATTAATATGATTACTCTAAAGGGTTAATTGTAATTGAAGACATTAGAAATTAGTATTTGTGGAATGTTACACCACACTGTCTAACTTGAGTCTCTTCCTTCCAGGTAGTTTTGGGCACTTTTTAATGGAGAGTGCACATTTAGAACATTAGTATAATTCGCCGCTATTTTTCAAATTTCACTTCGATGATTTGTCTGTCAGCTGACACCTTTCAGAACAGTGATTTTCATTTCCACCATAGGGGGCTAGCACATTGAAGGGATGGTGTATAATAGTGTATTAGGCTTAAAATGGCCACATAGACCAAAAACACCTGTATTACATATATACATAAATACAGATTTCTGCGCATGCGTCGGAAAAACTTCACAACAAAATTTCAGCGCTCTAATAAAATTTAATTATATATCACTTTTTCTGTGGAAAAGTCACTGTATCTCTGGTGTTGGTGGTAAAGTATATCTCAAATTAACAATATTGATTGTCTAAGTGGAAAAGCTTCGTAAACTTCTCCAACCAGACTCTGTTAAAAACTTTCCGTTACGATATCCGCATACTTCCGGTTGTCCGATTACTGGTACACTATGAATCCCGTTTTTTGTAAAATCTGCACCTTGATAGTTTTTATTACTTTTGTCACCAATTTTTGTAATAGAAACCCATCTGAGGCCCACTCCAGCACAATTTTAAACAGAAGTAAGGTAATGTCCTCATTTGTCAATCATAAATCGCAAAGTCTTAGTATTTTTGCCTCTGTAAACACAGCTGATAAAAGGTACCCCAACAAATGTAAATTGTCTTTTCTGTACTTGTTCTGTTTGTTGGTCCAACAGTCTTCAGACATTGAGCTAAACCCTGGACCAGTGTGTAACACACCCCAGTACCCCTGTGGCAAGTGTGATCAGGAGGTATCTTGGAGCCAGAAAGCCATCCTTTGTGACAACTGTGATCGATGGTTTCATACAGACTGCCAAGGGATAGGTAATTCAACTTACGAAAAACTGTCAGACTCCCAATTTAGCTGGTATTGTCAATGTTGCGGTAGTTGTAATTATTCCATGTCCCTAAGAGTTTCCCTAGATTCCCTTAATGATACAAATATCTACTGTCACCTTGAGTCTTCAAACCAATCCATTGAAAATGATGTTTCTCTTCAACAAGTTGGGTCTTTCCTTAGCACCTCGGGCCAGAACTTAGATCATCATCCCCTACCTCAAGCCTCATCCACCCCAAAATCAAAAGTTCCTACCCCAAATCCCAAACCTAGAGCCAGTACAAGACCTAAAAAGGTGTTAATCAATAAACAACAACGCATAACTGTCCTTAACATAAATTGTAGGTCGATCAAAAATAAAGTCCCCGAATTACATCAGATGATCGACCAGGTAAAACCTGATATAATCTGCTGTAGTGAAACCTGGCTCAAATCCGACATCCATACTGCTGAGATATTCCCAGACAGTTTAGGTTACACAGTCTATAGGGATGATAGAACTTACAGTCAAGGGGGAGGAGTCCTGATAGCTGTGACAAGGACCCTATTGAGTCAGGAACAGCCTGATCTCAAAACAGATTGTAATATCTGTTGGGCCAAATTGAGTATACCCGGTTCCCGAAATATCTATGTCGGTTCATTCTACAAGCCCCATGAAAATGATCCAGATGCACTATCTCAGTTATGGTTGTCCTTGCAGAAAGTCCCAAAAAACAGCATTATATGGCTTGCAGGTGATTTTAATATGCCCGACATAGACTGGTCATCAGAATCTCTCAAGAACTCCTGTAAATTCAAAGCCCTGTATGAAAACTTCCTTGAAAATATTGTCTGTCTCAATCTTGAGCAAATGGTTAAAATTCCCACAAGAAATAATAATGTCCTAGACTTATTCCTTACTAATCTACCCTCCCTGGTATTTAATGTCAAATCCCTCCCTAGCTTAGGAAATTCCGATCATGATATCATCTTCCATGAATTAAGCATAAATAGAGGTCGTCCCGCTCAACCTCAAAGGAAAATCCACTGCTATAAAAAGGCCAACTGGTTAAAAATGAAATCTGAATTGAACAAATTTTCCAGTAAGTTCTGGGACTGCAAACATACAGACCCAAACATGGCCTGGACCGATTTTAAGCACGAACTCCATAGACTCTGTGGCTTGTATATACCAACTAAAATTACCAAACATAAACAAAATCTCCCCTGGGTTACTACTGATATACTAAAACAAATACGGAAACGTGACAAATTGTTTGCCAAACTTGTAAAGAAAAATGTAGCTCCTAAATCCGATACCCAATTTAAGACTTTAAGGGCGATCATCCAAAGAAAAATTCGAAACTCATATTGGTCATACTTAGAGTCAGTTATATTCAACAGGGATTCCCAAACAGGTCATAACAAAAAATTTTACAACTTTGTTAAACATAACAAATCTGAAAACTGTGGAGTAGCACCCCTCAAGTCTGAAGGTCAAACTTATACTAACTCAAAGGATAAAGCAAATATCCTAAACAGACAGTTTGAGTCTGTTTTCTCGCAGCCTCAGCCATTAAGCCTAAAACAGATTTGCAAACATGCATTAAATCCTCCCCCTCACAGTATGCCCTGTATCAAAATAACGGTTGAAGGAGTTGACAAACTCCTATCAGGTCTAAACCCCAATAAAGCTCTAGGTCCAGATCAAATATCACCAAGGGTCCTTAAAGAACTCCACAGTGAAATAGCCCCCATCCTCACTTATATATTCAGGTTATCTTTAGAAACAGGTATCGTGCCCAATGATTGGAAAAATGCAACTATAGCACCAGTATACAAAAAGGGCAATAAATCTAAAGCCAGCAACTACAGACCAATATCCCTCACTTGCATTTCCTCTAAATTAATGGAGCACATCATAGTCTCAAACTTGATGACTTACTTCGATGAGCACAGTATCCTTAGTCCTTATCAACATGGTTTCAGGTCTAAACGTAGTTGCGAAACTCAGTTGCTGAGTTTCTCCCAAGAAGTCTTTGATAGTCTAGATAATGGACAACAGACGGATGTCATTGTGATGGATTTCTCAAAGGCCTTTGACAAAGTCGACCATCACAAGTTAATCGTCAAACTAAAAAATATGGGTGTTAATCAACAGGTATCCACCTGGATTAGGTCATTTCTAAGCAACCGCAGCCAAAGAGTTGCAGTTGAAGGTCACACCTCCGACCATTTGCCAGTGTCATCCGGTGTCCCCCAGGGTTCAGTCATTGGACCCTGTCTGTTTCTGGCATATATTAATGACTTGCCTGAAACAATCAAAAGTAAGACCAGGTTATTTGCCGATGACACAATAGTCTACCTGACAGTCAAAGGACAGTCAGATGCGGCCATATTACAAAATGACCTTCAAAAACTAGAACTTTGGGAACGAGACTGGGCTATGGAGTTCAACCCAGACAAGTGTGAGGTGCTTAGGGTTACCCGAAAAAAGAACCCTGTGATCTTCCCATACACCCTTCATGGAAAAACACTTAAATCAGCAGAAATTGCTAAATACCTAGGAGTAACTATCTCAAAAGAACTAAACTGGACCCACCATATAAATAACATCACCTCCAAGGCAAAAAACTCCCTAAGATTTATCCAAAGAAACATCAAAACCCAAAATAGGCAAGTCAAAACTTTGGCATATGTAATTTATGTAAGACCGCAACTAGAATACTGCTCAATAATATGGCACCCTTGGCAGAAACATCTAACCTATAAAGTTGAAAGTGTACAAAGAGCTGCGGCTAGATATGTTTGCAATAATTTTGATTTCCAAAGTAGTGTCACACAAATGTTACACAATCTTGGCTGGCCCTCCCTAGAAAGCCGCAGACTCCATTCCTCTCTTATACTTCTCTACAAAATCCAGAACAACCTTGTTCATGTTGATCATAACCACCTCATCCCAACTAGAAATTTGAACTTCCTTATCCCGCAGTCACGTACCCAGTATCACCTTAGCTCCTATTTCCCTAGAACTATAAGGCACTGGAACAGTCTCCCATACCAGGTCAAATCCAGTCCCAGCCTAAACATCTTCAAGGAAAGGCTGGAGACAGCTCCTTTCTAACTCCCTATATGTTTTTAATCTTAACCTTGCACTCATTAGTCTGTAAACTTTTATCTTTTAACTGAGCACTTAATACTTTTTAACACAGTTTTCCTGACAAGCGCCTCCCAGTTATAATCAGTATTGATTGATCGGGAGTATCATGTAGATGTAGATGTACATATATAAGGGTTACAACTTCCGAAATGACAGCTTCTGTATCAAGTTTGTTTAACACTACGTAACTTTTCAATAAATCGCTCAAATTTCTAATAGCTGGTGTCTACAGATAGCGAATACATTATACTACTCATAACCAATAAACATTTGATCCAATTCAAAACGACGAAGCAGGTATTTAATCTTTTTCCTTCGAAAAATCGTCAATTTCGTTTAGTCGTGCGCGACCTCGCAACACCAAAATGATCAGAATTATCATACTAAATACACATTAAAACAACAGGTACAGTAATGACAACACATGCTTACTATAAATTCTACTAAAATACACTGATTCAGCGCAAAAATATAATCTAGAAACGTTCTATTCACGTTCAATTCACAAAAATCGTCGCATGATTGAAACTTTAAATATCATGATGCAGTGACCTTTGCCCTGTAATTTGTTTGTAAGCGGACGTTTCATTGGCTGAATCATAATGGCGTAGCGAGGTGGAAATCTATGACAGAGTCGACGATGTTGTTAATTTTACGTGAGTAAACCATTCCTGGATTATTCTTTTGTGGCGGATCAGTGTATTTCAGAGATATCTATGGTTAGCACGCGTTGTCATTCCTCTACCTGTTGTTTTAATGTGTATTTAGTGTGGCAATTCTGATCAATTCGTGTTGCGAGGTTGCGTTCGACCAAATTGACGATTTTTCGGAGGAAAAAGATTAAATATCTGCTTCATTGTTTGGAATTGGACGAAGTGCTTACTGGTTATGTGTAGTTTAATGTATTTGCTATCTGTAGACGCCAGTAATATGGAATTTTGAGCGATTCCTTAAAAGGTTACGCAGTTGTAAACAAACTTGGTGCAGAAACTGTCATTTCGGAAGTTGGAACCCTTGTTCAGTATATGTATATATATATATGATATACGTGTTTTTGGTCCGTGTGGCCATTTTAGGCCTAATACGCTATTATACTCCATCCTTTCAACTGCCCCCTGTGATTTCCACTAAGTGTTGTTGAACCTCTGTAGTCCACTGTTGTTAGTCCTTTTCACATGCATGATCATAATTGTTTTGCTACATCCAATTTTACACATCAGGGAAAAAAATTCTGTCATTTTCACATAACTCATGGGTCTCTACTTTGGTTCGGTTTAATATCTTAAATTCTATCTACATATGCCCATATTCTACTTGCCGTTGCAAATTATAAACGAGGGTATTTTGTGATAGTCAGCGCTCTTGTTATTTCTATATTTTTAACATCAACACATGTAGGTACTGTGTTTTATAAAATGTCACTTTAATGATTTTGTAAATCAAAATAAAACTTATTTACAATTGAAAAATAGTTCTCTGCAGATTGATAAAACAATATGCCTTTATTATTATTCAGATTTTTTTTCAGTTCACATGCAGAACTTGAAATTCAAGGTATTTATGTTAGTAAAATGTAACTAATGTAAGGTACATTTGTTTCAGATGCTAAATGCTGATGCTATTCAGGATGTCTTTATGACAGGGAAATTTTCTGAGACAGGAGTTATTCAGGGAATGGAATCAGTCTATTTATACAAGCCCTGCCCACCGTGTTTGAATATAAAGTCTCATTGAGGAAAACTTGTACATTATATATAAAACATCATACAATGATGAACAAAAATTCTCAACTGTCTGTAAAGTACTTACCTTGACAATGATGACACACCTAAAGAACTCGCATTGTTTGATGAACAAGTAGAACAAACACTTACTGACACCAATACCTTCAAATTTAAAGGATTTGCAGCTAACAAAACTGCGAGTTCAAGTTACATATACTAAACTCCAAAGAAGACAATACTGTATCTTCTTTCAAGATACTTCCAAACTCACAAAATGCTTGTGTTTGAAGAATAACTTGTGTATAGACACACCATTTTGTGTATGTTTCGTGTTGACACCCATATTTGTTGTTGTTAATGCTGTTTTGTTCATTATTAACATAAAGTACTGATAAAAAATTAAATGTTCATCAAGGCCATTCCAATATTCTGATATTTGTTTGAAAGAAAACATATACAATATTATGTATTTTTTGTGCAATATCCATTTATGTTTTTTTCACTATTGGTAATATTTTCTTTCAAAAGTCATAGTTTATGCTTATGTACATTGTGTTACTTTAAACACTTAGATGTATTTAAGTTACTTTTAAACCTGACTTCTGTCCTATTTTATGTTATTTACTTACTTGTTTTTTATGTAACTTTGTTAAGTTTGATTATTTTAAGGAGATGGAGTTGTTTTACTGCTTACATATTATTAAATTTTTTGAACTCATATAGAGATACTATATCATTAGCCTTGTAAAGCCTGTTTCATTTTCACTTCTTTTTACAAGGAAATATATCTTAAAAGCTAATATCATTTTAACATATACAACGTCTTAAAAGAAAAAGTAACTTAAGATTTTGAATTGCTTCAATTACCATGTAATATATATGAACGAGTCTTAGCATTCACATTGAGATTTGTGGCTACATTATACATAGACTATTATACAAATGTCCACATCTAAAGCAGATGAAACTTATTGACACAGCTTCAAATAGACAGATTTATATCTTTTGTAGTGCATTGTACAGGCACAAGTTATGTGAAATCAATAACTGTATCATAACTTTTTGAATGTAATACCTGTATAGTAACTGATTGAATCTTTTAATGTAACATGTTGTTTGTTATGTTTTGTGTCATTATATATTTGTTTGCTAAGCAAGTTGCTTAATTAAAATTATACAAATAGATTTATATTTTTTAAAGATTCTTATTGTTTGTGAATGTTGTCCAATTGCAAATTTGAGGTAGATTTGTCATATCTCGTTACAGGTGTGTATAGACTTGAACACAATACATCAATACAAAGATATTCAAGTGAGTGTCATTCAGAACAAATTGATTCTCTTAACATCTCATACAGATAAGCTATGTTCATTTCCTGGTTCTATTAACAGGATTGTATTTAATCTTTTATTCCTGTTAACACTATCAAGAGTATGTGGCGTTGTAAAAATGCATACATGATTAATTAAAATTAGTCAAATTCTTTATAATGAAGGCACTCAATACATACAAATCATGTGTAGTTTTTGAGCATTCTTTTTTAAGTTTTAGGTGCTGTATCCATTTAGGCATTTCCTGTACATAAGTACATACAATATGTAATTTATACATGAATTGACTACACCTGATTTAGACTGTACTACTTTAATTATTTTTTCTGATGGAAGTTGTGATGATGGGTTCCATAGACAGACTGTTGAGGATTGTTGCATTCTCTCTGATTTGCAGTCTCTATGTTGCAAAGTACAGTCCCTGAATTCAGGGTAACTAAAATGTATCTGTATAAAACTAATTGTATAATTCCATAATGATGTAATAAGTAAGACTGGATTCTAACTGTTTTGATTGTGCATATTAAAATTGATCAAAGAAAAAAGATTTTATTTGTTTATAGTGTAGGGTTTCTTGCTTTAGGACCATTGCTTTAGTGTTGGAATCATTGTTTTAGTGTTGAAATCAGTGCCTTAATTAGCATTTGCGTTAGATCATCAGTGTGTTTGTTCATTCTTGTGAAAGTAATTTTGAAAAACTAAGTATATCCGTCTCTTAATGCCTGCATCAAGTATAGATTTTTTTCTCTTTCTGATTGCTCAGTGTTAATTTTAAAATAACTTTGATATCAGGTTGTCTAACATGTTTAGGTGAGTGTTTGTTAATTAGATGTATTCATTTGGGAATGTTTCACTTCAAGTCTATGTAGCCATTGTAGATTAATTTTCGTTTTTGCTATTGTTTACTCACTTTCTAATATGATATAGATAGATATTTATTAAAACATAAGGCATAAAGCCCAACAGTTAACATGTTAATGAAATACAAATACAATACAATACATCACATGTAAGTTACAATTGGACTAAACAAAACATATTTAAATTTATTCGAAGCAAGTGATTATGGTAATATGTACTGTTTTATTTTCCTAATTAGGAGATTATTTTTATTTAATATCATTGCTGAATGATTTCACTTATGAGTTTGTGACTTTGATGGTAACTGTGTGTGTATGCTTTTAATGTGTCACTAATACCATCCAAAATGTCAGTTTAAGGTTAGCTGACTTAAACTCTTAACAGTGGGTAGTTAGGCAAATTTTGCTTGTTAACATTGTATGTTTGTACTGAGAATGAATAGCTGAAATAAAGAATGAAGAAATGTTGTCAAGAGTGCTGAAAATGTTAGGGTCGAAGAATATTTTAGTTCGTTGAAAATAGCAAACCAACAATTCTTCCAGGATGGCCTTAAGGAGTTTGTATGAGAATAATGTTTATGTACATGTATTTTATGTATTTTGTTTGGGAAGAATTTGTTCATGTTTCCTCTGTGCTAATTGAATGTTGTTAGCATACAGCTTGTGTATGCAGTTCTGTTTATGCTGGATGGTAAATTTGTTTTATAAATAAAATCTTTGATCTTGATATGGGTAGTATACATTGTGACAGTACATCCCAATCACTCATTACCATTACTGTTTGATATGTTGGAAGTTTTCAGGTTCTTCTTTATAAACATTCATAAACTAGTACTTCTGATTTTTTGTCATAAATCAAATGAATGTACTAAACTCTAAAAAGTTTGGCAGCAACTGTATCTATTAAAGTTTATCAAAATTGTGTTTGAATTAACACAAAGGATGCCTTCAAAAAGTCTGTTGAGTTTTATAAAATTTCCAATCTTCTGTTAAAGCTTCAAGTAGTTTTAACTCTTGAGGATAGTTGTGATTTGTATATTTGCTTTTTTATGTAATTAAAATGCAAGAATCATTAAAGGGAGGTAATAAAATTTCTTCATATTTTTTACACATTTGAATTGTTACTGGTATAATATGAAATGTCCTGAAATATATATTTCAGGTGCAATATTTCTTTGTATGCACTTTACCTCCTCTTGTCCGATTTTTGTGATGTTATGAATTTCTGCTTTTCCATGAAAATTGATTTTTGTTAACTTAGAAATAAATGAAGGGAAGTTATAGAAAATCAATAGACACCCATTCTAGTAATATTATTGCAAAATCAAATGTGTAATGTTGTGATGTAATCATTTTTGTTGTACATATATTGTGTATTCAAGTTTCAGGTGCACATGTTCATGTATGCACTGGCATTGGGGTCTATATATACTGGCCATCATAAGAAAGTAACCATCATAAAAATTCTTCTATTTTGGCCTGCTTAACTGAACTTGAAATTTTGATGGTATACAGCAATTTTATGGTCAATAATGGATAACAATAAACCATATCATGAAATGTTTCAGCTATTTCCAGAATTTAATTAATCTTGATTACTTGCGCTTTGTCTATTTTATACCAACATCACTTACTGGTACATTCTTATGATGGCCAGTAAGTATTTCTTAGTTGATGAATGTATATTAATGCCGAAACAAATAAATAATATGAAATAGCATTTTGTCTTAACTTTTATATTTGTAAATGCTAAGGCTAACCAGTGTTCAGTAAACTAGAATATTATCAATGCAAATACATTTTACAATGGTCTACAATATTTTCTACTAAAAAGTTCTCTGTTGTGTCATGAAATTCTTGTGCGAAAAAAGTAAACAAAGAGAATAAAGGATGTCCTAAAAACTTTCCAGCTCTATGGGTCATACATTTATTAATTTCCTTATATTTTTGTTTTTGAGTTCCCTCCCTTTATCCTCTCATTGTTACACATTTTCATTTATACTGACTTAATAGACTAAGTAAAATAACATGCCATACTTTTAAGGTTTTATTTCACAATGCATTATAACACATTCATAACATCTGTGTAATCACCAAAGAGATTTCAACAAAACATCAACAAATAATAATCCTAATTAAAAACAGATTGTTTTATCAACTAAAAATACAATTATTGATGCTAAACCTGCAAACCTCCCAACAAAAACTACCACTCACCTACAGCAACTTGCAGACCTTGATATCAAGCAACTACCTCCATACCACAGTAGTCTATATATCTCAGCTACCTCTCAACCCCAGTTAAATCCTCATAACAACCAACTCTCAATTGCTTAAGCCTGCATACCTCAATTCCAAATAACCATGTCTCAACCAGAGCAATACTTCGCAACAACAACCATCTTTCAAATACTATAGCCTGCAAATCTAAGCTACTCAACTAAAGTGGTCTACATGCCTTTACTAATTCCTTATAACAACCACCTGTCAACCACAGTAACCTTTAATCCTTTGCTGCTTCCCAGCAACAACTATGTGTCAACAACAGTAAGCTGCAAATCTCAACTAGAACATGAACAACAACCACCTCTCAACTAAAGTAACTCAAATCCAAGCTACCTACCAACAACAATCACCTCATCTACATTAGCATGCAAATCTCAGCTAGAAACTGAACAAGAACAACCACCTGGCAACTACAGTAACCAGCAAATCTCAGGTAGTACATGAAAAATAAATCACCTCTCAACCAAAATAACACACAATCTCGGCTACCTTCCAACAACGATCACCTCTTTACTATAGTAGACTGCAAATCTCAGCTACCTGATCAACATACACCTCTAAATCACGACAACATGCAAACCACAGCTACCTGGCACAACAGTCATCTTTCAACTACAGTATGCTGGAAATCTCAGCTACTTCTTCACAATCACCACCACTCAACTAGTGTAACATGCAAATCTAAGCTACCTCCCATGAACAACCACCTCTCGATTCTGACAACTTGCAAACCTCAGTTACCTGCCACAACAGCATCTTTTAATTGTTGTAACCTGAAAACTAAACTTATGTTTTCAATTACTGACTGCTTAAGACAGTATACAAAATATCAATAATACTGTAATATTGATCAAACACTATCTGATATACTGTCTTGTTTTCAGAAATGGGCAGTACAATATAAAACTGATATCACTATACAACTTCATCTGAAATAATGACAAATATATAACATTACAAAATTATCAGAATGTAACAAATATTATGTAACAACTTCATATGAAGATATGAATATGACAAGTATACAACACCACATAACAACTAAGCATGAATATCAAAAGTAACAAACAAACAATATCATGTAACAACTTTACATGAAGACCAGAGTATAACAAACATTTAAGATCATAAAACAACTTCGCATGAAGATTTGAATATAACAAATGTACAATATCATATAACAACTCCACATGAAGATCTGAATGTTGCAATTGAAAATTATCAAATAAATATTAACATGAATAACTTAATAAAAGTATAACAAATGGACAAAATACTGCAATAATATCACATGAAGATTTAGATAACAAATGTATAATACCACAGAACAAAATAAACATGAATATCAGAATGTAACAACCATACATTATCATGAAGCAACTAAATATTAATATTAGAATGTAATGGACCAACAATATCACAACTCCACATAAACATCCAAGTGTAACAAATGTACAACATCAAATAACAAGCTAACATGACAATTTCAAGGGTAACTAAATATAACAAATGTATACCCAACCAGCACAAAATGTCAATTAATTATCAAACTTGATACGATTAATACAAATGTATATCAGATAGATATAAAAAATGAAATCAAAAAAGTGATGTTTTACCCATCAGCATTCACCCATCAGATGAATATCATGTCATGTATCTGTTGGACAGATATCAGATAGATATCAAATATGATATCTTCATACATTTGGCTGTTAACAAACAGACATGAATTATACATTGGATGGACATTATAGATGAAGTTATGAAGCATTTTGACTGCTGTTGTAAATATATCGATACCTATCACGTTTTTAAAGAACTTCATGTAGTTTATATAATTCATAGGAGAAAGCATCATTCAAATTACACCATGTATTTACCATATGGTACATGTAGCCACATTAAAATTACAACATATACTATGCACAAGAATTTTTTGGGCTAATGAAACCTTTTATCATATTTAAACAACATTACAATGTCAAAACAAACAGTAAAATAAAGTTTTAAAATCAAAATTGGCTACATATACTTAAAACAAGTAGAATGCTCGATGCTATTGATGTTTTATAAATTAAAATCAAGATAAAACATTCTTTTTCTTATATATTAACACTGCAAGATCAAGATACCATACACTGGCCATTGCAATGTTACAAAAATAAAAACAACAATGAATAAAAACACTTCTACATTTGACAGTTAGGTACTTCAAACTTGTTTGTTTGCTTTCATGTGACATGGTCACTGGGGTTTAACACTGTTTTTCTCCATTTGTCAAATTTTCATAGAAGGGTATGGCCTGCTGTAACCAGCATTCAAACCTGGATCTCAAGGTTACAAGTAAGGCGCACTAACCGCTGGACTATGGTCGCAGCTTCAAACTGTAATTACATGTAGTTGAAATATAGGATAATTCAATAACTTAAACCATCAACTAATATTGACTTTGAACAATCAAATGCAACTTCCATGCAAAACTTACCCCAAACCTTGGAGCATAAGGTACAAATTGTCAGAATATCAACTAATAGAAAACTATTTTTTTAACAATATGCAGAAGAAAATGTCATGCTAATTATGTTGGTAAAGTTTTATTGAAATCCTAAAAGTTGTTTGGTAGAAGTGCACACAAAATTTTGTCGGAAGACAAATAAAAAAGGGGCATAACTCTGTGAAAATAAATCCTAATATATTTATACAATATCCACAAGTAGACCTCTTGTCTAATGCATTGGTTAAGTTTTATTAAAATCCAACAAGCCATTTAAGAGAAGCACAAACAAGGTTTTGTCTACAGGCAGGCAGGCAGGCAACCTGAAACCAGCATATATTTATTGTCTGATGTACTAATGCTCTGTCCTTCCTCATACCTTCTAAATCTTTTGCTGATCACAGCCACTCCTTGACGAATAATTCAGCCCTACCGTTCTGTGGAAAGGTTCGTCTTACTGCACCTATTGATGAAGAAAAAAACATAGTATATATTATAATAAAGCCACCACTCCCACAGAAAGAAGCCCAAAAATATCACAGATATATATGTACTAATTTAGCTTGGTTAATATAGTAACTATCATTTTGTGACAAACCATGACAAAATGGTCCAAAATAAGGAATTTTTCAAAACAGAGTTTTTTCTATATTTTGATACCTAGATATATTCCGGACTGTAATCCAAAATTTAGTGGCCCCCACATGCATAATAACAGAATTATCGCTAATTAACAACAGGTACTATACTCTTATACATATTACATTTGGTTGTTAATTACCTTCAGAATAAAAATGTATTACTAAGTTCATTTATTTTTTTTAAATTCTTTATTTTGAATAGTGCAATGGTAAAATTACATTTATATGTAAAATCAATATTGACACTGGCACATTACTGTATCACTGAAACATGACAGATGATTCATCTTCAGATTTCCATGGTAACAAGATGGAACAGAAAATCAAAATTAAAGATCTTTCATAGAAAAACAGCTTAGCTGACAAAATCAATTTTATGCATCCAAAAAGGATGTATGTACAAGTATTGTTTAATTCCCACTATACAAACATCATTAATAAAAATCATAAGTCACATTAAGGACTTTTTCATAAAGTATCAACAATACCAATAGATAGCAATACCTTCAGAGTCTTTTCTTTATTGAAGTATTGACACTGCCAGAAGAATCATATAAGGAAGTAAATAAATTAAATTAAAAATCATCAGTTATTTATCTTAACTTTTGAGGAATGTACTTTATGAACAACAAACAGATTAACGTTTTACTTTAATGTATTGCTAGTGTAACATGCAAATCTAAGCTACCTCCCATGAACAAACTTGATTAAATAATATGAAAGTCTAACAGCACATGACACATGAGTGCATTCACACAATTTTCATTAGGTATGTTTATGTTGCAGTTTTGCAGAATTTAACTAACTATTGATATCCACAGAGAAGCTAAGTTAATTGAGAGATGATTAAACAAACAAAAAAGATCTTTAAAACAGACAAATGGTGCAGAATTAAAACAAAAATTGTTATTTGATATTACTTATAAAGTTGATACTAAAAGTATGATCAATATAATTCTACTTTCTTATCTTTATGAAATTCCTGATGATATGAACAACTAAAGTCTGGTATAAAAACATCTATATTGAGTTAATGTAGCAAAATATTCTTACAAATCAACAATTTCACCTAATGGAAGGAAGAATTTTCTCTGAATCATCACACATCATTTTCTGGGACAATGAAATTATATGACAGAATGAGGAATTCCTTCTGAATAGCTAATACATCATGCCAAGAAATATAGGTAAAAAGTGACATTAGATAGCTACGCCAAAAAACAGCAACAAAAGTTGGCATTAAAACAGCTAATAGCCAGATAAAACCCCAATATTGAGGTACAATAAAAAATAATGGATGTTACATCTGCATAAATGTGAATATTTTTAAGACACAGTCCCATTTAATTTTTATTTATTTCACACAAGAAGTAGAATAACTGAAGTTTTAGACTTCAGAGGCTTTTGTTTATTTGCTTTTGGACATGCAAAATATGTTTTCACACAAGGGAGCAATTTCCTCATAAAGGTACCATTGTCTATTAAGATTTAGCAACAGGATCTCAATAACATTCAAAAACCCACTCAGTTGTTTGTTTGTTTGGTTTAGATATTGTAATCCATACCTCATTGCTGGTTGCATACTCCTTCACAAATATCACCTCTGGATCTTCAGAATACATTCTTAAAAGAAAATATAGTTATGTTGTTAAATGATATGTATCATGTATTTCCAAATTTGAAGAAAAAATCTAACTATCTACATTCAAAGCACAAAATCAAGTAACTTCAATATTTAGTTTTGCATAAGAGAAATGCTATAATACTTACAACAAAATGCATGAATCTGAAAACATCATAATATTATGAAATATAAGATTAAGTACAGACCTATAGAGGTGGTATTTCTTTGTAAAAGGCAATGGTTTAACAAACTGTTTCAGGAAGTCAAGTTGTAAAATAAGACTGGTTTGGTTTGGTCATTCATTAACAGTGGAAAATTGTGTCCGATTCTACACAGTTTGAAATTTTTTGCACAATTGCCTCAAGTGATTCAGCAGTCAAATGACACCATCTACCTGAAATATAAGATGTACAACTCCTCGAAGTTCCAAAATTGCAGCATTTTACACTGATTCAAAGAAATAGTCACATATATATATCAAGAGTGCTTGTTATCTAAAAAAAAATCATTAGACATGAACAACTTATGCTACATAAAATTAATTAATTGATAATTATATAGTCAATAACAATAATGTTTTATTATTAATTCACATATTTTACATACACTAAACTAAAATGAAATTCAGAAATCAGGCTATGAGCACAGTAATTAGGGCTACTTTCTGGGTAAATTAGAAAGTAAAACATCTCGGTGATTTGGTGTCGCCTAAGAAATCTCCTCTAGTGATCGGGTTTACTTGAAGTGATGAGAGTTTACTTCCTTGTTAGAATAAAGAATTTTGGGGAGGTGGTAGGGAATAAATATATAATTTGGTAAGATAAATTTATTCATAAAATTTGAATGATAGCTATAATTTTATAATTCCATTTCATTCATTTATCTTACCAAATTATATTTGCATTTAGAATTGATTTCAACGCAACATAACCATAACTGGCAGTGACTCTTTGATTCTATCACAAGCAGATTGAATGTTTAAATATGAAATCAAGAAAATGTATGTAACTGTCCTTACAACAAACATTTCCTAAAATTCTGTGTTGTACTCCTTCTGCGAGTCCCTCATCAGATACATATATATCACATAAATATACACACACAAACACTCACTACTTGCAAGGAAAAATCCCATAAAATAAAGTCTGTATGTGACTCACAGAAAGAAATCTTAAACTTTCAACAATCTCTTAAGCATTCAAAACACAATACAATTTAAATCTCTCAAATAAAAACTCACAAACGTTGACTCTGAGGACCAGTCTACAGTACCCATACTAATTAATGATTCCACTGATGCTCCTCTATATGGACCAAGAGAAGGTCCTAGTGCTCAAGTACTGTGAGCTCTAACATTCAAATTTTTATTGTTTAATGTTATTCTTAGAGTTTCAATGATCAAATTTGAAGTTGTCTGAGTGGTCACTGGTATATGCGGTTTGTTCAGTCCTAGAAAAACTCTAGTTTCATCTTGACCAGTGCCTTCTCGTGATTTACGATAATGTTCTGTTGCTTTCAGATAATAATATATACATCTCTCGGGTCCAGTGCATTGTTTGCAGAAAAGCAGTAATAAAAACTGCAGCCTTACAATGAGACTGCCAGTCTTGCTTGGCTAAACCATGGCAAAGAAAAAGTAATACCTTTACCTTGAATATTTACAGAGCATTCCCCAATGGTAAAAGACTGCAAACCAGTGCATCTCCAGCAAATGTAATAGCAATCATAAATGTTACCAATTTAAGAGAGCTTTATTCAAAGGTTCAAAAGGTTCTTTTTGCAGAGCTGATAAAACCTTAAGCAAGTCCCATTCTGGAACTAATTTGATATTAGGCTGTCTGAAACTGCTGACATGGACCTGTAGCCAATAATTGTTCCATATGGTAAAGCTAATTAATAAGCGAAAAAATCAGTGATTTGCACTACAGAGGCACAATAGGGATCAATTTGTTTTGTACTACACCAGCTGTTGTACACTTTGAATTCATTGACATAATCTTTCTAGGTTCCCAAACTCTAGAGCAAACTGAAAAGATTCCAAGTTTCTATGCATAATTTGCTTGACCTTGTTCCCCCTTGCTGGTTTATATATTGTACTTATGTTGTGTTGTCCGGTTTTTATCAGACTTACCGTGAATTTTAAGCACAAAATGTTTTAGACACAAGTAAACAGCTTTCATTTCCAGCAGACTGATATGCTGATTAGACTGTTCTTTGGTTCAGGTTCATTGTGTATAACTATGATCTAAATGACCCCTGTGCATGGTTTTTGAAGCATCTGTTGTGTCCCTTTACCCATTCACTGGAGAAGTGATCAATCCTTCATTATGTTGGCTGAATTTTGCTACCAATCTAAATGTGATTTTAGATGTGCTGTAACTGGAATAATCATATTCAAAGGATGTTTTGCTGGTCTCCAAAAACTACGTGATCAGGTGCGCTAAAAACATCAAAAGGCACAGATAATACCCTAAGTAGACTAATAGATAACAGGAATTATTACCTTTGGTGTAACACAATAGTCAGGAAATATTTTTCTAATTAGAACTACACCAACATTGCAGGACAAGGATAGACAAATTTAAAACCAAGCAATTAAATCAAACGATCAACTTACACAGCACAATATCCAAGGACTGGAATGCCTTTTTGTGCTTTGCTCCTGTCCATTTGTATTGAATGGCTATGTTGTTCGCCAAAATATATTCCATAACACGAACTGTCATTATCTCTTTACTTTGGATGACCTTCCACCAAGTTGAGAGAAGATTGACCTGGTAACAGTAAGTAATTGAAATACATTTACTGAAACCTGGGTGGTAAAACTCTTTAAATACAGGCCCCGATTCCACGAACATACTTAAGTCCATTATTTTACTTAACTTTGCTTATTTACTTAACTAATGACTTCAGCTAAGTAGCTTATCAAGAGAGGATTCCATGAAAAATAAGCGACTTGATAAGCCATTTGGTAATCTATTTAAATGCATCAATTTAATACAGCTAAATGGTTGATTTAGGTAATTATATAAAGATTTAAAAATGGCCGACTTCCATTGTTGTCTGCATCAACAGTCGTATACTTTTCGCCTTTCCGCTGTATATATAAACCCGTGAAACCAATAAAAAATGTAAAAGATATGTGCTGTTTCAACTCAAGGATTTCCCTGACACAGGTCTCTTGCATCCCTAATGCGAAATTCAGCCGAAGGATTCGCATTGTGAGTGACCATCGCATCCTCGGGACCACTTTCGACTCAGAATTTGCCCTTGGTATTTTCTGTGTGGGATCCCCAAAAATCCCAAGGGACCTCTAGAATGTTTGAGATGGGAGTCCTGGGAACCCTGGGGTGAAAAATCTTAGGGAAAACCCCGCTGTTAGTAACATGTTTCCATTTTATGACCACGGACCTTCTATGTCTGAACGTAGAAATGGAGTATACGTCTCAATAACGAAAACCTGGTTTTTGTGACAATTCCGCTGATTATTTTTTAGGTGTTGAAATACAAAGAATACCCAAAACGCAGTCCACAATTGACCTGAATTTTGACCTTTGCACTTTATTTTCCCATCATGTAAACTTAAAAAGGTTATACTATGAATACAATGTCATTATTATGCATAGTTGTTTATATTGCCACCCCAATCACCAATTATTTTCCCCAAATCAGCTATTTCGCCTTTAATTTTTCCCCTCTGAAAAGGCCAGGCCCTTTCCCCAAATTCGGAAAAAACCCTGGTATTGCAGACAAAGTTTGTTTTGACAAGCCTAAGGATACTTCAATGCTGATAAACGCTTGTACATGAAAGATTATGAGAAAAATAAACGTGCCCAAACATTCAATAGCATTTGGAGCATTGATCATGCTTGGTTAAGAAACACAGAAAATGGCATGATCTGTACCTATTGCACTCTGTATAGTGATGATAAAAGTTCTTCGTTTGTAGTTGGCTGCCAGAGCTACAAGCTTGACAGTGTTATGTAATACGAATCCAGTAAACAGCATGAAAAAAAACCTTCATTTTTTAAGGCAAAGCAAACACTAGTTAGTGAGTCAGAGGCTGGCAAGGCAAAGTGCTCTGTGGGAGGTATTTAATCCCTTATCAGTGATAGTTCTAGTTAATTCTGTTGTCAAGTGTGAAATATTTCAGTATTAATGAAATTAATAAAAGTTAAGGGCCCAGGTGGCTACCAAGAAAAAGGCGCTAGTTTGTATCCCTGATTAATTGAAAGGATTGGAATTAATTCAATGAACAATATGAATTCAAAAATGTAATATGATCTGATACAATGCATAAATAAAATTTGAAAAACTTTCCTCAAAATTAAATTTAAATGTCCCTCTTTCTAACATAATAAATGACTGACATGACGGGGACATAATTCTGCAGAGTAAGCCAACTTCAACACTATTAATATTTAGTTTACATCTTCAATGCAAACACAATACATATAAAAACCTTTAAAAAGTTCCCATAAAAAAATGTAAAGGAAATATTCACCACAAGTTTCTATATGATTTGGGGACGGACTGCACGACCGAACAACCAACCAACCAACCCACCAACAACCAGGGTATAAACAGATCAACCAAATACAATTACACTGAAAAGAAAATGCTCTATAATAATGTTGACCTTTACTTGAAATTGACCATAATGGCAAAAATTCAGACTTTATGATATCTTCCCATGTGGTAGAGTGATGAGCATGCATCCAAACAAAAGGTTTTGAACAAAAACAAGCTATTTTATGGTGAAATGACCAAGTGATCAAGTGTCTGAATGGAGCTGACCCATATTCACACAATTTTACAAGATCATTTATACAACCAAGTTTCATGAAGATCAAATCAAAACCTGGGACTTAGTTTTTGACCCCAGGTGGCCCAATTTCAAACTTGTCCAGGATATCATTGAGACGAACATTCTGACTAGGTCTAATCAAGATTTGCTCTAGTGAGACCACTACAGAGTTAACAACCCCTAAGTGTGGATGACGGACGACAGACAATGGACGATGAACACTGGAGTAGGCTGAATGATCACTATAGCTCACTGAGCGCTAAGTGCTAGGGTGAGCTAAAAAAAATTTATGTATATTGATTTTCAGGAAATATTTTACTGCTCATCGTTTAATAATTTGTAAATCTACTCCTCAAGTAATTGTTTCTTTAATTGAAATAACACTTTTTCATTCTCAGTTTTTTGTTGAGTTAATTTCATTTCACATTCAGCCTTCATTCTATAATAGGTTGTTTCTGACTCAATGTGTGCAATGTCATTCTGAATTCTTAATTTTTCCAGGCTGTATAGTTCATTTTCATCTTGATGTTGAGATTTTCGTTTCCTTGTTTTTCCCTGGCTGTTGGAGGTGGAAGGCTGTTGATCATCTGAAATTGGATTTATATAATGCTATATTATTGGAAAATGTAGTTTGATCATCAGCAAATCCATGGAGATCAACATGTGTATTTGAAATTTGTACTTGGTCTGTTAATGCAAGCACAAACAGTTATGAATTTATGTCTCAGATACCAGTTTTGTTTTTCTCCTAGCATTATAAAACGTAATGAACTATTTCTGTGTGTTAAAAACAAACCAGTTATTAATTTCATGCCATGGTTGTTCAGAATACTGCTATTATTTGTTTACCTCATGTCCAAATTTACAGATTTGGTCATTTTGTGACCTATATAGAGTGTTAAAAGTGAAAAATAATGATGATAGCATGCTTTCAAAAGCCTTTATGGAGGAAAATGTGCAATGTGCTCTGTAAAATTTGAAATCATTGTATGAAAAATGCATACCTCTGGTGTTCTCATTACTGGCAGTAAATGCATTAGCATCCGATGGTATGTATGTTCTGTAAAATAGATATCTAATGATGAAACATGTTAGTACCAGAATACTTCCATAGCTTTCATTTGCAACTTTTATGAAGTTAATGAACTAAAATGGCTTAAATATAATCCATCTACCATTAACTCATCAAAAGGGATAGTTTCAGTAAGACCGGTTGTTTGCCCAATTAAATGTAATTTCATAAATTCTATTTTCAATGTTAACTCGAGTTTTACAAAATATAATCCAAAGTTCACTGATTTCAAATTCACATACTATTGGTGTACCCTCTACATTTCTTTGACATTCGAACAGGAGTTTGAGAATCCCTAAATTTTGACAAAACGTCCTTTTAAATCAACTTTTGAAAAAGTGAAGGTACCACAGTAATGCACCGAGTACCATGCTATAAAAGGCATAAGATGTAATAAAGTAATGTACTCACCAATTGCTTTTATGTTATGAAACATGGTTTTAACACTGTCAATGTCTCTTCTACAAGCAGACATACTGGAACTACAAAAAGAAATATTAAGTGAACTGAATTGTGTATTTATGAAATTTTACATACATTAATAATATACTTACACATAAATATCTATTTTCCTCAGTTCCAAATCTTATATCACAAAACAATATAAGAAATGACAAAGTTATCAAGCAATTAAGTGTCATCATACCAAATATATTAACATGGACATCATAATGTTTTTGGCCAGGTTTTTATGTATTGATGCTACTAAAAGTATGACATCTGAAAGACTGTAATGTGGAAATCCAAGTTTGCTTAGTATCAATCTGTATATATCATACAATGTACACTAAAAAAAGATATATCAATATTGTTTGATGACACTCAAGTAATTCAAACCAAAAGTATTCAAAAGCTTGTATAACAAGATATCATAAATTGAAACAAAATATCTGCAAAACTTTTATCAAAATAATGAATATTTCAAAAAAAGCATCATTGTTAAGACACTTCATAACAAATTTGTCTATTTTTCAAATTTGGACTAATTTATGTTCCAAAAGTAGAATAAAATGCATACCGTTGACTCTGGTGCAATGCAACATGGAATCAGTTTAGATGTAGAGCTATGCAATAGATATACAGTATAATTTATTAATTCAATTTACTATGGTAAACGCGTAACATTTCGCTCAAGGTTTAAATGCGAACTTGTACGGTTTTATATGGGACTCTGAGACTTAAAGATTGTTTGTTCAGGAAATTGCAAACTTTGCAATTGTAAACAAGAGGGCCAAGATGGCCCCTTTTTGCTCACCTGAGTAAAGATTGCAAATTCTATGGTTTTCCTGTGATTTGACGTGGTGACCTAGTTTTTAACATAAGAAAAGCATTTTGACAAGGTTTGGTGAAGATCCAATCAAAACTGTGACCCCTACAGCTTTAACAAGGTTTCCTATGATTGGACCTGGTTACCTAGTTTTTGACCCGAGATAACCCATGTTCAAACTTAACCAAGATATTATTAAAACAATCGTTTTGACAAGGTTTGGTGAACGTCAAGTCAAAACTGCGACCCCTAGAGCTTTAACGTTTTTCTATTATTTGACATGGTGACCTAGTTTTAAATCCAAGATGACCCATATTCGAACTTGTCAAAGATATCATTCTGACCAGGTCTGAGAAAGATTCGCTTAAAAGTGTGATCACTAGAGCATTAACAATCCCCAGGTGTGGACGCCGGATGCATAGTAGACTGACTAATGACTATAGCTCTCCGAGCACTATTGTGTGATATTTAGTAATTTACATTTTCCCACTGCTAAGATTGTGTGATACGTGTATTTAGTAATTTACATTTTGCCACTGCTAACATTGTGTGATATTTAGTAATTGACATTTTGCCACTGCTAAGATGGGTCTAGATTATACAAAGAAGTCACATTGGCATGTTATTTAAGAGGCCAATGAAATCTAGTGGCTGCATGACTTCATTTTTTTACTTATTCATATGCGCTGGGCAGTTACTCAACAGACGCAATTTAGACAACATGAGGACAAATAATTAACGATAATGCGTCCTCCAGCATTAATACATATTTCTAAAATAGCCTTCCATCAGTACTGTAAGTACTTTGATTAAAGTAATAATTCCGTATGCAACATCACTAATATTCTTAATTAATTTGCCCCTAACAATTTCTACATTAGATCTAGTATCCTACTTATTTGTGGTCTGCATATTCCCTCTATTTCTATATATTGCCTAAAGTGTCTGCGTTTCATACCCACCCGTATATGAGCGTGAACGTGTAAGAGAATATCAAAATACATCTACTCTTAGAACAGACCAATTCACTTTCCCTACTATACAGACTAGATAATCGACTACAATTGATAAGTAAGATGGGTATATATGAACTCAGTGTTGTCGTATAAATACAGTTCTGTGGCAGAATTCATATGATTAAAGCTAACATTTTGAACTAAGTTACTTACGCATTCAGTGAATCAACAATTTCTTCATAACACGCTTCCTTTTTCTCTGCTCCTGCAGATGCCCCATGAAACTTTCCAAACAAGGTTTCACCATGACTGAGGGTGACGTCGACGACAAAATCCTCCTCGCTCTTGGTCCAATTTTCGGTTCTTTCTTATTGGACATTTTTTCAATTTGACAGCATTAGTGAAAGTGAAAGTCGTCTGTCAAATAGTAGTTTATTGTCTTCAAAATTTGAGCAAACGCAGCGTATTTAGTGAAAAGCATGTTATTTTGTTTAACTAAATAATTACTTAAGAACGATAGTGGAACGTGATTTAATGTAATTACTTAGCTAAATCAATTAACTGATTAAAGTCTACTATCAAGTAATTATTTAAGTAATTATTTCATGGAATCGGGGCTCGGTGTTTAAAGTTTGAAGGTGTTTGGAAGTTTATTGAAACACAACATGTGGTAACCTTCATACATAAATGTAATTATTAAATTGTATATATAGTTCCAACTGCAAAGATGACAACACCTGACATCATAAGTAGAATATTACAAGAGATGGAAATGACACAGTGACTCATATTTATTTTGTAATAGAATAAAAACCTGATGCTACAGTTGACTAAAACAACCGAGGTGATCAGTTAATTACAAAAAACATTGAGGAATTATATATACACTATTTAATACAAGTACAAAAAGTTTTGTCAAACGTTTTTATTAAATTTCCAAATCACAATAGTATTAACTAGCCTGATATTTAAAGATCTCAGTATCTAATTTCGGTTTCCTCAAAGATTTATGCATTTTTTTGTCAATTAGCTGATTCAGTACTTTATGGTTTCGGTAAATTTTGCAGGCAAGCTGCTGGTGAAATAGATCAAGTATACATTTACCCTTAACGTTTGAAATATGGGAGTACATTTAACCCCATGTTTTTCAAGTTGGGAGTACATTTACTTTCTTGTTCTCAAAACTGAGAGTACATTTACTCCCATCAAAAAAATTATCTGGAGTACTGATTTAGTCAGGTCAATTTTGCACTTTGCTTCAGAGCAGCCTCAATATCAATAAATACGGCACTGTCTTTAGAAATTTATTAAATTACAGGCTTACCAATGAGTTTGCAATCTCCTTGTCTCTGAACATTTTATCCACACCTCTGATATCATTATCATCATTCAATGGTAATGCAATACTATTTGGACACTCACAATATATATTTCATCCACTTTTTGAATTGCTTTCAAGTCCTGTTGTATTCCGCAACTCTTCCCAGATCTCTTCCGTAGTAGTGAATTTTTTAGCATCCCAATCTGTCAAACACACAAATTACATCAATGTGAAATTGGCTCAATAGATTTTAAAGTTTTAAAGAAAAAAGCTTACCTCATAAGCAGCTACAATTATGACATCAAAGAATGAAATATGCATTACGTTAGAAATTGTAATTCCTTGAGAGCGAAACATTGCCTTTTACAGTGGCTGTAATTCAATACAGGCTAATAAATCATATACACATCAATATCTAAAACAAGATCATGACTTTGTATCATTTTATCTGGGAAAATCTTAGTTGTCTAGAGATGGTTTGCTGATGGGTTCTAACCAGCAACCAGTGTAGCAGGGCGGTCCTTTCTAAGGTGTAACAATACGGTAAAAACTGTACTGCAATATATAGCAATACGCAAAACCTGTATTGCAATACGTAATGTTTTTCGCATAGAAAAGCAAAGCAGGAATTGATGCACATGGATTGTCTTAAATGGATCAATATTTAATTGATAAGCAAATCAAATGCACAAGTCCAGGTTTCAAAGTTAATGATGGAGGCAGATGTATATACATAGGCGGGTAGGTATGACAGTCACATCTTCCAGCGTTCACGAATATGTAGCGATCAATTTGTTTGTTTGTTTGTTTGTTTGTAAATGTCTCTTTTTTTCTGAGACCTTTTCATCGGTGGCATCGCATGACTACAAAAACCGGTTCAGAGAAAAATCAACCGGTAAAAAACCGTTGGAATTTGTATTGCAATATCAACCGGTATATCGGTTAACCTCTACACCCCTAGTTCTTACTCACTACTAGTGTTGCTGGTAGGTTCTTACTGGCTACCAGTGGTGATAGTGGGTGTATTAGATAAAATTGAGCAAATTTTATAATGCTTATTAGTTCCAAATTTCATAGTAGATCCACCTGATCATGTACATCAGCGTGCTAAAGATTTTTTGAGGGTCCCCCAGCCTTGCAGCACGAGCGACATATAAATCTACTCGTTCTGTCCTTAATGTCACTCATCCTACCACTCAATGTGGCAAATGCAAAAAAGCAATTAAACAGTAAATGTGTGGTTGTTCAAACCACACTTGGACCTTTTTGATCATCTAAAGAGCTGAATACAGCCTAAGCTACCTTTCTGGAGTATGGGATGTCATGATGGTATCTATGTTTTAACAATTTTTCTGGATTGCCAATAAACAAGGCTTTGGTTTTAAATCTTTTGCTTTTAGTGGAATTGCTTTGTGGAATGTCCCTCATTTTAAGGCCCTTCTCAAAGCCCATCTCTTGTCTGGGATCTGAGGAAGTTCGAGCATTTTATGGGCTTTGTAGATTTTTATTTTTTCTAGTACAAGTGTAATTGCTTTATTGAGTAAATTATATGAACCAACCTGTGATATATTTATTGTTTTCAGTGATATTTGTAAGTAATTAACCATTGTGTTTCAAATTTACTTGAGTGATTTTGTGCCAAATTCTTATTCAAGTTTCACTTTTGGTTGTTTTTCAAAGAGAAAGTCATAGAATACTTAGGGACCACAATGTAAATAAGGATTTGATTCTTTTCTTGCGCTATCCCTCTATTTTGATGTTTTGACATTGTTAAACCTTTTTACACTATACAGTAAAACTTCGTTATCTCGAGGAGTCATCGGAACATACGAAATGCTCGAGATAAACCGAGTGCTCGTAATAACGAGGTTTTTGTTTGTTGACTGAAAATAAACTGTGCATCATGCGCACAAATGGGCGTGTTTACGATAATAATACGAAATGCTTACGTAAATTGTTCTCTATGATGTCTAAGGTGAATAAACATGTTTGTTGATTGCTGAAATATATATTGATTATTTTTATCTAAGTACGTTATCCACGATTATTTCGTGTTTTCAATTGTACAATGTTATGTCCCAATATCGTGTCACTGACATGCGGTGAAACGTCAAAGTGACACATCGTGAAAGATACATGCGATATGTACGTCTGTAGCAAAAAAAAGCATGCTAATAAAAGATTTGTCTCTGTTTTTATTAGTATCCAAAATGACACCCCTCGAGGTAATCGAAGTAATTAACGCTTAAAAATAAGTCAAGGGACCATGATTTGTGCTCGAGATAACGATGCTCGTAATAAACATGGAAATTTATATGCAACTAAGAACAAAAAATGACGGGACTTCAAGATCTCCTCGAGATAAGCCTAGAGCTCGTGATATCGATGCTCGTAATAACGAAGTTTTACTGTATTATGTTATCATTATGCCTTTTCACTTTATCCTCTACTGTAAAGTCATTGGATTTTTATAAATTAATAAAACCGGGCTTTTGATTTAGTTAAAACAGCAAAATTTGATCTTTTTAATATAATATAATATAATACGAACGAACGAACGAACGAACGAACGAACGAACGAACGAACGAACAAACAAACAAACAAACAAACAAACAAACAAACACAAACAACAACTTTGACAATGACAGTAACAGTGTCATATTAATACAAGCTTAATATTGTTAGTAGTCACAATATTTTTTTTATTTTTAGCCCTTTTCCTCATCCCTTTTCATTTTGGTCATTTTTCATCACTTTTCCTACCACCAGCAGTCAGGAATTTCCGTATGCCGCAGACAAACAAAAAAACAACGTCACCAATA
This sequence comes from Lutraria rhynchaena, assembly GCA_008271625.1. NCBI lineage: Eukaryota > Metazoa > Mollusca > Bivalvia > Venerida > Mactridae > Lutraria > Lutraria rhynchaena. The sequence continues at coordinate 384,818 of VIBL01000242.1, read as the reverse complement.
ATTTAAGAATGATAAATATCAAGTGAACAGTCTAAATAAATGCCAGTTCGGGGCTGTTTCACAGGTATCACGGCCCAGCTGATCGAGTTTTACATAAGCATCTCCATTTTATTTCTCAAAGGCTACCTAGATATATTAAACACTTACTTCTTGTATAAAGTAAACATGAAGTGTAAATTGGACAAAGTATATATTTAACTGAGAGTAGACATTTGCCACTTGCCAAGAGAACCAGATGATCGGAATTTACTCCAACCCGGTGTAATGGCTGATGTTTCCCTCAGTTGATGAATATTTTTTTTTGCTTATAAGATATTACTTCTGATTTTTTGTATTGGATTAGGCAAAATCTACTCTTTCAGTCGGACAACCATGACCAAATTTCTACTTGTCCGGAACCTAAATTCACTCGTCAATATGAGCAGACAAGTGGACTTTTCATGCCATGTACATTAAAGAATGAGTTGTGAATGAGAACGAATGAACGAACAAATGAATGAAAAGATAGAAAACAAACCTATTAGGCCTAAAAATAGCTTGTTTCTGCTACCAGCTTTGATAAAAAAAGGGTCAGTAGGTAGAGATTTATTTTTCATTTTTATTTTTTTATTCCAGAATATGATATACATTATTTTTTCATTATTTTGTAAAACTATAATTTGACTCAAAAAAACATAGGGTCGGCTGCAAAAAAAATAGGGTCAGTCGGGGTAGCTGATACAAGCTATTATTTTTTAGGCCTTACTAATATGACTATAAAAGCTACAAAATAATAATGGTCAAAGAAAGGCAACTCTGTTGACTACTGGAAAATAGGTAATGGCAGTTAACTCCCTTGAATGTATAAACTTCATATTCAGCATAATTTTGCATATACTAGAAAATGTATTAAGCATACATAGAAACTTATTATCAGTCTAGGAATACACAATCCATCCAATATCTCCACAGAAGAGAGAAAAATAGAAATTTTAGATACGTCAGGCAAACCGAGTGCCGGAGTGGGTGGAGTAGCGCCCATCTAGATAACTCACAAAGCAAGATATGTCAGTTCATAATAACCCTCAAATATGATACTAATAATGCTAAATCGCAATACACTTACCAAAAAGTAACTTTGCTTTAATTAAATAGTACAATAATCGTAGAAAACTGTTTTCTGGAAAACCATGCTGCTTCAAGCGGACCTGAGAAACCTCTGACGAATAAAATTTCGTTGTCGACATCAAAAATTTACGTAGCGCGAATCGCGTCTACAGTGGATCCTTACAGACTACCAGTGTATCTGGTAGGTTCTTTCTGTGAACTCAACTGTCGAAGTTAGTTGCACTTTTGAATGTGCTGTAGGGAGGTTTCCTTTTGAAGAAACCTTTTAAACATGTTCCTTTCCTTGCACTATTTCATTATCAGACTATGATTCATACCGGGATTTGGCCATAGGCACTCGATTTCCGTGATTTATATACCCGAACAAACCTAGTGTTTAAATCTTAACTCATCAAACAACGCAAATCAGCGAAGTAAAGAAAACGTCATTTCGCTACTCTGCGTATCATAAAAACTAAAAGGTAAGTCACTCGCCATTTTTTCGATTGACGGAAATAACGGTATCCAGCCTGAGACTGGTATTCCTTCTGAAATACGCGCGCTTTTCGGGAATTTCGCTGTTAAACTTGGCGCGCTAAAGCTAGAGCGAGGTTCCCGAATAGAGGACCTAGGCTGGATACCGTTACTTCCGTCCAACATAAATTTATATCTATATAAAATGTTGATTCAGAGTTTGCTTCATGTCCCTATATACTAAATAATGTAAGCTTTACAGCATTTTGGATGCACAAGAGAAACTAAAGTAATCCTTATATTACTCTGTAAATATAACAGAACTTAAAAATGAATTGAGTAACTGGTCCTAAGTGAAATTTTAGTCATGAGCAGTAAAATGACAATGCGGAACATCACTCCACAAGAATATGCATTTCTTAATACAAGCAAACGATAAAAGTTTCAATGTCTGCATAAATGTGAAAACAACATAAGGTCTTTTCTGCTAATTTTGTGAAAAAATACCAACGGAAACTGGGAATTAGCGAGAAACCTGTCTCTGTCAGCATGACTGACGATTCTCGGGCAGTTTCATACATGTCTTAGTCTAGTGTCCAATTTTGTGATGGTAAATTTCTGAAGACTGATATTTAATGAGTCATTAGATGTAATAGGCCTATACTGTCGGCTTGTAGAATCACAAGGAACAGCATGTAATTGTCCTTCGCAAAGTTATAACTAGTCAGACAAAAGAAACATCTGGTATACTGTTCATAGTTGAGGTGTGTACTTATAACTATCAAATGCGGTTCCTCAGGTCCAGTACAAGAATGTCTATCCATCATATCAGACTCTTTGGATGGTTTATTTTAGCCGAACATACAGGTTTTTAGTGTCATGTCGTCTGAAAAGCATTTTGCATACAAAAATCGTGAGAACTAAAAGACAAATCGTTCACTATACTGGCTACTCGTGTAAATAAACGAATCAAATAGACAGTCACATCAGACATTCAACTTGGTCGGCATTTTTAACTACACAAGAAGAAACGTTCATAGAGGAAATGATAGAATTTTATATGCTCTTAACAAAAACGTGCGCTAATCATAACACAAGTACATGGAACTAGTGTTATTCTACGGTATTAACGGAGTAAAACGGAATTATTCGATGCTTTACGAATCCCCGTAATTATGCTTTTCGCGAGCGTTATCTTTAAAATTCACCCAAGCGTTATAATTGCACATTTATAATAATCCGGTGAATGTAGTTTATTAGAAAATAGAGCATGCTTTATATTGTGTATTAATACATGGATTAAGTTGCGTGTAGATGTGTCAGGTGTGTAGATGTGTTTTATGTGACCAAAGCAGCTTAATGAAAACATTGTATTGTACTTAGTGGCCCGTAGGGCGGAGCTACTTTTTGAATTTGAGTGAATTATGCCAAATCACGTGTATTTTTCAGGTATTTTACACATACCTGTTATTAGATGATAGATACCGCTCGAACGAGGTTGTGTGTTTGGAAGTGTTGGACATTTGTTTGAACTGCACCAACGTTAGTATGAGATGCGTAAGTGATATTATTAATGTTTTTTTTGCATTTTTGATTCAATAAGAAATTTGCTGTCATACCGATGTAATTTTTTTGTTTTGTTATCACATTCGTGTATTTTATGGATAATGTTCTATGTACTATTTTGAACACATTTTCTTCTTGAACTTATTTGGAGATTGTGCACGAACTTTATTATTTATGACTGTGCACTACATTGAATTAAGATTATATAAATGAATATTGCATACAGCGGTTTCATTGATATTTGAACAAAATCCAATAATATAGTTTTGATGGCGTATGTTTTGTTTCTAGGGCGGTTGATTGTGGACCTTCACGTGTCACGTGGTCACCCAGAAGACTGACTTAATGTGTGAATGATATATAAGGTATGAATTACATTCTACCTCTTCTCTTATGATTCTGTTTAAGCAGCTCAATTAATTTTTACTTATTATGCTGAATAAGTCAGTTAATTTTATTTGATTTACTTAGCTTTGAGAAAATTTGCTTTCGATAATTACATTGAATTGCGGTCGATTTGACTGCTTTACAGATTTTATTTCTGCAATCTTGTAGAATGGTATGTGGGACCAATGATAATATAAAGAATGGAAGTAAGCGCAAACATAACTCAGCTATGAATGTGACTGCAGATCTTGTTATGCAGTGTTGACTTCATTATCCATTATTTATACAATAACCATGTGTTTGTTATTCCAACAGATGGGGAAGACTGTCCTGAATGTGTCAATGACTAACAGAATCTATACAAAACGACCAATTGATAGCAAACATCTAGTAGACTAAACCAGATTGCCAATGCTGAGACAACAAAGAGGAAGATTTATGTAAGTGAACTCTACTCAGTATTTCTTATTATATATTTTATATATTCCTTCTACTGTTTACACTTTTTTTATTTTTTTTATCCTTTAAAACTTTTACAATTGAATCATTGTAAATTTTATTTATTAAAGTTTCATCCTTTCAAACTTTTACATTTTGATCATTTTAAACTTATATGATTGTATCCTTTTAAACTATCGTTACTTTATGATTTTATCCCTTAAAATTTTTAGGATGTTATCCTATGTACTTTTCCGGTTTTGAGATTTTATAATCTTACAATTTTTATCTTTTTATCCTTTTAAACGTTTAATCTTTCACAATTTTACTCTCTTACAATTTTTATGATTTTTTCATTTCATGATTTTATCTGACTATTATGATTTTTATTTTATGATTTTACCTTCTATAGTTTTTATACTTTATGATTTTATTCTTTTACGGTTTTAATCATTTTATCTTTTTAAACTTTAAATCTTTTTCAATTTTACTCTTTTACAATTTTTATGATTTTATCATTTTATCCTTTTATGATTTTATTCTTGTACAGTTTTAATTATTTTATCCTTTTAGGATTTTATCATTTTAATATGGTTTAATTCTTTTATTGGTTTAATCATTTTATCCTTTTAAAATTTAAATCTATTACAATTTTACTTTTTTTACAGTTTTAATCATTTTATCATTTTATCATTTTATTCTTGTACAGTTTTAATTATTTTATCCTTTTATGATTTTATTCTTGTACAGTTTTAATCCTTTTATCCTTTTATGATTTTATCCTTTTAAACTGTTATGATTTTATCATTTTAATATTTTATGATTATACTTTTTATGCTTTTACTATTTTATGTTTTTATTCTTGTACAGTTTTAATCATTATATGCTTTTACTGTTTTATAATTTTATGCTTTTACTGTTTTATAATTTTATTCTTTTATTGTTTTAATTATTTTATCCCTTTAAACTTTTAATCTTTTACAATTTTACTTTTTTACAGTTTTAATCATTTTATCCTTTTAAACTTTAAATCATTTATAATTTTACTCTTTTATGCTTTTACTATTTTATGTTTTTATTCTTGTACAGTTTTAATCCTTTTATCCTTTTATGATTTTATCCTTTTAAACTGTTATGATTTTATCATTTTAATATTTTATGATTTTACCTTTTATGCTTTTACTATTTTATGTTTTTATTCTTGTACAGTTTTAATCCTTTTATGATTTTATCCTTTTAAACTGTTATGATTTTATCATTTTAATATTTTATGATTTTACCTTTTATGCTTTTACTATTTTATGTTTTTATCCTTGTACAGTTTTAATCATTTTATCCTTTTATGATTTTATCCTTTTAAACTGTTATGATTTTATCATTTTAATATTTTATGATTTTACCTTTTATGCTTTTACTATTTTATGTTTTTATTCTTGCACAGTTTTAATCATTTTATCCTTTTATGATTTTAGATTTTATGCTTTTACTGTTTTATGATTTTATTCTTTTATTGTTTTAATTATTTTATCCTTTTAAACTTTTAATCTTTTACAATTTTACTTTTTTACAGTTTTAATCATTTTATCCTTTTAAACGTTAAATCTTTTATAATTTTACTCTTTCATGATTTTATCCTTTTATACTTTTACTATTTTATGATTTTATTATTTTACTTTTTTAATAATTTTATCCTTTTGAATCTTAAGTGTCCATTTAGGTTGGAAAATTAGTAATGATCTCACTGGTAAATTTGGAGTTCATATCTGCAGCCCACGTTCTTGCAGACGAATCTTGGGCGCATAACCGCAGTCCACAAACTGACTGATGATTCAGGAGTTCATATCTGCTGGTCATGTCTCACTGATATATCCAGATAACATCTGTACAGTCCAATGTTCTCACTTTATAAGGAGGAGATTCCTGTAACACATGATTGTGACGGGTATGTCTTTGTGGTGTGTCTTGTAGTGTTGTTCTTTTTGATGAATCTAGAGTTTGTCCTGTAAAATCTTGCTACCCACTGAAGACTCTCTGGATCAGTACTGCATATTATGGGCTTTCTGGTTTATCAAGGATTCTGTCTGATTGTCTAAGGCCCACTCTTATGATTTTATCACTTTAATCTTTTATTCTTTTAGAGTTTTAATCATTTTATCCTTTTATGATTTTATTCTTGTACAGTTTTAATCCTTTTATCCTTTTATGATTTTATCCTTTTAAACTGTTATGATTTTATCATTTTAATATTTTATGATTTTACCTTTTATGCTTTTACTATTTTATGTTTTTATTCTTGTACAGTTTTAATCCTTTTATGATTTTATCCTTTTAAACTGTTATGATTTTATCATTTTAATATTTTATGATTTTACCTTTTATGCTTTTACTATTTTATGTTTTTATCCTTGTACAGTTTTAATCATTTTATCCTTTTATGATTTTAAACTTTTAGACTTTAGTGATTTTAAATTTTATGCTTTTACTGTTTTATGATTTTATTCTTTTACTGTTTTAATCATTTTATCCTTTTATGATTTTATTCTTGTACAGTTTTAACCCTTTTATACTTTTACTATTTTATGTTTTTATTCTTTTACTGTTTTTATCGTTTTAGCCTTTTGAATTTTAAGAGTCCACTTCAGGTTTGAAAATTAGTCATGATTTCACTGGTAAATTTGGAGTTCATATCTGCAGCCCACGTTCTTGCTGACGAATCTAGGGTACATAACTGCAGTCCACAAACTGACTGATGATTTAGGAGTTCATATCTGCTGGTCATGTCTCACTGATATATTTGGATAACATCTCTACAGTCCAATGTTCTCACTTTATAAGGAGGAGATTCCTGTAACACATGATTATCACCGGTATGTCTTTGTAATTGTCTTGTAGTGTTGTTCTTTTTGATGAATCTAGAGTTTGTCCTGTAAAATCTTGCTACCCACTGAAGATTCTATTGATTAATTCTACATACTATGGGGTTTTTGGTTTATCAGCAATCTGTCTGAATGTCAATGGTCAATGCCTCCTTCTTTATTTTTACATCATTTTGTTCAGTATATTGTACACTTTCCAGGTATAGCTCGGTGTTGTTTCGAAACAACCATGATGGAGAGAAGTTATTTTCCACCACAATCATGAAGATTTATATCAAGTCGATAATTACAACTAATTATGTCAGGTAAATTCAATACAGTTTGTTTTTGTTTTGCTAAGTAATTAGAAAGCTTACCTCTAACAAATCATAACAAAAAGTCAAAAACTGAAATGATGCAATTCATTGGATGCTATATTGTCAGACTATATTCCGAAATGGACACCAATATATATTCATTAAACTCAACCTCAATTTCAATCCTAGTAAACTTTCAAATTTACTTATATAACAAACATGACAATTTGTTCAAAGAGAACAGAAACCATTAAAGTAATGAATTATTGAAATTTCTAACTTGTATGAATTTGATTAACATTGTTCATCTCACACTGCAGTAGAAACTAAAATGTGAACTGTCAATATTTACTTTTTCTTTAAAACTACATTTTATTATGTTACATTTCACCTTAAACTTATTTGATCAAGGCATTGACAGAGGTGTCAGGGTAGGAACAGTAACTCTGCACAGAAATTCAATCTACTCATTTCTGCATTACACATGTTATGAAAAATATATTATTCATTATAAACTATCAGTATAGATGACATTTTATTAAAAATTTCAGGAAAAATCTTTTGTGATTCAAACATCAGCAATGATGAGAGCAGCAAAGATGATAGAATATACATTTCTCATGTGATCCTGGACCAATGGATACAGACTAAATAAAACTGAAAAACACTCTTACTTTTACCTTGTCCTGAGGTGATGAGTAGATTTCTGCATACTTGAAAGTTTGGTCAGAGAATGGAGTACTTTACAAAATTTGATAAATTGAGGAGTGCAGAAAATGACGTTTAATAGTATTACTTTACTTATGGAAATATAATACAAATTTATGTAATATGTCCAGTATGGTGTTTCGGGACTGAACCAGTGTGTTTAATCATGATTAGTGTTTGAGTTTGGGCAATAAAAGTGCAGGGCAGTATTGTGTGTTGTTGGCTATTATGAAACAACAAATATATCTTCATGTATTTATGCTTTAATTGTATTGGTTAAAATCCTTGTTGACATTCTCATGTTTCTTCACAGAAAATAAAACTAGTTTTGTTCAAGATAATCTTTTAACACAGATAAATACTTTCTTCTGTTATTGATTAACTGTGTTTATTAAATTAATTTACATTTGATAATAATTACAATAAATAATTATCACATTAAACTGAAGTCATCTATATGTCTACTGTCTGTTGGTAGTATATGTCTGTTATTTTTTTCAAATTAAATTATCCAAATTAAATAGAAGCAATCCAACAGAAGAGTTTTATGTATTTGCAGATAAAAAATAACAATGTAGCATGGATAGGGTATGCTTACATTTTTTTTTCAAGTATTTTTGTACAAATGTGTCACTAGAGTTATTTGCAAGTTATAATAACACAGTATATCAGCATCATATCATTCCAGTTCGTGTTCATTTTTCATTTGTTACATAATTATAAAGTGATTCGATAAAAATAATATTTCAGCCATCAACATGTGTTTGTGTATCCTGTTCACATTAAAATTCAAATACACAAATTCAAGTTGCTTTATCAAAATCCTGAAAGTACAATTATAAGTAAAACAATATCTGTTTCTCGGCATTTATTGTTATTTAAACTTATAGTATTAGTTGTTATAGCAGAATAAAATCATCTTTAAGGAATGATTGTCGTTGTTATCAATATTTCAACTTTACGACCTACTTTCAACGTAAATCTTTTGCTTACAAGCATCACAATCACCAAGAGTTTGATCTGTGGAACCATTACATGTCGAATCAAAGTCTAAGGATGTAAATTATGGATTCTCTGATGATCTTTCTGCACTAATCACTGCCGTCTAGTAAACAGAAAGGGCTGCACACTGAAAAATGATTAGGCATCTATATTTATGAACATAATACATTGTATACAAAGTCAATTACTCGAACAAATACATATATAATAAAACAATTCTATGCATAGTGAGGAACAGCAAAGTCATAATAAAAATGTTTATAACACAAACTCAAGTCAAACGTATTAAAATTCTATGACGTCAATGGGGATCATCGTGCTAATCATTAAAATTACACAATTAATACCATATTAGAACAATGTCTCCATTTTACAAATTCATGCCTAATTTTTACAGATGAACAGGAACTGCAGATTTCAATGTTGATATTTCTCAATAATCTATGTAAAAGTATAAACCAGCATCCTCTGAAGCAAAGTTTGCACTGTTCCAACCCTGCCAAACATATACAGATAACTTCCAGTAATAAAATTAGCCATTCAATGAAAAGTATTTACGCTCTCACATAAATTTGATATTATTTTTAAATACAGCTGCAACCAATTTAGTATAATACAGAGAAGCTGTGTTAAAGCCAACAAACTTGTAGATGAATGTTATTTCAATGTATGTGCATAGTTTCAGCTAATTAATACTTTTCACCTGCGCAAAAGACAGTTTTATTTTAATGACATTTTTGCTTAAATTGTAGTTTTATAATTAGTTGTTCTAATGTAGGGCAGACAGTCTATAAAGCTTGAGAAGTTATTTCAAACTGAAAAATCATAAAAGTCTCAATGCTACATTACTCTTACGTTTTTGCCATTATTCCTTGATAAATAGCATACTCCAACATTAATGAAATTAGCTTTTTCTACAATTATTTGTACATTTGTTTGTACACTTTCAGACACCAAGTCAGATATGCAGATATTTTATCAGGAATCTTCTTACATTATCTGTGCTGATTCTGGTTTAGCATATGGTGGTTTTGTTTGTTTCATCGTACAAGGTTTGGATTTTGCTGATCTTTCCACGGGGACAAACTGAAATATAATAATGATTTGGTAATAAAACCTTGCAGTGGACGAAAATAAAAAAAATGAAAAATGGCTTTGTAATAGGAGGCAGAAAATTAGTTCCCGATGCGGGGCTCGAACCCGCGACGTTCTGCAAGTCAGCTGCTCTACCAACTGAGCTAATCGGGCAGACGGGCGTAGAATGTATTATAAACATATATTATATATATAACACTGTTACAACTTTAAAGCAGATTGTTTAAAATTATTACAACAATGAATTGTTCATTATAAAGCAAGTATGTACGCTTATAATTAGATGTCAATAAACACAGCTGGTGTAACATAATAACATAACTACATGTAGCTAAATTACCTAATAATTTAAACGCCATTTGTTTAGTATGTTCTTTTTTATATTCAAACATATTCATTTGATCTATGTAATTTTGTATTAGTTTATGTATTTAAAGTAGATGTCTGCGGTATTGTAAATTAATTCAAGAATGTGAAGGTCCATTTCTCTCAGACTGAATGCAAATGCATCTCAGTGGTAGGCCTGCATTATATATATATATATTGTAATAGGAGGGAGACATATAAATAAATTATGAATAAATATTATAAATATATATAAATGAATAGATTATAGAAGGATTCACATCAATTGCTTTCTATTAAAACTTTCAATAAAATCTTCATGCAATAGTGCTATGCTGTTGAATAGTTGTTCAGTCATAGTTTTATCACAATGTATATATGCGAGCAATTTTAACAACACTTTTGCTGTAAATTGGGCTATACATGTAAGCATCTTGGACAATGCTGATGCTCAGATTGAAAAAAAAGATGATACTTTTATTCAGGTAAATAAATTTGTTCTTTCAGCTGTGCTTCGTAATTTTGTACAGGTAGGCCTATGACCGTTTAGAAATTACACATGCCCAGCAATTTACCGATTCACCGTTTTCCGAAAATCACTGTCTGCTACTTCAAAAGACAACAAAAATAAAATTACCCGGTAAATGTAATAAAATTTGGAATGGTTTGTTTGCTTATGAGCACTTACTACAATATTAGTCCTATTTTGATGTACAACTTTGACTGGAGAAATGTGCGTATGGGAATTCCAGATCAGCATCCTCGCAAATTTAGGGAAAATCTCAAAATGGTTTTGCGCCAATAGTGACAAAAATAAACATGTTTTTTTTGTTAAAATTTTAAAAGTTATGCAATGTTATCAATACACAAATATTTAAAATACACAAAATCAGTTCTAGTTAGTAATTATCTTACTGTATACTGAGCCCTTTGGTCTGAAAATGATCAACAATAGAGGTACACATGTGTATGGCATAATGCAAACTGTATATTATGGGCTAAAAGATCAAATCGATTTTAAACTGTTGAAAGCACTGTCCTGTCTAGCAATTCCGAAGATGCTCAGTGTGTGGGTTGTCATATGTCTTGGCAGGAAGACCAGGCATTACAGTTCGGCAGTTTATGGATACAGTGTGATAAGTGTGATGGTTGGATGCATAAGGATTTCTGTGTAAACAGTGAAGACCTGAATTTAGCTGATGACTCCCATTTACATGTACAGATTGTGGGTAAAGTTGAGCTTGCATTAGTGGTTACCCGAGTTAAGCAACTATTGTTGTTTTTCATTTCCATTATTATTTTTATGCTAAACAATCTTTATTATTGGGCTGAATAATAAATTGGGGATTGAACCCGGGACCCCTAGGACTGTAGGCGGACACTCTACCACATTGCTAAAGATTTAACCCAACAGCTAGGCTGTTGAAAGCGGCCCATATTCCTACAATCACTACAGCTATAACGATCCACGGGAGCATCGTGGAATCGTATATACTCAGAGGGCAGCGATATGATGAATCAAAATTTTACGAATAATGCCAATTTATATGAGTAATTGGCAGAAATCATTCAAGTTTGTTCATTTATCAAAGAATTTGCTAAAACTTACATAATTTCTGCATTAAAAAGTCTCCTAACCATGAAATAAATCACTGTGTATGTTAGTTTACACTTATGTCTCACGCCGATGTGTTTAAAGCCCGGTACCAGTCCGGTCTCGTAAAATTAAAAATGAAATGCCTGCAAGTTAAGACTAATAAGAGCAATTGCATTGTTTAGTTTGGCAGATTTTCGTCATTGTTTGACACTATTTGAATGGATCCGGGTAGTCCAACTAATTAGACTGTTTGTGACTGGGAGACATTTTTTATTTAGCCCCTACCTAGGATGGGCCTTCGAATTTATTTATGAAATTGGTCAACCAGACAGCTGAATAAGTAAGGCTATGATCCGGGAAATAAACATCAGCAGCTGAGCTAGCACCAGTTATAGAGCCATTTTTCGTATTTGGAAATTTAACTCATTTCATTGTTTTCTTCTTATTCTTTTTGTATTCAACTGTTATTTAACCTTTAAATCATGTTTATATAAACTATGGCTTTCTAAAACAGTAGTTGGGCTAAAAACTTTAAATTCGAACAAAAGGCTATTGGATTGTTGTCATTAATCATTGATGCGGTGAAAATGGCAGACGACATTCATTACAAAAATGCCCCAGCAAATGACTCAGACACTCTTGACATGTTGATCTTTCTAAAAAGGAACATATCAAAAGAAGAACTTCATGGAATAACCTCTAAATGAGCAGTTCAGTGGTTGTTTGCTGTTGCATTAATTTGTTTTCTATTGCATTCTACATTAAGAAATAAATGGGTTCAATTGCAAAGAAGCATTAACTAATTCACTTTTGGATAACATGTTTTAGATATATGTTTGTGACGAATGTTTGAATGTTAAACTTAAGCTATATTAAACTTTGTAATTAGTGTTGAAAAATACTTTGTTTGGAAATAATTATGGTTTTATTTAACATTGAAACATTGTATTGGTCACACATTGTTGAAAAAAACTGTTGTACTTTGTTGTAAAGGTATGTTGCATCTTTATTTTTTTATCCTGATATGTTAATTTCAGAGATTTTTTTATCTAAACATATGCTTATAAGTTCAACAAGAAAAGAACAACAAAACTCAAGTGTTTATTATTTGATTTTATTGGAATACATAATAGTTGGAATTGACAGAAAAAATTTATCTGTATCATTATAGTGACAACTGTATCGTGATTCAATATGGTGAATCACGATGACCATATTAGGATACGTATCGTATCGCGACCTGGTTTTAGATATGCAGCCCTACTTTATTACACAACTGTTTTAGTATCCGCTATGAACAGAATTTCCAAACAGACCATACATTTACTTGTCCAGTGAAATGGTAAGTATTAATAATATTTTGGACAAGTTCGAACATGGATCATCTAAGTCAGAAACTAGGTCACCAGGTAAAATTATAGAAAAACCTTGTTAACGCTCTAGGGGTCACAGTTTTTATTGGATCTTCACCAAACCTTGTCAAAATGATTGTGTTAATGATATATTGGTTAAGTTTGAACATGGGTTTTCTGGGGTTAAAAAGTTGGTCACCAGGTCAAATCTTTGGAAAACCTTGTTTACGCTTTTGGGGTCACAGTTTTGATTGCAGGTTTACCAAGCCTTGTCAAAATGCTTGTCTTAATGATATCTTGGTTAAGTTTGAACATGGGTCATCTAGGGTCAAAACGTAGGTCACCAGATCAAATGATAGAAAAAACCTGGCTAACACATTAGTGGTCACAGTTCATATTGGAGATTCACCAATCCTTGTCAAAATGCTTGTCTTAATGATATCTTGGACAGATTCGAATTTTGGTCATCTGGGGTCAAAAACTAGATCACCAGGTCAAATCTTTAGAAAACCATGTTAACCCTCTATAGGTCACAGTCTTGATTGGAGGTTCACCAAACCTTGTCAAAATGATTGTCTTAATGATATCTTGGTTAAGTTCGATCATGGGTCATCTGGGATCAAAGACTAGGTCACCAGGTCAGATCTCTGGAAAACCTTGTTAACCTTCTAGAGATTTGATTGGATCTTCCTCAACCTTTGTTAGAATGTTTGTATTAATGACATCATGTGCAGGTTTGAACATGGGTAAAATCAAGTTAAAAACTAGGTCACCTAGTCAAATCACACGAAAACCATAGAAGTTGCAATTTTTACTCAGGCGAGTGAAAAAGGGCCATCTTGGCCCTTTTGTTTGCTGCCGATCCTCCTCGGACCTATATATTTGTCATGGATTTCTGTTAGCTTCATTTTGACATTTATTTGACAATTAAAAAACATTTTGACCTGCCTCCCCCGACCTTCGTTCTCAGCAAGAGTTGCTCCAATTGGCTAACATGCCATATGACCCTAAATACACGTGGTTGATTTAAAACGGTCGTACTGAGTGTGTATATGAAACTGCCATGTATTGTAGTGTTGTAGAACACTGTGTGACATTTGACAGATAATATATAAAAGCTGAGGCACCTGACCTTCAGACTAAGTAAAGTTTTCTTAATTTGTAAATCCATGTAAGGAGCTGACATCATGTTCATTGTTTGTGATCCAGAACCCCTTCAACAACTATATCATCCTACATGTTCATTTTAAAATTTTGATTTATGCATAAGAAATGATATTACATATTTTATTAAGTTAGCAGATGACAGAACTTAAGGTTCACTGGCTTGCTACATGTAATGTCTATTTATTTTATTAGGACAGTTTGGTTCTTGTATGCATCTGGTCAACTTGTCATTCACTTTTTCTGGTGCATTATTTTTAAATTAGCTTCAGCAGATATTCTTGTATTTATTCATTAAATCTATCAAAATTTCGAATTTTCTGTTTATCAATATGTCACCACTTCTATTGATATTAATTGGTGTGTTCGTAATTGTGATGTTGATAATAGATGATTGTTATTTTATTACAGTGGAAACTTAGAAATTTGGACATGTATAAAACTTGATTCTTGGAACTTGTTGTTTATTAAGTAGTGCAAGAAGTGAAAAAAGTCTACTGCTAATAGAAATCTTAAATGATGGAATAGCATGCAGTTGATGTAATTGAGGCTTATTCCAATTCTTTCATCACTTTTTCTACTATTATTCATCAGTCAGCCTGGATTAAGACAGAGTTCATTTATATGATTATTAAAAATGTTGTATTTTAGCTTTCAAGCTAAAAGCATGCAATTGAGAACATATTTTAGCTGTGAATTAAATATTTTTTGATATGCATTTTTGCATGTTTACATTATTTGGTTAATTATATTTTGGTATAGATATTGCACATCAAGAGTTGCCTGAGGCTCAGAAATGTATAAGAAACAGTGTATAGTGATCTTGGGTGTTGTCTTCTTCCAGATGAATCATCACTTCTGTGAGTATTGAGTTTTTCAAATAAAGAAATAGCATTACAGTAGTTCTAGAGTGCTGTACAGATGTATAATATTTTCAGAATATCTTTATTTCCAAAAAAAACTTCATGTGTGATGAATAAGAAGTGAAATCTCTTATGTGTTATGTAAATTAATATTGTTATTATTATTCTCAGCTCTATCCCTACTTGATGCTTACATTTTTGCTTTTGTGAAATATTTTAAGTCTTGCAGTCTTCAAGTTGTTACTTTGATTCAGATTCCAATTTTTTTTTGAAGGGGCTTAATTTGCTCAATAATTGTTTCAGCCTTTATAGTATGAATATTAACCAGTACTATTGAATCAAGCTTTCAAATATTAATTAATGTGCATGTTAACTCTTTCTTTCTTATGTGTTGATATCACAGTACTTCAAAACTGTACAACCTCCTTTTTTCTTTATGCACCTGTTGACTGTTAGTCACCCTCTGTATTATGTTTGCCTGCTTGTAACATAGCTTCATGGTGAGTGGGTTTATTGTAGCTGTATATGTTGTTGTATCAATGCAGGAAAATGAAGATCAATGTTCTTCTTGATGAAATCATCATGTCAGATTTCACTGCATGCGAACTGTTGCAACATTTAGTTGTTAGGAAAGTACATATAGTGCTATTACCATTTCAGTCATTAACAAGGCTCTGTCAAACAGTAAGGCAACCTAAGTGTGTACACAACCACAGTGGAAGTACCCAAATGATAGAGCTTTGCTGGAGAGAGAGGGGAGTTGCAGAAGTTGCTATTAGTGGAACACCTATAGACTGTATTGCAGGTAATTGGGACAACACTCAGATTGCAAATATTGTTGTAAGTATTGTATGACTTCAATTAGGTCATTAAAAATGTTGGGAAGAATCTTCATGCTTTGCATAACCAGAAAGGTGTCAAACATAGCAAGACTGGCATCATTCCTTTGGAAAAAGTGTTTAAGTATTTCTTTGCTAGGAAACAAGGTGACAGTGTAGCTTTACATGTGAACTTAAGAGCTTTGTATCCACTTCAATTTGGAGATTATTCATTATATTCAGATAAGTTCTATGCTCATAAGCATAAGCCGGTAGAAGTGTACATTCATAAAGGTCTACCATACAAAAGATGCCTTAGTGATAACATTCCTTGTGAGAAGCTTCAACAAATTTTAAACCCATTGATTGCAAATGCTTGTCAGTATACTGATTTAAGTTCCACTCAACAATGTTAGCATGCCTACAAAAAGTTTGTCTCAGGCCCCTCCAAGTCCCATCACTATGGAAATTCAAAATCTTTAGATTATATAGTATGTGCTACTGCCATATTTATCAATGAGGGAATGCATTACATACCTGAGACAATGTCAAAAAAGCTTATCCAAGTTTTTGCACAATTGCCTTTATTACGTTAATTGTGTTAAAAGAGTTATTGTTTATATTAAAACCTCATTAATAAGACCATCTTGGGACCAAGTAAATTGGTCATAATGCTATGTTCATTTCATGATCCATTTAAAATATGTTGTTGTATGTTGTTATTCTGTTCACTGATGGCTACTTCAAGATGTTAGAAAACTAGTATTTGTTTGTTTCATCTTGTTACAGATTAGATCTATTGAAGTTTTATTGTTGTTCTATGTTATTTGATCTGTTGATTGTTACTATTGCTTTTTGTTCACAGTTGGTAATAGACTCCCTGACACTTGATGACAGCTGGCATAGTTATGTAATGGAATGTGTCAGTTACAGTCATACTTGTTTTTCTGTGCAACATTTGATCATTTGTTACCCAGTTGGTTGAAGTTTTAGATATATGAAGGTATGCAAAAGCTACAACTGGTAATTAAATTGATTGTGCTGAACATAAATGGAATCCCAGATAAAGTTATTACATGACAAATATTGATGCAGTTCACTCATTATCAATTTTACATATCAATGAGAAATATTCATTATGATATAAGATCAGCTGTTTCATTCAATTCTTCTACAGTATATTAAAAGAGAAGAACTAAATAGAAATATTGATTTCTGCTGACTTATGTGAAAATGGGTCTCTCACCCAGAGTACACACTGTTGGATATGCAAATAAGCATCAGAAACATCACCTAACAAACAGCAAAGTGAAATATTTTCATCTGTAAGGCAAAGCAGACTGATACTGAAACAAGAGTATGCCACAGATCAAGGAGCTCTGGAAGCATTGGAAGGAATATCCTATCAGTCAGGTATGATTTTTGTATTTGAAACTCCAAAAGTAACTGAATATTTGACAGTATGACTGTGGTATTTGTAATATTTTTTTAATGTTCTGATCTTGACATTAACTTGCTATCATTTATTCTCTTGATAATATTTGATATTGTGTGTGTCATAATCAGTTATTTATAGCTGATTGATTTAAGTATGTTTTACATAATTTTGTTCTCATTGTAGGAGTCAGCCATTTAACAGTGTTGACATAGAAAAGCTACCAGATATAGTCCCTCGTGGACATTTCAAACAGTAAGTGGAGAGCCAACTTTTATTGCTATTGATCTAAGTAAGACTAACAATTTGGTGTATTTTTGCCATGATTATAGAGTTATAATGTCTGGAAGCATTGTATTTATCATTCATTATGACTGAAATATTGTCTTGAATGTTTTCTTCCTGTTTTTATGTCTTCTTCAATGAAGTATTTGTAATAAAACAAAAATATCAATATTTAATTATTTGTTTAGATTTGTCAAACATTTACAAATTTTCACTGAGAAGTATCCACCTTGCTGAATTAAGTTAAGAATTCTCTGTGCTTTGAATATGAAGTACATGTATTTATATTCTTATTTTTGATACTTTTCAGTGTGTAGTCTGGGAATGCCCCACATTACCCAGCTTGCAGCTGTGAAGATTAAGTCTGGTAAACTATTTGGTGTTTATATAAAACCATTAACAAATAAGCACAGAGTTACAGGAATATGGTTGGATGAACCTGGGGAACTGAGTCATTGGGAAACCTGTTATTTCTGTATTTATAATCACTGTTATTGATGAGCCATGTAATTGGTTGTTACAATTTTGTAATGTATGTTTTGTTGTTCATAATGGTAAAAGGTTTGACGTCCCTGTACTGATGACAGCTGTAATGAAAAATAAAACTAGATAAGTGTTTCTATAATCAGTATCTGGTTGTATTGACAGTTTGGCTGTATTTAGGAAGTAGTTCCCTGAAACAGTAAGATCTTTTACTGCGTCATTTAGGTGTAACTTAAAATGCACACAATGCTGAGGCTGATATGCAAGCTCTAAGGTGTCTAATTCAACTTTGTGATGTTTCTGATCTTCTGAGTACAAGGCTTTCACCAGTTGCTTTTAAATTTTCTGTAATATTTGATACTAAAAAGTCTAAAACTTGGTCATTAGATACTCTTGTTAGTGCTTGAATTTGTAAGTGGCCAACTGCAGGAAACATTGCTGGCTCGGGATTAAATATTGAGCATCTTCAAATTATATTTAGACAGACTTAGATACTTTCACAGTTCTTAATATTGATGTTTTCCCTTAGGTAACAAATGTGTATATATGTAAGAAAACATTTGAAGGAAATTATCCTAAAGATAAATTATTACTTTTGATCAAAAGTTTAGGAATATTAGTGAGTGACATGTTGTCAGTATGTGATTTTGAGGCATTAGATTTCATTGAGTATGACT
The DNA here is from genome assembly GCA_008271625.1 of Lutraria rhynchaena. Taxonomy (NCBI): domain Eukaryota; kingdom Metazoa; phylum Mollusca; class Bivalvia; order Venerida; family Mactridae; genus Lutraria; species Lutraria rhynchaena. Next base: position 365,871 of record VIBL01000242.1, on the reverse strand, counting down.
GCTAGTGTATGCTAAAGGAAGGTAAATTCAGTTTTGTTAAGATAATGTCTATATTGCATATAGTCCATGATAGTTTTTGATTAATATATTCAGATATGATTGCTACAATTTATTATAAATTCACCGTTAAGATGTCTGGTTTGGATTGTTCTATAAATCTTGACTACAGTTACATTATTTGTATACTTGGTTCATTCTTCATTATGTTACGTTGTCAGATGTGTTTTAGTGTTTTTACATCCAGAACTTAAATTGTATGTATATAACAGTGTTTTAAATCATTCATTTCATAACTATGTTTTTTAAAAAAATGGACATACAATTTTAAAACCCTCTTAATTCTGTAATGGCCAGTCACATATTTCAATTTGGCCCATCCTAGCTGGCATTCCTGTCTTTTTTAACCAAAGAAAAATGCTAAGATTATTTATCATATACTGATATAAGTACGGTATTACTGAAGCACAATGATTTATCTCCTCGTGTTGCTGAAAAAATTGCTTTATTAATGGAAGCTGTGTGTCTGCAACAATGAAATATGAACACACTCTAAATTATACTTACACTTACATACCAATTTAAATTACATAATACTATTATAAGATGTATCCTGTTTAAACCAGAGCAGTAGCTCAAATGATCCAATGTCAATATTCACTGACTTATGTTAAACATTGAATGACATTGTCAAGCCTAGATTGGGCTGTTAAAAGTTGAACAGTATGAACCAAAGTCCAGGAAGTCTGTGATTTTCAAATAATTTGCTTTGTATTCACAGCTATGGTCACATCAAGTACTTCTCCTATACTCCAATCTCAGTTGCATATTTAACAGCCTGCTCTGATATCCAACTATTGTATGATGTGGAGTTGAGCTGAGCCAATATTGTTTTAGCAACACGTGGAAATGATTCATTAGTTCTATCTAGTTGAAACTGAAATGGTTTAAGTTGTATTAAATTGTTTTTATTTTATTAACTTCATCTTTTTTTGAATCAGCATCACTGTGTCATTGGCTGCTTTCTCTGATAGAACTGCATTATGATGCCCAAGAAATATTGGAATTTCATATACATCCTTTGATAGATGATTATTAGCTTTGAAGTGAACTGTTGCTACTTTTACATGTCTCAATCCTCTGTCTCTATTTGATTTTCACACAAATCTAATACAGATCTGACCGTAAGTCCCAGCTCCATAACCTAATGCCCATAATTCTTGATATGATCTTCCTTGCTCACATTTTTCTTCACATTTGCCAAGCATACTGGCCTGACCAATCCATCAGAATAAAACAAAAAATAAAGTATAATCTTGCTTAGCTACAGGTATTACTGTAAGAAAAAATGTACTCAGTTTACAATTGCACTGTTTATTACTAGTTTATTCTTTGTATACTGATATGATTATTTGTCATGTAAAATGAATAAAGTTAGCACAGGCAGAGATTTTGCTTCGGTTTCTTTGGTGTATATTGATGACACCACTAGTTGTAAAATAATTGAAGGGCATGACTTTTCATTCTTCTGTTTTGTAAATTTATTCATTTTTACAATTAAAGGACTTAAACACTATTCAATAAGTTAAAACATTGAATATCAACAAAAAAATAATATTATCAGGAAATGAATTACAAGTAAAATAGAGATTGCATTGTAAACGAATACCTTCTACACTATTACAACTGTTGTTGAACTTGGTAGAATTTCAGCCTACTTATTGGTCTACAATAGCTTTGATGCTTTATTAGAGCTGGCAAAACATGGTGGTACATTTCATTCAGGCACCAAGTTCATGTCTTTCATGCTGAAATAATCTAATACAGACTCAACTATGTTACAGTCAACTAGTGACTTTATAAAGTCTTTGTTAGCATCAAAGTCTCATTCACATTTTCATTTACTCCAGTATGTACTGTAGGATTCAGTTCTGCTCAAATTTGCTTCATGAAACTACAAATATACATAGTACAAACAACAAATCTTACATTCTCTTTAATTTCAATTTTTCTCACAAATAAAGCATTATTAATATTTAATTAAATTTATGCACTTAATTTTGGTCTTAAATGTCATGCTTTAAAGATGATATAAAAAGCATGTATATGGTAATACAAGAATGAAATCAGTTAGACATAGAACATATGACTTTAAAGAATTAGCATCTAATACATCAGTTAAAAACAGCCACAATTGTTTTAGTAGGATAAATATATTTACTACAGTATTTTTCCCATACTTTAAGCTCACACAATCATGAATCCAGAACTTAACATTTTTCTCTATGTTTATATACTGAGGAGAAAAAACTAGGTTAAAGAAATGTGGCAGTAAAAATGTTCTTATACAAATGAACTCACCTGTGATTAGGTTTAACAACCTTCACAATGCATTAATTAATACGGTAAATAAATGGCAACCTTACTACAATTAGGCCTAAACAAAAAAGGTTTGTTTCCAGTAACATGCCCAAAAAATATGGGTCAGTGGGTAGGGATTTTTTCTTTTATATTTTTTTTACATATATCGGCAACACTTTTGTGAAAATTACAATACAGCACAAAGATTTGGATGCCGTAAAACTTTCGAGTCGGTAGGTAGAAGATGGGTCGGTGGGTAACCAGAAAAAAAACATTATTTTCTCAAATGTAATTATTGTTTTATATACAACACAGAATCCAAGTCAGAATATGTAATTTTATATTGTTTTCCAAAATGTAATTGGCAAAACTTAGTAGTATTAAATTTAATCAAAATATTAAAAGCTTCCATTTTACAGTAAATCTCATTAAGTTGTTTTGCTGATGTGCACATTTAAAAAAAAACAACAGCTACGTCAATGCTATGTCTGTGAGGGCTTAACAATTCAGAAGTTAACAAGTCGACGCCTCACTCAAATTTATCATCCTTAATTATATTCGTACTGCAGATACACATCAGTGTAATTGTGTTAGATGACTTTAGAATAATGAGCTTCTACTTCAAATTGTTTGCCTCCATACAAAAGCTACTGCGTCGTTTTTCTTACTTTTTCATGTCACGTGAAGCTTTGCCACGTGCGTTTAAAAAACTAGTACATGTACCAACGAACTTATTTACGTACACCTCTGTGCAGATTCATCTCCGAGAAATAGGTAAATTATGCATTTAAGTTTGCTTTTTGTTGAAAGAAGGATTTTCTTCAAGATATAATGAATTTGTCATAAACTTGTTATTGTGTATCCAGCCGTTTATGTATCAGTCAATAAAATTCTACTCATAATAGGATGATACATAATTTCAGATTCAACTATTTACTTTGACACGCATATTGCTCGTGGAAAACGAAATTTACGTGAAATGGAATAGCTTTTCCTATGGTGCTCCATATTGGCTAAATTCAGTCAGACGTTTACACACACGGTGTTGTAATAGCTTCGCTCATTTGTTATCCACATATATTATTTTTTGTCCAAATCAAAACTTTAAGGAGAAATTTTATATGCTAGAAAAACGATTTTTTTCACGTCATTTTTATCTCACGTGATGAATTGCACATCTTAACGCGTTCGTATTATTTAATATAATTACTGTTATGCATTAGGATATGAAATGAAAGTTACCACATTAATACCTCAATAAGGGGACCATATTTGGGACCCGAAAAGTCGGTTATGATAATAAGATGAACTTATTATCAACTTGAAGTTGAATTGTGATGGGAGTTATTGAAAGTCAGTCTGAAAATAAATGGTTGTAATATTGAGGTGATCGTAATATTGAGATGGACTCTATTTGTTAAGTTCTTCTGTATGTCGTTTTAGACGTCATGTAGAATTTTCTATTCTCAAATATTTATACTTCTGTGCATAAAACTGGTGCACATTCTCCGCCTTGCCGTAACCTGTCTTCACTATTATGACCACGCCTCCCTTCCCTTCGTTTCACGTCCATCGATACTGTCTTTAGGCTTACACACGCTTCTGGACCATATATCAGGTTTAAAAATCACTTAAATTCACATGAACAGTATGTAAAATTAAATGCTGGTATGATATTGTTTAATTTTGCACGCGCGTATAATTCATATATGATTTTTCATCTTATTATTCATTGCCGTATCGCATTTATCACTGTATACAGATATCGGAATTCAATCTCTATCCATTTGTTTGTTTTTATGTGACATATTGTCACTGGGGTTTAACGCCGTTTTTCAACAATTTATCAGTTATATACGGCGACTGGTTCAACTAAACAATTTTTCCTGGACTGTTTACTAACCCGTATTAACTTACCCTTCCACAAGGAGCCGGCAACTTTTCATAGAAGGTACCGGTATGACCTACCGCGACCGGGATTCGAAGCTGGATCTCTGGGTTGCAAGCCCAGCGCACTAACCACTGGACCACGGGCGCGGAAATCTCTATCTAGAATTGTCGTCCGTTTCCCATACATTATCCCTTTTAACGTTCAGTTTTTACAAGTTTCGTGTAAAACAAGAAATAAAGCCTCAAATGGTACACATTTTGCAACGAAGTGAAACATATTATTTCGTACAAAACATTGGAGACAAAATACATTTGTATTATATAATTTTCCGGAAAATCACTGATTATATTTTATTTATCAAGTGCACTATTTCATGACATAAAGTGTTTATTTTCTGTAATTAAGTTACCGAGCCAATACGCAGATATGTACACAAAAGGCAGAATTTAACTTAATTGTGAAAAAATATGACAACAAATGTGCATTAAGAGAAAAACAAAAACGAACATTTGGGTATCAGATGGCAACTAAAGGAGACTAGGCGGGATGTTTATAAATTACTTTTCAGACGTTGACAGAGATGTACATAAGTGATGATGAATAACATCTGTTGACAGAGATCGATCGAATTCTTCACGATACTGTAAGCATGTCTAATTCTGAACATAAGAAAGTGTCTTTAATAAATATTTGATATATTTGATTTTTGATTAACAGGTACAGGTTTATAATTTGAAAAAAATAGACCAAAGGCGAAGCCCGTTCCAAAAGTAGAATACGTACATTCAATTGGTCCGTGAACAATAACGCCAGCATTCCCTACAAGTACTTTATTTTTCCCCAATGTGAACACATATGGTCTTATAATTATTTTTGAAAGATGAACAAGATTTTGTGAACCATGATGTATTCACGTAATGTGAAAAAAACGTAATAAATTACAAAGCGCACCATAAAACTGTATACACACATAACAGATATATATTGCACGACATATAAATAACTTAATCGCATAGTGTAATAAAAACATTCTAACGGATATTGTTTTTCATGTGTACAGAAGGCAGTCCTGGCGTTCCATATATTTATTGACAAGTGTTAACTTTGAGTCTTTACTGCCAACACAGCAAGACCGGTTCTTTAAGATTGATTTATAGGGGCGTAGTGTCTTTGTGACAAAATGGATGACGGATGTTGTTTGTATTTCTCTTTATATACACGAGGTTAGTTCCTATTTAGAATTTGTTCTAATTGATTTGTATTGATAAATGTTGGTGCTTGGTATTCATAGAACATCAACGGACGTTGTTTTACAAAATAAATTAGATAAAAATCTTTTAAATCTGGTGTTTATAAAAAGATTACTATCACGATATATTTAATAACGGGTAGGAACATTTTGCAGCATTTAATTTGAACGGCACAGACGCAATAGAGCAACAGCTTAATGATTTGTTTCCGGTGTGGTTTATTTTTAAAAGCGAGGCTGTCCTTAAAAAATGTTGGTTTACGGTTAGGCGATCCAAACTTTTAACAGTGGGTAGTGGTTGTGCGTTTTTTTTTTGTTCACATTATGACGGTGTTCTCAAAATAAAAAAAAACTGGAGTACAGAACGGAAAGATTTCTTTGTCAAAATCGCTAAATTTTTTGTATCGGGGATTTTGGAATGACACTTCATAAATGTATACAATATGTAATAAAGGCAACTTTTGCAAACATTTGTCGATATAAAAGTATTTCTGAATACAGGGAACAGCATACTGATCAAACGTCTTATCCCCTTGATGGACATTCTTCATCGAAGTGGTCGTATTTTATCTAAGCTGAGTTCTCATGCAGTCATGGTATTTGTCAGTCTATGCTAGGGATGGGACCGAACATTCGAATGTTTGATTTTTGGCCGAATATTCTAATACAAGAAACAAATATTCAGACAGATATCTGGCCTATAAATACGAAAATAGTAATCACATGCTCAAAATAAAAAAGTATAGTACACATCGCTTGACTAGAACCTATATTGCAGAATGAAGTGTCACCAATTAGCATCACTATCTCGGCCTCTATGTCTGTTGTGATGATTGTATATTGTACTTAAAGTAACTTGTGATGGTAAAGTTTTTTTTTATTTATGAAAACTAAAAAGTATCGCATGCATGATTTTGACCTAAGCGGTTAAATTGATATTTTTTTAATGAAACTGATCTATTCTAGCGTTTGAACGCAACTTATAGAAGTACAGCTTATTAAATGTTATATTGCTAGTGTATTAAAACTAAGATTTAGTTAACTAAAATTATTGTTCGATATTTCATCGCAAGTTTACGAATAGTCTGTCCGGAGCAGCCAAATTGGCGTGCAACGTAATACGTTATTCACAATAGATCCTGCTCGGGGCTCACAGCCTGAATTCTCTGATTTTCAAAAAGACGCGGAATCATGAATTGTAATTGTTCGTACATATTATTCTGATTTTTTCCATCTGTGCTGAGTTGATAACTTTTCTTAAATAATTTCTGTGACATTATCCTTTTGTTCTCAACGTCCAATATTTTTCGAATGGACCACCCTCAATGGATAGCCGTCCGTTATTTTGTGTAATATTGGTGTGTAGTCGATATATTAGACTGCACTCCTAAAAGCAACGTATGAATACGTAGGAATGCGAACAGATTTGAATAACAATGTACACTACTCGTACTAGCCGAGCAGTGTGGTTGAAAGGGAGTTGATCTAAAAGTACCCACCGTGTAGGTTTTTAAACATTTAAATTCACACTCTCTTTTATCAACTTATCTGATCATAACAATTAAAAGAAAATGAATCTTGTAAACGACTTATTCATAGCAAATAACCGTCTTCGTCTCTGCACGCGCTGCGTAAGAAAAGCGTTTTTTTTTGTTTGAGTAAAAAAATAAGCCGGCGATTTTGTAAACAATCGTAAAATCGTTATCCACGATAAAATCATGATTTACATTAATTTAGAAGCACTTACAAAAACATGTATACTAAGGACAAAAGAAATAGTACCGTTTCGGGTCTCCGGCCTAAAAAAGAACGTAAGAAGGTAGGAAATTATTTTCTTCTTTTTATTATAAGTATATAATATTTGCATGATTAAAATTGCGGAATGAAAGGCATGCTTGTTCACTTGTGTATTGTTGGATAACAAGTAGCTGTAAATATGAATATAACAATGTATTAAACAATGATTTTTTGAATAATTTTATTTATTCAGGGCATTGATACCAGCCACCAACTTTTAATAAATACTAACCGTCACTGACTCTGAAAATCAATGATATCCATGTTACTAACATACAGCCCTGCGCATTTCACGAGGCCTTTTGATTTGTATTTGTTCTTGTCGAAGATTCTAAAATAATCTGATTAGTTGAAAAACTATGTACGTACGTACGTATTTTTGGAATAGTTCATATCCAACAAAGTTTTATTTTCATTATAACGTGTATTCATAGACATCATCAGAAATATCAAACAGCAATTTTGCAATCTTAAACGCACACGCATTTGATAGATGACGCACTTCTTGGTCACATGACTACTAAAACAAGTACATGCAGTTAATATTGTAAACAGATAAGAAAGCAGAGCTGATTTTGTTTGCCTGATTCAAGGATGAATAGTGTCATCAAATCAATTTCGCGAAAATAAAGAAGTAACGGAACGATTTTAAAAAGCGAAAAGGAAAAAAATATTGAAACTGTTGTAGAGTGGACTTAAGATCCAGTAAAGAGAGCATAGTAAGAAACTTCATACGCAACGTTCATATTCCAACTTAAGAAAAATTCTTCAGTAACAGAGTCGTTAACGTATGGAATTCTCTACTATACATTGTTGTCACTGCATCTAGTGTAAACGAATTTAAAAATAGCTTGGATAGAATCTAGGACCCCTTAGAACTGCAATACAATGACTTCAAACCTGAAATATCCGGGCGTGAAATAAATTTAGGAATACATCAATTAATGAAGAGTCTGGCGAAGAGGGATCTAATTTCTGAGCTGGAAAGTAACCTAAAGTAAGGAAACTATTTATTTTGGATCCGTGTACTTACCTCCTATTTATAATGAAGAGAGAACGTTCACATACAAATATTTTAGTACTTGCACCCAGTTACTTATGATTGAATTATTTATTGATTTAATAATCCAGTGGTTAGTGCGCTGGACTTGTAACCCGGAGATCCGGGTTCAAATCTCGGTCGCGGCAGGTCACACCTTTCTATGAAATTTGACAAAAATGTCGATTGTCCTCCGTATGTGAAGAGAGTGCCGGCTCCTTGCGAAAGGGTAAGTTAGTACTGGTTAGTAAACTTTCCAGGAAAACTGGTTAGGTGAACCAGTCGCCGTATAACTGAAAAAACGGCTTTAGACCCTAGTGACAATGATTTAATAAATTTTCAGATTTAAAAAATCAGTATCCAACTAAATCATGGCAAAAATTTAAAAGCCTTGCAGTATGGACAATTGGATTGGCCTAGATAAGTATATTTTTACTTCCTTATTCTCTGTTATACATATGTAGACTGACTTACCTTCGACATATATATATATAAATGATTTTGATTGGCTACAAATGACTGACAATTACGTAATACGCCATAGATTAAAAACTAAAACAAATATCAATTCTCGGACGCGGCTCCCTTTAAAAGTATTAATTGGTGAAACTTGATATCACCAAATAGCCAGTTGTTATTGTTGATATGTCAATTATGATCTCTCATTAATTACTGGTTCATACTATTTTGTCTTAATTACTAATACTAGTTCGTAATCACTTGTGCTTTATACATAGTTACTTGTACTCGATAACTTGTATTTTGTACATACTTTCCGATGCTATATTATTTGGTATTTGCACATAACAGTTAGTACTTAATTGTCCATATTCAGTTACTTTGGTTTGGTTCTTAATTGACAGCACTTTATTATGTGTATTTTGTACTTCGCTATCAATGCTTAGTTACTTGTATAATGAACTTAATTGTCCAAACGTAAATTCCAGTGATTTATTCTTAAATGTCAATAATAAATTACGTAATTGCCAGTAATTAATCACTTGTGATTTGCTTTCTCCCATAGTTAACAAATATACCATTGAATTTGAGAGCAAACACAAGCTTATCACAACATCTGGGCGGAAGTGAGGCCTAGTGGTCTGATGTGTTTCCACCTATTTTCGAGGGCAAAGTATCAATCTCCGGAGTGTTGTTTCCCAAAGTGTTTTACTATTGTACTGGTGAAAAGTGCTTATAGTGTTTGTGTTTTGTGTAAAGTGTTTATAGTGCTTGTGTTTAGTGTAAAGTGTTTAGTGTAAAGTGTTTAGTGTTAGTGCTGAGTGATTCTGCATAGTGTTTGTGCTTAATGTGCTCTATATTTGTGGTAAGAAAAAATATTTGTGTCGGAAATAGTGAATATGGGATATAATATATTGGATTATTTTAGGATAAATTGATGAAGTAGGTGGATTTTCTTGAACACTGCACTTAACTTTCACAATGGTAGGTCCCCACACATAATCTAACTTCACATGCACTATTTTTTAGGATTAGGAAGATTTTGGTCTTAAATTTTTGAAAACTCAATTATTTTTTTAAATATCTAATTCATTTAGAATATTGATTTAGGTTTGAAAAATAGCATAAAACATCAGTTTTAAGTTCCACAGAATTAATTCAATAAGCAGGACTTTTATGAACCAAATCATGTTCTCGAACCAAAGAAACATGCGCGATGGAGTGTATTAATGGTTTCCAAAAAGGTCAATAAAAAGGACGATAATCGACCAATTTTCCAAAAATAAAAAACAACATGACCGCCTTGGTGTTTTAAATTAGCATGTAAAGAATGAATTTGCCGGGATGATTATGAAAATGTACGTTTCTACGATAAACAAAAGACAAGAGGGCTGTTTCCAATCAATTGAATGGGATAATTTAAAATGACGATTATGGTATTACATCAAAGAAAGTTCTTCAAATTAAAAACAAAAACACACACAAAAGAAAAAAATACAATATCAGAACAACGCAGGGTACCGAAATGCTGACAATAGTTTTCCTAACCAAATTAAATACATTCAATAATCAATAAAGACGTACGGCGATTACATAGAACATTTCGACCATACTGATATAAAATTAGGACGTTTGAGAGAATAAATGTCCAACAAATAAATATCCGTAGATGTTACACCTGAAATATTTATAATGTAACTCGTTCTTTACAACAAAAGCGTCCAATATATATGTAGCGCGATGCATACAGGATTGTAAAAGAAAATTAATTCCGACATTGCAATTGTTTTTCAATGAATTCTTGTATATAAGACAAATACAGACCACACCCGGCTTGTACGGATTCATTTGAAAATACGCACTCATATGTCGCATTGTTTACCATTAATTAACGTGCATAAATTATGACGTTTGTCTGATAAGCATGTGAAACGAACAGCACGCTTGTTGTTTACAAGTTAGTCGCATCAAATCAGCTCATTAATTAAGGCATTCAAACGAAGTTGTGTCTATGAAACCGGCGACTTTTGTACCCTTGATTGTCCTCATAGATTGTGACCATTTTGAGGCTTTATTCAACCGAAACATCATAAATAAATGAATATGTAAAGTGGCCACGATATGCACTATTCGTCAACAATGTTAGTTTCATTATTTCGAACTTTATAAAATGAATCCTGTATGCAAAATAAGGACACACGAGCCGCGATATGTATATAGCTCCTTCAATCTGATGTGTTAATAATCTATTGTGTTTTCAACAAAATATAATCCGTGAATTACATAAACATCCCGTGTGAAGCATTCAATTTGAACTTAGATATTTATAAAATTCAATAATCAATAAAGACGTACGGCGATTACATAGAACATTTCGACCATACTGATATAAAATTAGGACGTTTGAGAGAATAAATGTCCAACAAATAAATATCCGTAGATGTTACACCTGAAATATTTATAATGTAACTCGTTCTTTACAACAAAAGCGTCCAATATATATGTAGCGCGATGCATACAGGATTGTAAAAGAAAATTAATTCCGACATTGCAATTGTTTTTCAATGAATTCTTGTATATAAGACAAATACAGACCACACCCGGCTTGTACGGATTCATTTGAAAATACGCACTCATATGTCGCATTGTTTACCATTAATTAACGTGCATAAATTATGACGTTTGTCTGATAAGCATGTGAAACGAACAGCACGCTTGTTGTTTACAAGTTAGTCGCATCAAATCAGCTCATTAATTAAGGCATTCAAACTAAGTTGTGTCTATGAAACCGGCGACCTTTGTACCCTTGATTGTCCTCATAGATTTGACCATTTTGAGGCTTTATTCAGCCGAAACATCATAAATAAATGAATATGTAAAATGGCCACGATATGCACTATTCGTCAACAATGTTAGTTTCATTATTTCAAACTTTATAAAATGAATCTTGTATGCAAAATAAGTACACACGAGCCGCGACATGTATATAGCTCCTTCAATCTGACGTGTTAATAATCTATTGTGTTTTCAACAAAATATAATCCGTGAATTACATAAACATCACGTGTGTAGCATTCAATTTGAACTTAGATATTTATAGTGCAGCGCCTGCCTTTTAAGAAAAACGTCTACAAATAAATCACTACACATGTCACCCATTACGTATGCTATTCTTGAACAACTTCACTTCCTAAATTTCGATTGTTTTTCACTGAATTCTTGTATATAAGAAAAATACAGGCCACACGCGGCATGTACACATTCATTAGAAATATGCATAATCACATCGTGCATCGTTTAGCATTGAATTACGTCTATAAATTAGGATGTTTCAGCGAAAACCATGCCTAACAAGCAAATAATGCATAATAACGTTTGTGCAACGTTTTTTGAGATAAGCATGTGCTACAATGATATATCATCATTTCAAGTTGATACACTTATAATTTAACGGTCATAACGTTCATTTTCGTCATTTCTACCTGATTTATTAATGATTTAGTGTGTTTTCAACAAAATATTGTCCGTAATATATGCAAACCAACCCCGCGACCCATATATCATTGAAATTGACCTTTCATACATGTATAGTAGCACGTGTTTTTCGAACAAAAGCGTCCAAAAATAAATGACTACACGGGCGGCGCGATACATATAGGATTGTTGGACAATATTAATTCCGAAATTTCAATTGTTTTTCAATGAATTCTTGTATATGAGATAAATACAGGCCACACGCGACTTGCACAGATTCATTTGAAAAATACACAGTCATATGTCGCATTGTTTACCATTGATTAATTTGCATAAATTATGACGTTTGTCTGATAAGCATGTGAAACGAACAGCACGCTTGTTGTTTACAAGTTAGTCTCATCAAATCAGCTCATTAATAAAGGCATTCAGACGAGGCATTGTTTATGAAACACGCGACCTTTGTACCCTGGATTGTCCTCATAGATTTGACCATTTTGAGGCTTTATTCAACCGAAACATCATAAATAAATGAATATGTAAAGTGGCCACGATATGCACTATTCGTCAACAATGTTACTTTCATTATTTCGAACTTTATAAAATGAATCTTGTATGCAAAATAAGTACACGCGAGCCGCGACATGTATATAGCTCCTTCAATCTGATGTGTTAATAATCTATTGTGTTTTCAACAAAATATAATCCGTGAATTACATGCACATCACGTGTGTAGCATTCAGTTTGAACTTAGATATTTATAGTGCAGTGTCTGTCTTTTAAAAGTCTGTCTGTCTACAAATAAATACACATGTCACCCATTACGTATGCTATTCTCGGACAAACGAGTTCCTAAATTTCGACTGTTTTTCACTGGAATTCTTGTATATAGGAAAATACAGACAACACGCGACATGTATACATTCATTAGAAATATCACATCCACATCGTGCATCGTTTAGCATTGATTAACGTCTATAAATTAGGATGTTTCAGTGAAAACTAAGGCGCCCACTCGTAAGGGGAAAATAATGCATAATAACGTTTGTGTGACGTTTTTGTGATAAGATAAAGGCGCAAATGATATATCATCATTTCAAGTTGATGCACTTATAATTGAACGGTTATAACGTTCATTTTCGTCATTTCAAACTGATTTATTAATAATATAGTGTGTTTTCAACCCGATTTTGTCTGTAAAATATGCAAACCAACCCCGCGACCCATATATCATTCAATTTGACCTTTCATACATGTATTGTAGCACGTGTTTTTCGAACAAAAGCGTCTAAAAATAAATGACTACACGGGCGGCGCGATACATATAGGACTGTTGGACAACATTAATTTCGAAATTTTGATTGTTTTCCATGAATTCTTGTATATAAGATAAATACAGGCCACACCCGGCTTGTACAGATTCATTTGAAAAATACGCACTCATATGTCGCATTGTTTACCATTAATTAACGTGCATAAATTATGACGTTTGTCTGATTGGCATGTGAAACAAACAACACGCTTGTTGTCTACAGGTTAGTCTCATCAAATCAGCTCATTAATTAAGGCATTCAGACGAGGCATTGTTTATGAAACACGCGACCTTTGTACCCTTGATTGTCCTCATAGATTTGACCATTTTGAGGCTTTATTCAACCGAAACATCATAAATAAATGAATATGTAAAGTGGCCACGATATGCACTATTTGTCAACAATGTTAGTTCATCATTTCGAACTTTATAAAATGAATCTTGTATGCAAAATAAGTAACATTGGCCGCGACATGTACATAGCTCTTTCAATCTGATGTGTAAATAATCTATTGTGTTTTCAACAAAATATAACCCGTGAAAGACACGAACATCACGTGTGTAGCATTCAATTTGAACTTAGATATTTATAGTGCAGCGCCTGCCTTTTAAGAAAAACGTCTACAAATAAATCACTACACATGTCACCCATTACGTATGCCATTCTTGGACAAATTCAGTTCCTAAATTTCGACTGTTTTTCACTGAATTCTTGTATATAAGAAAAATACAGACAACACGCGACATGTATACATTCATTAGAAATATGCATAATCACATCGTGCATCGTTTAGCATTGATTAACGTCTATAAATTAGGATGTTTCAGTGAAAACCATGCCTAACAAGCAAATAATGCATAATAACGTTTGTGTGACGTTTTTGTGATAAGCATGTGCTACAATGATATATCATCATTTCAAGTTGATTCACTTATAATTGAACGGTTATAACGTTCATTTTCGTCATTTCAACCTGATTTATTAATAATATAGTGTGTTTTCAACCCGATTTTGTCCGTAAAATATGCAAACCAACCCCGCGACCCATATATCATTCAATTTGACCTTTCATACATGTATTGTAGCACGTGTTTTTCGAACAAAAGCGTCTAAAAATAAATGACTACACGGGCGGCGCGATACATATAGGACTGTTGGACAACATTAATTTCGAAATTTTGATTGTTTTTCCATGAATTCTTGTATATAAGACAAATACAGGCCACACCCGGCTTGTACAGATTCATTTGAAAAATACGCACTCATATGTCGCATTGTTTACCATTAATTAACGTGCATAAATTATGACGTTTGTCTGATTGGCATGTGAAACAAACAACACGCTTGTTGTCTACAGGTTAGTCTCATCAAATCAGCTCATTAATTAAGGCATTCAGACGAGGCATTGTTTATGAAACACGCGACCTTTGTACCCTTGATTGTCCTCATAGATTTGACCATTTTGAGGCTTTATTCAACCGAAACATCATAAATAAATGAATATGTAAAGTGGCCACGATATGCACTATTCGTCAACAATGTTAGTTTCATTATTTCGAACTTTATAAAATGAATCTTGTATGCAAAATAAGTACACACGAGCCGCGACATGTATATAGCTCCTTCAATCTGATGTGTTAATAATCTATTGTGTTTTCAACAAAATATAATCCGTGAATTACATAAACATCCCGTGTGTAGCATTCAATTTGAACTTCGATATTTATAGTGCAGTGCCTGCCTTTTAAGAAAAACGTCTACAAATAAATCACTACACATGTCACCCATTACGTATGCCATTCTTGGACAAATTCAGTTCCTAAATTTCGACTGTTTTTCACTGAATTCTTGTATATAAGAAAAATACAGACAACACGCGACATGTATACATTCATTAGAAATATGCATAATCACATCGTGCATCGTTTAGCATTGATTAACGTCTATAAATTAGGATGTTTCAGTGAAAACCATGCCTAACAAGCAAATAATGCATAATAACGTTTGTGTGACGTTTTTGTGATAAGCATGTGCTACAATGATATATCATCATTTCAAGTTGATTCACTTATAATTGAACGGTTATAACGTTCATTTTCGTCATTTCAAACTGATTTATTAATAATATAGTGTGTTTTCAACCCGATTTTGTCCGTAAAATATGCAAACCAACCCCGCGACCCATATATCATTCAATTTGACCTTTCATACATGTATTGTAGCACGTGTTTTTCGAACAAAAGCGTCTAAAAATAAATGACTACACGGGCGGCGCGATACATATAGGACTGTTGGACAACATTAATTTCGAAATTTTGATTGTTTTTCCATGAATTCTTGTATATAAGACAAATACAGGCCACACCCGGCTTGTACAGATTCATTTGAAAAATACGCACTCATATGTCGCATTGTTTACCATTAATTAACGTGCATAAATTATGACGTTTGTCTGATTGGCATGTGAAACAAACAACACGCTTGTTGTCTACAGGTTAGTCTCATCAAATCAGCTCATTAATTAAGGCATTCAGACGAGGCATTGTTTATGAAACACGCGACCTTTGTACCCTTGATTGTCCTCATAGATTTGACCATTTTGAGGCTTTATTCAACCGAAACATCATAAATAAATGAATATGTAAAGTGGCCACGATATGCACTATTCGTCAACAATGTTAGTTTCATTATTTCGAACTTTATAAAATGAATCTTGTATGCAAAATAAGTACACACGAGCCGCGACATGTATATAGCTCCTTCAATCTGATGTGTTAATAATCTATTGTGTTTTCAACAAAATATAATCCGTGAATTACATAAACATCCCGTGTGTAGCATTCAATTTGAACTTCGATATTTATAGTGCAGTGCCTGCCTTTTAAGAAAAACGTCTACAAATAAATCACTACACATGTCACCCATTACGTATGCCATTCTTGGACAAATTCAGTTCCTAAATTTCGACTGTTTTTCACTGAATTCTTGTACATAAGAAAAATACAGACAACACGCGACATGTATACATTCATTAGAAATATGCATAATCACATCGTGCATCGTTTAGCATTGATTAACGTCTATAAATTAGGATGTTTCAGTGAAAACCATGCCTAACAAGCAAATAATGCATAATAACGTTTGTGTGACGTTTTTGTGATAAGCATGTGCTACAATGATATATCATCATTTCAAGTTGATTCACTTATAATTGAACGGTTATAACGTTCATTTTCGTCATTTCAACCTGATTTATTAATAATATAGTGTGTTTTCAACCCGATTTTGTCCGTAAAATATGCAAACCAACCCCGCGACCCATATATCATTCAATTTGACCTTTCATACATGTATTGTAGCACGTGTTTTTCGAACAAAAGCGTCTAAAAATAAATGACTACACGGGCGGCGCGATACATATAGGACTGTTGGACAACATTAATTTCGAAATTTTGATTGTTTTTCCATGAATTCTTGTATATAAGACAAATACAGGCCACACCCGGCTTGTACAGATTCATTTGAAAAATACGCACTCATATGTCGCATTGTTTACCATTAATTAACGTGCATAAATTATGACGTTTGTCTGATTGGCATGTGAAACAAACAACACGCTTGTTGTCTACAGGTTAGTCTCATCAAATCAGCTCATTAATTAAGGCATTCAGACGAGGCATTGTTTATGAAACACGCGACCTTTGTACCCTTGATTGTCCTCATAGATTTGACCATTTTGAGGCTTTATTCAACCGAAACATCATAAATAAATGAATATGTAAAGTGGCCACGATATGCACTATTCGTCAACAATGTTAGTTTCATTATTTCGAACTTTATAAAATGAATCTTGTATGCAAAATAAGTACACACGAGCCGCGACATGTATATAGCTCCTTCAATCTGATGTGTTAATAATCTATTGTGTTTTCAACAAAATATAATCCGTGAATTACATAAACATCCCGTGTGTAGCATTCAATTTGAACTTCGATATTTATAGTGCAGTGCCTGCCTTTTAAGAAAAACGTCTACAAATAAATCACTACACATGTCACCCATTACGTATGCCATTCTTGGACAAATTCAGTTCCTAAATTTCGACTGTTTTTCACTGAATTCTTGTGCATAAGAAAAATACAGACAACACGCGACATGTATACATTCATTAGAAATATGCATAATCACATCGTGCATCGTTTAGCATTGATTAACGTCTATAAATTAGGATGTTTCAGTGAAAACCATGCCTAACAAGCAAATAATGCATAATAACGTTTGTGTGACGTTTTTGTGATAAGCATGTGCTACAATGATATATCATCATTTCAAGTTGATTCACTTATAATTGAACGGTTATAACGTTCATTTTCGTCATTTCAACCTGATTTATTAATAATATAGTGTGTTTTCAACCCGATTTTGTCCGTAAAATATGCAAACCAACCCCGCGACCCATATATCATTCAATTTGACCTTTCATACATGTATTGTAGCACGTGTTTTTCGAACAAAAGCGTCTAAAAATAAATGACTACACGGGCGGCGCGATACATATAGGACTGTTGGACAACATTAATTTCGAAATTTTGATTGTTTTTCCATGAATTCTTGTATATAAGACAAATACAGGCCACACCCGGCTTGTACAGATTCATTTGAAAAATACGCACTCATATGTCGCATTGTTTACCATTAATTAACGTGCATAAATTATGACGTTTGTCTGATTGGCATGTGAAACAAACAACACGCTTGTTGTCTACAGGTTAGTCTCATCAAATCAGCTCATTAATTAAGGCATTCAGACGAGACATTGTTTATGAAACACGCGACCTTTGTACCATTGATTGTCCTCATTGATTTGACCATTTTGAGGCTTTATTCAACCGAAACATCATAAATAAATGAATATGTAAAGTGGCCACGATATGCACAATTTGTCAACAATGTTAGTTTCATTATTTCGAACTTTATGAAATGAATCTTGTATGCAAAATAAGTACACACGAGCCGCGACATGTATATAGCTCCTTCAATCTGATGTGTTAATAATCTATTGTGTTTTCAACAAAATATAATCCGTGAATTACATAAACATCCCGTGTGTAGCATTCAATTTGAACTTAGATATTTATAGTGCAGTGCCTGCCTTTTAAGAAAAACGTCTACAAATAAATCACTACACATGTCACCCATTACGTATGCCATTCTTGGACAAATTCAGTTCCTAAATTTCGACTGTTTTTCACTGAATTCTTGTACATAAGAAAAATACAGACAACACGCGACATGTATACATTCATTAGAAATATGCATAATAACATCGTGCATCGTTTAGCATTGATTAACGTCTATAAATTAGGATGTTTCAGTGAAAACCATGCCTAACTAGCAAATAATGCATAATAACGTTTGTGTGACGTTTTTGTGATAAGCATGTGCTACAATGATATATCATCATTTCAAGTTGATGCACTTATAATTGAACGGTTATAACGTTCATTTTCGTCATTTCAAACTGATTTATTAATAATATAGTGTGTTTTCAACCCGATTTTGTCCGTAAAATATGCAAACCAACCCCGCGACCCATATATCATTCAATTTGACCTTTCATACATGTATTGTAGCACGTGTTTTTCGAACAAAAGCGTCTAAAAATAAATGACTACACGGGCGGCGCGATACATATAGGACTGTTGGACAACATTAATTTCGAAATTTTGATTGTTTTTCCATGAATTCTTGTATATAAGACAAATACAGGCCACACCCGGCTTGTACAGATTCATTTGAAAAATACGCACTCATATGTCGCATTGTTTACCATTAATTAACGTGCATAAATTATGACGTTTGTCTGATTGGCATGTGAAACAAACAACACGCTTGTTGTCTACAGGTTAGTCTCATCAAATCAGCTCATTAATTAAGGCATTCAGACGAGGCATTGTTTATGAAACACGCGACCTTTGTACCCTTGATTGTCCTCATAGATTTGACCATTTTGAGGCTTTATTCAACCGAAACATCATAAATAAATGAATATGTAAAGTGGCCACGATATGCACTATTCGTCAACAATGTTAGTTTCATTATTTCAAACTTTATAAAATGAATCTTGTATGCAAAATAAGTACACACGAGTCGCGACATGTATATAGCTCCTTCAATCTGATGTGTTAATAATCTATTGTGCTTTCAACAAAATATAATCCGTGAATTACATAAACATCCCGTGTGTAGCATTCAATTTGAACTTCGATATTTATAGTGCAGTGCCTGCCTTTTAAGAAAAACGTCTACAAATAAATCACTACACATGTCACCCATTACGTATGCCATTCTTGGACAAATTCAGTCCCTAAATTTTGATTGTTTTTCCATGAATTCTTGTATTTAAGATAAATACAGGCTATACCCGGCTTGTACGGATTCATTTGAAAAATACGCACTCATTTGTCGCATTGTTTACCATTAATTAACGTGCATAAATTATGACGTTTGTCTGATTGGCATGTGAAACAAACAACACGCTTGTTGTCTACAGGTTAGTCTCATCAAATCAGCTCATTAATTAAGGCATTCAGACGAGGCATTGTTTATGAAACTCGCGACCTTTGTACCCTTGATTGTCGTCATAGATTTGGACCATTTTGAGGCTTTATTCAACCGAAACATCATAAATAAATGAATACATGAAGAGCTCGTGATATTTACTAACCCTCTACAATGTTAGTTTCATCATTTCGAACGGTAAAAATGAATGTTTGTAAATAAAGTGTACATTACTCATTTCAGACTGATTTATTTATAATTTGTTGTGTATTGAGCAAAATATTCTCCATGAAATGTGTAATTAAAGTAGATTACATTATTGAACAACTTTAATTCCTGAATTTCGATTGTTAAGTAACGAAGTCTTGCATATAAGATAAATACAGGTCGCACGCGGCTTGTACGCATTCATTTAAATTATGCACACTTATATCGTTAGTTTCTTCATTTCGAACTATTTAATGTTAAATAATCATACTTCCAAAATTTCCATTGTTTTCGACGTAATCGCGCGGCTTGGGCACATTCATTTTAAATATTTTGGAAGTTTTTCAACCGAAATAAAACAAATAAATGAACACATGAAAAGCTCGCGATATTTACTAATCGTCTACATCTTTAGTTTCTTCATTCCGAACTAAACAAAAATGAAATCTAGTACCATGTATAAAAATAAGTAATGAGCCGCGAAAATTTGGTGCTCATTTCAATCTAATGTATGCTTTTTAATATGTTTTCGACAAAATAAAATGTAAACAAAACCCGTGATGTTAATATCATTCAATTTGATCTTAGACATTTATAATGCATGTGCGTTCTTTTTCAACTAATGCATCTCTAGAAACAAAATGTTAAACATGTCGGGCGATATATGTACTCTTGTTGAACAACGTAAATTGCTAAATTTCAGATGCATTTAATGAAGTCTTGTACATAAAAAATATATATAAACGCCGAATTTGCCTTGTTGTCTTCTGAATAAAAAATACGGATAGAAAGGATCTCTGTATTGGCTCAGAAATATAGTTGAAGGGAAGTAATTTGTTAGATTGTCTTTAATGCCCCCAGGAGAGTTGTTTTCATACAACTATACTCCCATTTCCTCTTTTTATCAAATCTTTCTGATAAAACTTCGTGCAACAGTTGTAGTGTATTTGTGTCAAGTGTCAGACAATTGTATCAAATACATTAAACGTAAACGTATTCGGACGTTCGTGCTTCATTTCTGTCAGGCTTATCATGTCCTCTCACAACTTCCAATCTTCTAAACGGCTATGATAGGCTCTCCATCCGAGAGAACGAGTCTATAATCACTGGCGTCCAGAGATATATTATAGCGACAAAGCGATTTACTACGTTCTGTTAGATTGGCTGTCAGACCTTCTAAAGGGGTCCACGCACCAATGAGCATCTTTTTTCTCCTTTTTCTTTTTTTAAATTTAACAAAGAAACTACTAATTTAGCTTATTTATTGAAAGTTAATATATCCCTGTAAGCAACTCATTTAATATTAACTAATTTATTTTTAAGCATTTCATAGTCCTCCACATTCATTTATTCATGCACTATGAGCTCCTGGCCATATAAAGTAATTTCACAATTTAAAAATCAGAAAGGAAAGGAATTAATATAAGTGTCGCTATGACCTTGTTTTCCAATCCGAAGCATAATTATGTATACACAATTTTGTATGTGTTCTTTGTATTACTCATTGCTTAAAATAAAGTTTAAATCAAACGTAAAAGGATATGGTGGTTGTGTTTCCTTTTAAATATGAAAGATATCAAATTGTTGAGTTCTCACAGTGCTTTGATGACAGACATCTTTTCAAAATACAAATTTACTCCTCTATAAATAGATAGGGAAATGGCCCTTTTGTGAGTTATTGTAAATTGCAAACAATGCCTGTACATAGTATTGCTATGAAACTCCTATAATTGTTCTATCTAAGGTGCAATTCATCAGCACAAGGCATATGGCATGTTAACTGTTTAACCCCTTTGTGATATAAAAAAGCATATTATTATCGAAAATGCTGGTCAGTTGTAATCATACATAGTTATGAAATACATTTTATTGTTATATATTTGCGTCATTAAATAATTGGTCAATCGGATAAAGACTACATTGTAAGATTTGTAAAGAAACCTACATAACCATTGGCGAGTATAGTTTGGTGCATTTCACGCACGAGAAAACATGACAATTCTGCTCAGTCTTATGGGCTATTGTCAATTGATGACGTCATTCGTCAGTTTTTACAGATTTTATTTACAGAATACCCCAAAAATGTGTCAACATATGTTTTACTTCATTCGTTTGAAAAAAAAAAACAACTATAAAAATGCATACATGTAGTCGTGATTCTATGATTCTTGTGAAATGACTCACGAATTAACTTCTTAGTAGAACATAGGACAATCAAAGCATAAAATGTAGCGATTTCTCCTTGAAAAACTGTCAGGGTCCGCTGTCCGTGGTCGACAAGTGTATGTTACATACGGCAAATAAAAGAGCGTTTTTTTTCCGTTCATTGTAAATTTGTGTCTGTTGTTCATGGATGTAAGCATAAGTTGTACTGCATACATACATCCAGTGGTATTATTGTGCTAACAGAAATATTACACTGCGGTAGTACTCGTGCGTCCAATATACATTTATTTTTTACCATTTTCTCTAAAGAAAAATCACGCCATCATTCACATCACTCATATAAATATTGATGTACATCTCTTATTTCTCTTATCAGACGCAATGTTTAAGCAGTACGACGCCAAGTCTGACTGTATTTTATTTTTAAATACACTAAAACACCTTCGGGACCCGAAAATCGGTCGTACTTGCGAGATGATCTCAATATCAAGTTGAATTATGTGGAAGTGATTGAAAGTCGGTCCAAATATAAGTGCTGTTTATAACAAGGTGGTTGTAATATTGAGGTAGTTGCTATGTGAGGTTTTAATGTATTACACATTAACACACTTCCGGAGAAAATGGCGAACGTGAATTTTTTATCGTCTTGAAAAATTGCAAAAATCGTTGCTTTTTAATACTTCTGGTTATTGATATCAGCTTGTGGTCGTCATAAACGTTAGTAGACATAGCTATGGATTATATATCTATGATTGGTGCTCTGATCGTTCATAATTAATCTTTTCTGTGACCTGTGGCTGTGCGCTCTTTGTTTGGATATTGGAGGGTTAGTGAGAAAAAACTGGAATCTAGTGCTTTAATATGGAATAAATGTTATTGTACGTAGGATTTGTTTTGGATATTGGAGGGTTAGTGAGAAAAAAACTGGAATCTACTGTTTTAATATGGAATAAATGTTATTGTACATAGGATTACATGTGTTTAGTGAAAGCTTTGGTAGTGTCTATATGGACTTATCAACATTTGAATGGGTAAGAAACGTAGAAAATCTATTGCTTCCCCTAACTCGGTTACTACCGTGCCCGATAAACGAGCCGCTCGCAGCACGCAATCTCACAAAATGGCCCAGCAACCTCAGATCAATAAACAACCAAGTTCTCCGCTCGGATAATCGTTCCTGGCACCAATACCAGCGTACCCGGCTACACCCCAGTACCAGCAAAACCGTGTTACAACACTTGCGCAATCTATATCCGAAACTAACGGGAAAGTCCGGGAGTTAGAACATAGCCGCGTAATGGACTCACAAAACTAAATGAACAATTGATTGATTTACAATCCCGTTCAACGCGTGACAACCTCTTGTTTCATGGGGTGGATGAATGTTCATCATATGAAGATAGGAAAAATGAAAATTGTATTGAAAAAGTGCTGGATCTATGTACTTCCAAACTTAATATTGAGAAGGCTAAAACAGTGATCAAAATAGACAGAGCTCACCGCATAGGGAAATACTCACGCGATAAAAACAGGCCAATTGTAGCCAAGTTCAATTACCACCAGGACAAGTTCACCATCAAAAGGAAGGCTTATGAAGTTTTCACGAGAGATTCTAACTACGGATTTTCAGACCAGTTTCCTAAAGCTATTCAGGAGCGGCGTAAGAAATTAATTCCTGCCTTAGTCGCTGCCAAAAAACAAAACAAGACAGCATCCCTGGCTTATGACAAACTGTATGTTGACAATAAAATGTATACTGTTGATAATGTGCATCTGCTTGATCAAAATGTCTCTAGATAGGAAGGATACACAAAACAGTTATCCTTTGTTCTGTTAAATGTACAGGGTATAAAATCTAAACTCGATGACTGTGATTTCTTGGACTTTACAAATGATTATGATATTTTGCTATTCACTGAGTCTTGGAACTCGAAGTTATCTAACATATACATTGACGGATATCATCATTTCACTTGTCCCAGACCTAAGTTTAATCGTTCTGCAAAAAGGTTTAGTGGTGGTATCTCTGTATATTATAAAGATATTTATCATGATTATTTAGAACTAGTTAGTTTAAATAACGATGGTATCCTTTGGTTTAAACTTTATAAATCAATTACAGGCTATAATGATGATACGTATTTCTGCGTATGCTACATCCCTCCAGAAAATTCGTCGGTGTACAAAAATAATAAATCTCCATTGTTTAATTATGATTTTTTCGACGTTTTTGATAGAGATGTTCGTCGATACAGTGATCTTTGTATCGTGTATGTGCTGGGAGATTTTAATGCCCGCACGGGTAATCTATCAGATCACGTGACTGATATAGCTTTAGATCGCTTTGTTGATTTACCTGTTACAATCTCGAATGTTGTATATTCGTCTGAGCGAAAAAACATTGATACATGCGTGAATTATTTTGGTCATAAGCTTTTAAATATGAGTAAGGCTAATGATTTGTTGATAGCTAATGGTAGATTCTGTGATAGTAAATTTACATACAACTCTATTCATAATAATAAGACCACAGGCAGTGCGATTGATTACGTCATATCGATGTCTAATTACTTACATTATCTCCAATATGTGTATTCTTGACATAACGGAATTTTCGGACCATTGTCCAATTGTTTTTACTATGTCTTATGACATAAATACCGAATCAAAAGATGACAATCGCATGCATGATGGAATTGTTCTATACTTCGCTTGAGGATTCGCATACTTTATTTGACGAAATTACCGATAAGTTAACAAACGGTGAAACAAATATTAATCAATGTGTAGATGATTTTTCCAAAATAATTTATAATATCTCTTTTGAAAATTATGGTAAACGTTTTTCAAGATGTAATCGTAAACGTCATAAGTCTGTATGGTTTAACCAAGAGTGTCGTCAGGCTAAAAATATCTTTTTTAAAGCAAAAAAGGAATTTAAAACTAATCAGTCCGAATATTACAAGCGCAAGTTCCTCGAATCAAGGTCAAATTATGCAAAAGTTAAGCGTCGTAACAAATTAGCATATCCGTATGGTGAACGAAGCTAACTCTCATCGTTGAGTAAATCGTCGCCAAGAAAATTTTGGAAATACATAAAAAAAAGGTTCAGAAAAAGCAATACGAATAAATCAGAGGCTGGTATTGATGATTTTATGAAACATTTTGAATCTATCTCCAACTGCGATTTTGCAGAGTTTTTCATAGACTCCGTTGAATTCATATCTCCTCACTTGTGTAAAATTTTTAACCATATTTTTATACCGGTCTATATCCCGAGGCTTGGTCCAAGGGTGAAATTATTCCTATCTTTAAAAAAGGTTATCCAAATTGTGCGGCTGACTACCGGGGTATTACGATAAATGATTTTGTTGCTAAATTATTCTCTTTACTGTTGCGAAACAGGATTAACAGTTGGTGTGAAAATGAGCACATTTTTGATGACTTACAATTTGGTTTCCGAGATAACAGTTCCACGTCTGATGCTATTTGATATTGCACAGCTTGATCCAGAAAATTTTGTCTAAAAACAAAAAGCTATATTGCGTATTTGTTGATTATGAAAGAGCTTTCGATTCCGTTATACGTAATGCATTGTGGGTTAAATTAATCAATTCCGGTATGAGCTGTAAAATGATTTCAACTCTTAAAGCCATATATAAAGATGTTAAATCATGCATGAAATTGTCTTGTAACATGACAACTTCTGAGTTTTTTAATGTCGCGCTGGGTTTGAAACAGGGCGAACCTTTGTCCCCTCTTTTATTTACATTATATTAAATGATATTAGTAACGTCATAAATGTTAATTATTTATCATGTGACGATATTGAATTATTGTCCAGATACTTGATTTTGTTTGCAGATGATATTGTTCTTTTTACCACATGTCCTATTAGCTTACAATCACAACTTAAATGCTTAAATGCTTATTCGAAAGAATGAGGTTTAAAGATAAACATTGCAAAGACAAAAGTATGTATTTTTGAAAAGCGTGAAGTTCAACATAATGTCAGATTTTTTATTGATGATGGGTGTCTTGAAATTGTAGACAGATTTATATACCTAGGTAGGTATTCATTTTACACGTAACGGTAATTTTAAGATTGCTATTAAAACACTATCTGATCAAACTTTAAAGGCTTAAAATAATCTCCAATTTCTATTCGACCGTGTTCCGTTAGATATTAAAGCGAAACTACGCCTATTTGACACAACGGTTGTTCCAATATTGCTTTATAGCTCTGAAGTATGGGGTGTTTATGATTATAAAGAAATTGACAAACTACATGTAAAATTTTGTAAATCATTATTAGGTGTTAGTAAACATACTCCGAACATTGCTGTTTTGAGCGAATTAGGTAGATTTCCCCTGTATGTTATAACCAAAGAAAGAGCAGTAAAATATTGGCTTAAAATTATGTCTTTAACTGACTCCCCCATGTATAAAATTTATGATGAGCACTGTTCCTTGCTTACACCCAATAGTTGGGCTGGCTGTATCAATTCCCTCGTTGATCATTTAGGTTGTTCATATATAAAAACATTTTATAGTCGCGATATAAACTATTTTCCGATATTGAAATGCAGAATTAGAGATCAATATATCCAATCATGGAGAACTGCTATAGACGGTATGTCAAAATTGTCATATTTTTGTAAGTACAAAGAAAATTATTCATGTTCTAAGTACATAGAAATATTACCGAATATTAAAATGATTAAATTACTTGCTAAATTTCGATTAAGTTCGCACTCTTTGGAAATAGAATTAGGACGCAGAAATAATATCCCGAAAGAAAATAGAATATGTAAGTTTTGCAATCTTAATCAAATTGAATCTGAGTATCATTTCTTAATGTGCTGTACAAAATATAGTGATATTAGAAGAAAATATCTATCCAACACTTCCTGGCCATCTTTAGGTAAATTTGTTTCTATCATGTCCTCAAACAGTAAGAGAAATCTTTTAAGCTTATCATTATACTTAAAGGAAGCTTTTGTATTACGAGATAATTCATTTAATTACACATGACAATTTTCATTCATTTATGAATATGGTCCTACTGACCTATTTTATTTTATATAGATAGTATATAGATGTGTTATCCCCGTTTCATGTCATGCTGTTTTGTGTTGCTGTACATATATATGTGTGTATGTATGTGCGTTTATGTACAATGGCAAGTACTTGCCGATTTCTGTAAATAAACTGTATTATGTATTTTTTTCTGAAATAAATTGTTACACATGTCGCGCGATATAAATACTGTTGTTGGTCAATGTTAACTCCAAACTTTCCAAAAATTTGTATGTTTGAATGTAAACCAAACCTATCAAACAAGTATGCGTAGTTGTTTACAATTTATTCTCATCAAATAAGCTCATTATCTGTGGTATCTGCACCTCGAGCTGTATAAAATAAAATGTTGAATACAAAATAAGTAAACATGAGCCACTATATGTGTATTGTTCATTTCAATCTGATGCATTAATAATTTAATGTGTTTTCAACAAAATGTCGTCTTTGAAATATGGAAACAAAGTCCATGAAATAAATACCATTCAATTAGATCTTAGGATAGTGCAGCACATTCTATTCAACAAAAATATCTAAAAAAAAATAAATTGCTACGCCAGTCACCCAATACATATATTATTGTTGAACAACTTTAATTCTTAAAATTCCAGTGTTTTTCATTAAGTGAAGTCTTACATATAAAATAAATAAACGACATCCGCGGCTTGGACACATTCATTTGACGCCGATCAATGGGTTCGTTTATATCTATGACTGTGAGAAGCAGATACCGATGGTTTTCCCAGTGATGTCAGGTCGATGGAAGGATGATCATCTCCGCAGACTTTTATAAGTCAACGGATGTCGAGGTATACATGCTCTACTTCGAGCAATGTAGTAATGTAATGGATACATTTCATTATAAAAATTCAAGTAACTGTTTGTAATGTAATTTATCCGTGGCTTCCTCATAACTTTTTATAGACAGCATGATAACGGATCGGTTTATGTATGCATTTATTTTTCCATGCATTAATTTATTCTATTCATTTCAAGGGGGAACACCATAAATCTGATGGACAGGGCTGTTTTCATAAAAGAATGGTACCAGTGGTTACTCAGTGTAACTCTGCAAATGAAAACCACTGTCCAGACAAATCTTTTTATCTCTTTTTCAAAGTAATTTAATTTGTCCAAATAGATTTTTAATTGTAAATGATTTTTCCTGTACTAATATTCTGTTTGTTTCCTAATTTCAGTGTTATATCGATATTTCAATAACAACTCTACAAAACATTGCATTAAAACATCGACTGCTTACACAATAACTATTGGTCATTTTTTGGTAACTTGTCATAGAAGCTCGCACAAGACTGCGTTTGTTATTTCCCGTATGTAATTTAATTACTTCACATATTACATGCAATCTTAAACTGCAATCTTACATACATTATCTTCATTTTTCTCTGATAGGATACTGATCTAAGATGTAAATGGGTAATCCAAAAAATGGTGGACACTGGTTCCTGGGGGGGAGGTTACTAATGAATGCGGCGTGAGATGAAGTCAAAACTTACTGCAAGACATAAATCTATACACCATGTGTGGTTATCCTTAATTTAAAGAAAATCGGACATACTTATTATAAATTAAAAAAAAAATTGTAGATATAATTTACAGTCAACAAAATAAATTCTCTGTTACACCATACATTGACCAGGCACTTCCTTCTGTTGCATTCTAGCTTTGTCCCCTCTCTCTCTCA
This sequence comes from Lutraria rhynchaena, assembly GCA_008271625.1. Classification (NCBI taxonomy): domain Eukaryota; kingdom Metazoa; phylum Mollusca; class Bivalvia; order Venerida; family Mactridae; genus Lutraria; species Lutraria rhynchaena. Next base: position 336,573 of record VIBL01000242.1, on the reverse strand, counting down.
TCTCTAGTACCCCACAATCGCTTATATACACCAATGTCCCGTATTTCACGCTGAAACATCTTATTCAATGTTACTTTAGTAGTATGGTTAACATCGGCAAATATTTACTCATTGTTCATTGTATTAAAGGCGGAGTCAACTTAGCTCCGCCCCTTCCTTGGCTTTGTACAAATACAAGTTAAAAAGCTACTATAATCGTGCATTTTATTAATTATGGCGTCCTTGGTTCTGTGAACTCTAAATTCTCTGGAGTGTTTTCTGCATTATTGGGTTTTACTTTCGGACTTAAATTCTACCGAATGCAAGATGAATCTGAATGTAAACAATCAAAACAAGAAGACATGGATGTCACCGTTTTCTAAGAATTTTTGAGGATAAAAACTGTGGGGTTGCGGTAATTTCGTAACCAAACCAATTCGTAACCTCATTTTTTGGTCGATTGGTAATATTTTTGCTTGTCAATTCGTAACCCTTTCAAATCATCATAACTTCCTATGTATTTCTTTTTTTACGCTATTAAAGAAGTGTTTGTATGTATTTTACAAATGTAATTGGTTGATGATTGACTGAAAGTGGAGATGTTAAGAATAAGTTAAGGGTGCATTTATCCGTGAAATATAGGGTACATATTTTGATGATGCTGAACCCGAAAATGACATTAGTTTTGATGTATATATACTGTATTTGTGTAGGTCTTCCGTTGAACTTCTGTTGGTCTTCAATTTCATGTAGGTCTTCAATTAGGCAGGCTGGTGAAATATTACTTGATATTTTTTCTGTATTTTTAGGTATATATTTTAGAGGTTGGACATTCTACCTCTAGACCACAATTTTAGTTCGGTGGGAATTTCTGGTAATATTAGCTTGTGATTACCCAGAGCTCATTTATTATAATTGTTTAGGTTTTTTATTACTCCAGTAGGGTGACAACTGTCCGTATTAAGCTGTGCCTATCTAGAATACATGCATTATACTGGAAATAAGTTTTATTGTATATTCATAGTTTGGTGCCCAGAAGAGTGGACAATCCCAGAGTGGGCCCCTTCACAAAGAAATCCAACACAGATAAAGACACAGCGTCCTTTGTCTCCATGGTAGTATATGAACTCCTAAAACATACTCTGGTGGGCGGGAACAGGTCAGCTGCTACTACATACAGCCAGGTTGAACAAGAGGAACAAAGGTGTACAACGGAAATGCTGCCAGTTGATGTCATAATTAATGGAGACAAATCATGGTATTAACTTTAATTATTAACACTAACTGAAATTTCAGAGGGTGTTCCTCAATTGGATCAATTGGGGCACACAATTTGGGTTTGGGAACTTTGGTGCCAGATAACATCAAATTCAAAATTTGGGCTTATAAGTTTGTGGAATTGACAGACTTGCTACCAAAACAAATTTGGTTCGTGAAGGATGATGGCATGGTGAATCTATCTACCTCCTGCAGCCAGGACATATTCATTTCCCTTTACTCAAAATCATATAAAATGTTAGGAATCAACCAATGGTTGACAGTGTTTCATACATTTATAGATATAATATTGCCAGAAATCCAATGCACAGATTTCTGGCTTATTGCCGTATATGCTATTGGTCCGTGACCTGGAGGGGTATGCGAGGGACAGGGGTATTTAATTATTATGTAAACTTAAGGATGTAAAAATCATTACTGTGGAATGTATTCAGGGTGTTGAAGTAATTCTTCATTCGTATTAACACAGTACACAGCCTGTTACTTTGTTTGTCCCTCAATGTACTGCCACGCCAGATGTTGGTGTTGTCACAGCTTTACAAAATTATTTTTTTATGTACAATCTAGTACAGGGTACTTTATTTCAAAACATAGATGGTTTTGCTGTAAATTACCAGTTTTCAATAAGAATTTGAGTAACACCATTCATGTTTAGGATATGACTGAAATTATATAAAATCACATTCATTTAGAATGGGTGCCAAAATAAAGAATTTTCTCCAAAGCACAGGCTTTTATTTCATTTGGATAAATCAAGGTGTTGAATATTGTAAATCATTCATTAATATACTTCCAAAAAGATTAAAAGATATTTATATTCAACAACGGAACTAGAAATAAATGAATCATCAAGAGCTTGTACTTATTGTTTATTTGATATTCATTTCAATTATTAATTACATTCAAATTATTTACATTGAATAACATCACATAGATCATATACATGTATTGGGTAATTTAGTTTCCAAGACCATCCCAAAACCATGAATTTTGATAAATAATGACATTTTCCTAATTAATAACATCATTATCAGCTTCATATGCATACAATTTTTAGTTCACCAGAACCAAAGGTTTAGGGTGAGCTGTTAGGATGGGTAGGTGGATGCTCCGGTGTCTGGCGTCAACAATGGTCTTCTCCTCAGAAACTACCTGTCGGATTTACTTTAAATTTGCTCTGCTTTAGCCTTTTGACGTTCTACTTGCAATTTGCTCATACTTTACCAGTTGACCCCTTTTAGGGGTCACTAGAGCTAAAAATAGAAAAACAATTAATCATCTTCTTCTCATGAACCAATGGATGGATCATCACTAAACTTGGTCTGTAGCATCCTTATATGGACTTTTATCAGATTTGCTAAAAAAATTTGGTCGGCCCCTTTTAGGGGCCGCTAGAGCTAAAAATAGAAAAACCTTTAATTGTCTTCTTCTCATGAACCAATAGATGGATCATCACCAAACTTGGTCTGTAGCATCCTTAGATGGTTCTTTCTCAAGTTTGCTCAAATAAACATGGTCGGCCATGGATTATTACCAAACTTGGTTTTTAGTATCTTTATATAGTGTTCTATCAGATTTGCTCAAATAAGAATGGTTGGCATCTTTTAGGGGCTGCTAGAGCTAAAAATAGAAATACCATTAAACCTCTTCTTCTCATGAACCAATGGGTGGATCATCACCAAACTTGGTCTGTAGCATCCTTAGCTGGTCTTCTCTCAAGATTACTCAAATAAATTTGGTCAGACCCTTTTAGGGGCCACTAGAGCTAAAAATAGAAATACCTTAAAATGACTTTTTCTCATGTTTCTATGGATGGATTATTACCAAACTTGGTTTTTAGCATCTTTAGATAGTGTTCTATTAGATTTGCTCAAATAAAATGCTTGGCCCCAATTAGGGGCTGCTAGAGCTAAATATAGAAATACCTTAAAATGACTTGATTTCATGAACCAGTGGTTGGATCATCACCAAACTTGGTCTGTAGCATCCTTCGATGATCCTTTCTCATGTGGTCCTTTCTCAAGTTCGCTCAAATAGATATGGTTGGCCCCTTTTAGGGGCCACTAGAGCTAAAAATAGAAATACCTTAAAATGACTTTCTCATGTTTCTATGGATGGATTATTACCAAACTAGGTTTTTAGCATCTTTAGATAGTGTTCTATCAGATTTGCTCAAATAAAAATGGTTGGCCCCAATTAGGGGCTGCTAGAGCTAAAAATAGAAATACCTTAAAATGACTTTTCATGAACCAGTGGTTGGATCATCACCAAAATTGGTCTGTGGCATCCTTCATTCATCACGAATATTCTTTTGTAGTATCCTTTGATGGTCCTTTATCAAGTTTATTATTGTTCCCCATTATTTGCCCACAAGTGTACTTTTATTACCTTTTAAGTAACAAGTTAATTAATATTTATTCCAGTGAGCGATGCAGGGCCATCATGACCCTCTTGTTTTAGTATTGACAACGTGTTGGAGGTTACTAATTGACTGACAAAAAAGGTTATGAACTAACCAGTGTTTCTCAACTGGTTATGAATTGACCCCTAAATGGTTGCGAATGGACAAAAAAAAACAGGTAACAAATTGGTTTGTTTATGAATTGACCACAACCCCACAGTTTTTATCTGTATTCAACTGTGCGCCCAATTTATGGTAAGTTTCCAACCTCTTATTCATTTTGTTCTGCTATCTGAGGCATAACATTGTCATAGCTGCTGTTTAGAAATTGAGCTTAATAATGCACTGTGGGGATTCACCACAATATTACTTCATACATAAACACCCTGAGATTGTGACATGTTATCAGATTGACAATTTCAACTTTACAAGATAATTATTGATCAATATTTAGCAAAATTTCGCCAGTCGGAATTCTTTTTTTGCTAATCAGATTTGTTACTAGACCATATTCTGGCTGTGCTATTCATAGATTAGAAGCATGTGTTTGTATTTCAGTGAGAAAAACTGGTCACAATTTATGTTTTACAGGAATGTGATCGAGCTCTAGTTATATCGTATCTGAAGTCAGTCCATCTTCACTTGTGGTCCTGTGTTAGGTACTTCCAAATGGTCCATATTTGAAGAGAGTTGTCTGGATGTCTTAAGAGAAGTTAGTTTGGCTACAGGTAGTATCAGTTGTGTTAGGTTTAAAATCAGTAATTACTACATGAATTACATACATGGCTAGAATTAATACAGCATTTAAAATGAGTAGTTTTATGTGCCTTTGATGTGGTCTTAGATTATTACCAAGTATGTTCACTTTATTTTTGTTTCTTGTGTCACTTATAACCTGAAATGTGCTGATACAAAGCTTTGACAGCTTTTCATCTGTTATTATTTTGCTGCTATTGGCCTAAGTTCACCTGGCAGTTGGTAAGAAGATTGTTTCACTGTCAGCTGGCCAGCACTTGATAATAACACACCAGCGCCCAATTGTATAAACACTGGTTAGCTTTTACCAAATGGTTAATTTAACCCAAGGTTAAATTTAACCATTTTGGTTTTCTAATCATTAAAAAAATCATTTAAACATTTAAAAAAGGCTGCCATTTTGGTACTGGTTACCGTTTATGTTAAGATTTAACCAGCATCTTAGACTTGCGTTAGATTTATTTGAGCTTTAACAAAAACAAAATTTGGTTAAACTTACACAAAATTTTCTACAACAGCTAACCGACAATTTAGCCAAAATTTTGACCGAAACTCTGATTTAACCCAGTGGTTAAAGTTAACCAATGTTTATACAATTGGGTGCAGATGTTATGGATGCCCAGCCTGAGGAGAGGAGTCAACATTTTCCTAAAATGTAACTCACTGGCTTTCCAGAGGAAAAATACAGATTATGCAATAATTATATTTTTTTGCAATAGTGCTAATAATTGTGACTGCTGTTAGAAATTATTTAGTGGAAGAAGTAATGTGATGGAAATGGCAATACTTAGAATATTGAGCATGATAATGTCTTTTTCAGATTCATACTGCTGTTTAAGTTCCAAGGGAGAACATCATTGCAAGAATGTTTTGGGGGGGAACTATTACTAAGGTATTGATAGCATTATTTTATTTGATTAACATTTGTTAGAACTAATATAAACATCATGAAATATGATATTTTCAAGGAAAACGACTTTATTATATGTTATTTTCTATGCATGCTGGCAGATACTTACATTGGAGGACAGACATATAAATGTTCTAATAAATTCAGTTAGTTGGTATAAGCTCTCATGATTTATTTATTTAATAAATGTATGCTGTAAGGATTCCACTGGTCTTCCAGTGCTATAAAATACAAGGTAGACATTTCAGAATCAGGCACTATGTATTACAGTCTGTCACTTTCATTTGAATGTCCTTTTTTATCTTGTGATTCTGATGCAGACACATAAACAGTGTTAGTTGCTGCCATCAAGGTATTTATTTGCTGAAGATATTATATCCATAAAACTGTGCTTATTTCACCTATCTGTTCTATACCACTCATAAATGGTAACATTATAAAAATAGTATTGCCCAATTATCACAAATAACTTCTTTGATAGTAATACTCTAGGTACTTAAATTTATTTTATGTCATGTTTTGAAAATTTTGTAAGAGATATTGCCTTTGTTGAAATAAGAAAAATGTTAATTTCTGAAAATATTGCATGGTGACCTATACTTTTCTTTAGATTGGTATTGTAAATTTGCATCTTTTTACCATGAGATTTCATTGAAATGGATCTTCCTTTTTCTTTAATTTTCTAAAAATGGGCTTCTCACATAGATTTCAATGTAAATTAAAGGGTGTAACAATAACATGAGTTTTTAAAGATTTCAAAGTTTTATTGTCCACAGTATTTTTAATTTAATAACAATTGAAATTCTAAAATTTAACGATCCTATTGTGGATTTTTAATTTAAACGCAAAATCATAAGATACTAACATGCACACTACGATGGACTAACCAGACTTCTTTCAAATTCTCCCACTCAACAGTTTTGTTAACTTTAATGAAACGTTATGACAGATGGGATGTGACCATAATTAGCCAATGAAAATCATAATTTTATATTATTTCAGCCAGTCCAAACTGGCTGATGTAATTCTATGAATTAGTGAATTCCACTAAGTCATTTGCCAACACATATGGTCATTGTTTCCAGTTACTGGCCAAAATTAGCTGTAAAGTTTACCTTATATTTCAATTCGGACGAGATATACTTAAATATTATCAATAATCATTTAAGTACATTCTCTTGTTCAACGACATCCTAAAGTTCAGTGATTTGCTTTTGGGCCAAAATGTTGTTGAATCTCTGTTAACTTAATATTTTATACTGTATAACTTTCCAAGTTCTACTGCACTTACTCACCACGTTAATGTATCAAAATATTCAACTTTAATTTATAAATGAACATAACTAAAATCCACCTATGTGGTCACTGTTACAAGGGGCAATAACTATTGTAGCAGGAATTATTTAATTGATTCATATTATTATATATACTTTCAACTATTCAGTTCTATAAACACTGTTTTCATTTGTAATCATCAAGTAGTATGACTTTTTAAATATATACCCTGTCTGCATAATGATTTGTATAAACATTAATCAGAAATTACTGTATCAAGTGTATCAGGAATTTCATGCTATAACTGATAATTTCACGAAAATAGCGTGAAATGTTTGTCCTTATGCGTAATGTATTGCAAAGGAGAAAATGTGTACAGTGAGGATGATTTTCAAGTGCTTTAATACGTTTGACTAGCTTTGGTCAGTTTGAGTTGTTCTACCAGACGACACCGACAGATTCAGTTAATTTTTTTTTAGGATATTGATATCAAATTTTGTTTTCATCATATGGTCATTTATTTATGTTTTAGTACATCTAGTACATGCACAATACTGTTTGCAGCATGGTCAGCTTCTACCTCCAGTTCCCCTTCCATAAAATGGGGGATTACAAAAGATAATACTTATGGTTTGTGTCGGGGCAGCCGGCTAGCATTATCCTGAATTTTACGCTGATACATTATGATGAATCATGTAAGATTGTTGTAGACATTGATAGTATAATGTTGTGTTAAATGTTCTTATCATGATATTATAACAATATCCACCTGTTTCAGCTCAAATACATGTTGTCTGGTAGCCACACTTGGTGCAGTTATTTGTTCTGGTAAAGCATAGACAAAAAAAATTATATTTGCATTTGCTCATGTTTCATGAGAGGCAATTCACTTTTGGCAGGAATATTTAGTATGTAAGACAGTGATGTCTTTACATTTTTGACTTTCCAATTAGATTTCATAGGTAACATATACCTTCTTGTCTCTTAGACTGGTATATATCACTTTGAAATTATTTATTTTGTTTTTGATTTGGATGAACAAAAAAATCAGTTTAAATTGTTAAATTCACTGAAATAAATTAGCACCATTAGACAATTAAAACAGTGTATATGAATTGTATAATATCATAAAGATAAATTTCATTAATCCATTATTAAAACATGTAAATTGAAACCAGAGTGTTGGTATCTTTTGATTATGATCATTATGTAAATAAACTGATCACAACACAAAGTAGAACCTGGGTAAAACAAATTGTGGCTCCTGTTACACTATAATGATTGTCATCTTTTTAAAAATCTCATGGTAAATCATTTTCTATCATGGAAATCTATAAAATTATGAAGTTTCCCACAATATGTCCACTCCTTAATGAGATACTAATTTTGGACATTATGGGTATAAAACCTCAAACATTTTACTGTTATCTTAAATTTCAGTACTGTTGCAGTTTTGACATAATGTTCTTTAGAAGATTCAAGGTTTACATTTCTGTGTTAGCATCTATTTGAATGTGGATTGTCAACATTTTGTATTGGTCTGTATATTATAAAACCTAAGATGTAGAAGATTTTTGACTGTCTTACATTCAGTATACATGTCAGAAGAAATACTACATTGTCCTTTATGACCTGTATTTGTGGGTTTACAGTGATGTGCATCAAAATATCTGAGGTCACCCTTAAAAAAACTGTGTTTGCTGTAAAATGTTTGATATTGAATGACAATTTGGCTGTTATTTATGCCCTGACAATTTTAAGTATTTATGTGTATTTATTATATCTAAATAGTGCCAATACAACTGAGCCAATGGAAACTGAAGATGGTATGAGCTTTCAGCATGGAGCAACCAGTGGTATTAACACTAGTGGAACTGATATGGAGCATGCTGCCAGAATGGGTGACGAACCACTAAAGCTTGATGATGTTCTACTAGACTTGAGATCTGTGGATAAAACAAGTGGTCTTAGTTCCATAAAGTATGGAAAGAATAAACTGAATCTTAAAGGTCTAATACTGAACTGTGTACAAGCTGCATTATCTATGGTGAAGGATAAAGTTGAAAATACAAACAATGAGGCTGACAGAGTATCGATGGTTCTTACATTTCTTCTTCAAGATCATAAAGGAGGTAGGTAGATTGTTCAAATCTGTTGAAGTATTTTTTACTCCTTAGCAATCGGCTTTATACAGTGTCCCCAAACTGTTCTAGAAATATAATGTGGAATGAAGGATTAAGATGAGTTTCTAAATCAGAGTTAGCATATCTTTGTTAAGACATAGAACAAATATTGATATGCTTTGATGATTTTAAAAACTAAAATTCTACATTTCTCTGAATATCATCGGAATTTTGCACCAAAAGGGTTATGTTGGTAAGAATTATTTCATGGATGAATAACAGAAAATAGTTTTATGTGATTATGATAATCTGTTTCTGTTATATGAATATTAATGCTAAAATTATATGTTTTTTCATGAAGATGTTGAACATGTGTTTGGAACCTACAATAATTCAAGTTTGTAATATTTTAGATCAAGCATCTTTTCTACATGGAGTATGTTCTTTGATTGCCAAACTTCCTAAGAAGGAATCAAAGTCCCACCTGGCTCAACATTGGTTGATAAATGAAGCTACTTCAAATAACAATATAAACAAAGCTGGAACATTCAGGTCTGTAGATTTTTATTACGAGAACTGTAGAATAGCCTGAAGATTTATCATGTTAATCTTTGAGCACAAAATGCTTATGGCCAGCTGTAGTGAGTGTTCTGTGTTGTCCGACATCTTGTGTTGCATGACATGTGTCGTCAACAATTGTTTCATGTAAACTGTGCTCTCAAACTGCTCAGCCAGTTTCAATCAAACTATACAGGAATGATCCTTACATGGTTTTCTATTAAGATTTAACAAATGATGCCCCTGGAATCAAGATTGGCCCTACCCTGGAGTCTCTTGTTTTAATAGGGAAACCTTTAAATATCTTTTTGTTCAAAACATTATGCCGTGGAGCTTAGCTATCTGGTGTGTAGTATTATCTTGTGGGCTTCTACTGATGTGGTTCAAATTATGTTCTTGGGGTCACTTCAAATAACTAAGCATATTGAGTCCAAGAATCTACTGCCATCCTATCAAAGCGCCTACAGAAAAGGACACGGAGTGGAAACAGCCATGATAAAAATGTACTATGATCTCTTGGATTCCATTGATAACAACCTAGTAACCATTGTTATCATGGTTGATTTGAGTGCAGCGTTTGACACTATTGACATACCTGTTCTGATTCAATTACTTCACGATGATTTTGGTATTATAAGTACTCCTCTGAAATGGATTGAATCTTACTTGACCAACAGACACATGAAAGTCTTGATTGACCAGTCCTCATCTGACACTGAACCAGTGAGATTTGGAGTTCCACAAGGATCATGCGCTGAACCAGTTATTTTCACCTGTATATCGCTGCCCTCAACAAAGTTGTGCAAAAATATCCAGCCAGTCTATATGGTTATGCTGATGAGCATAAGATTGGCTTCAAGATCCAGGCTGGTAATCATGAAAATGAAGCAGAAGTTCTGAAAAATCTTGACTGTTGCCTCAATATGGTGGATGACTACTTTCAAATTTAAAATGAACCAATCTAAAACGGAAATCATACTATATGGAACAAGACAGCAATTGTCAAAATTAAACATCACCAGTTTGAATGTTGTTGGATGCAAAGTGGCGCTTGTAGATCATGTCAGAGACTTTGGAGTTACCATGTCAAGTACCCTTAATTTTGAGCGTCATATTCAGAAAAAGTGCCAGAAACCTAAAGGTCATTCGTAAACATTTGACCCAAAAATCAACAGAAGTACTAATACACAGCCTTGTACATTCTCATCTTGACTTCTGTAACGCACTGTTCACCGAAATACCTCAATACCAACTTAATGAGTTACAGCAGGTGCAAAACCTAGCTGCATGAGTTGTATTCGATTGTGGATATGATGAGCCAAGTGCTGGACTGTTGGAACAACTACACTGGCAAAGCTAGAATCATATTCAAGGTTCTAGCATTAGTCTTCCGTGTCATCAATGGCACCGCTCCTGCCTATTTGAAAGAAAAGTTTCTTCAAAGGGATGCTCGGGTCTCCGCTCTTGTAGTGACACTCTCTTGACTGTTCCCAGGAGACACACAAAGACAGCAGACAGATCTTTTGCTGTCATTGGGCCAAGGTGGTGGAATAGTTTGTCCAGTGATTTGAATGACATCAAGTTGGAAGTCAACTTTAGAGCTAGACTTAAAACTTATCTGTTCAGTGTTTTTCATAAATAGTGTAGAATACTATTACTGACAAACTTACATTATCTATGCTGATGTAAATACTATCTACAAACAAGAACTTTGAAATTGACATTGTATACAGTGAAGATGTGAATCTTTTTAACTGTAACTCTGCGGAGTACATTATATAAATTGTAAAGCGCAATAGAATAATTAATTAATTTTTGCGCTATATAAATGCATTGTATTTGTATTTATTTGTATTTGTATTCAAATGAAGATGGTAAATGTATTATTATATTTAAATCTTGTTGGTCACTGGGCATGTCTTATTGGTTCGTCTAATTGAATATATAACCATCATTAAGCTAACCAGATAACTGTTGTTTATAGAATATTATCTCTGTGTCTTGAAAGCATTTGTTAATGAAATCTTCCATATCATTTCTTACTGAAGTAAATTCTATATGTTTACAAGTGCTACATGTGTTTTTCAAACTCATTTTTGGCTCTTTTTAGATACTTTGTTTGATGTAATGATATTTAAATTTTAATTTATGATTTCTGTATGAATACTAAACTATTTTACAAACTATGCAAGTCTGTAATTAAAGTGCTACTTCTGAGAATAAATGTTTTAAGATTCATATCAGACATGTATTTTCTTTGGCAATTAGACTTAAATCAGTATGTCAGGTTATTTGTCCTCTACTTTCTGTTCTGCCCTCATTGGAACAATTTAGTACTGATGAGTGATAATGCGATAAAAGACAATAATGTATGGTTTTTTTTAATGTTTCTTATAAAGATGAAGATGAAACAGGTAATGAGATCATTGAAAAAGCTGTGAAAGTTTTAGAAAAAGATCCAGTTGGTGATGTTATCTCAAAGTTTGCAGATGAATCAATTCTAGAAGGAGCTATGAATGGATCAGTTCAATATTTTGTACATACAATGTAGCATGCTTCATCTGTGTATAAACAAAAGGTTTGTTTTTGAATATCTCTTACTTATTAGATTAAACTCTGTATATGTACTTTATTATATATATAATATTATGGATAGGAAGTATGTTTTTGATGTCAGACAGACAAGTATGTAAAAATTATAATCTGATTGTATATATTTAAAATGTATTTCAAATGCTTAAAAGCTCAAAAAGTTGTGTTTTGCCCTCTGTCATAGAAACATTCTGAAATGTGGAATGCTAGCCTTGGAATAGTTTCAATGTAATTTATTTAATATAAATGCAAGTGTAGTCTGTTTATACATGTTTTAAACAGATTCTTTAAAAAAAATGTGATACTTAAATTAGGACAAGACGTGAACTAAGTATTACACGTATGAACTGTTTGTTGTATTATAAATGTTGTATAGAGATCAAAAGGACCAGTCTGTGTGTAGAACTAAGTAAGTTTGTTATATTATAAATGTTGTATAGAGATCACAGAGACATTAACCATAGTACTCGTACTTCTCTACAATAATTTGATGTTAAAGAAGTCTTAACTAAAGCACTATTTGTTTTCTGCAGAGTATTATGGAGTCGTGTACTTGTTGTGAAGTTATTTTTGAAGCCTGTTTGTGCCTCTGAGAAGGAAGATAAAATCACAATTAAACATTGCATGCCACTTTGAACTGTAAGTGATATTTCTATAACTATTCCTGCATAAAATCATAAAATTCTTGAAGAGTTGTAACAAGCAGGCAATGAAGCAGCACATTGGGTAAAACCATGTTTTTTATTGCCTGTGTGTAAAATCATGTTGTTTATTACCTTTGGGTAAAATCATGTTGTTAATTACCCGTGGGTAAAATTATGTTTTTATTAACATTGTGTAAAATCATGTTGTTTATTACCATTGTGTAAAATCATGTTTTTATTACCATTTTGTAGAATCATGTTGTTTATTACCATTGTGTAAAATCATGTTGTTAATTACCCGTGGGTAAAATTATGTTTTTATTACCATTGTGTAAAATCATGTTGTTTATTACCATTGTGTAAAATCATGTTTTTATTACCATTTTGTAGAATCATGTTGTTTATTACCATTGTGTAAAATAATATTGTTATCACATTTGATGTGAATGGTGATAAAAATAGGTATAGCTTGTCTTTCCACTGAGTGTTACATGAAAATATTTTTCCACTTTGTCATGGATGTACCTCAGTGAGTTATTTAATCAGCATTATTTGACTGTTTGTCTGAGCTGTTACTTAGATTGGTTTTTCTCTTAACTTAACCACATGTGGTAAGCAGTTATTTATGTTCATGATAGGGACTCCACATTATTTAAGTGATGACTGTGACCTTAAACAGTTGGATGGTTCATGATCGTAAAGCTTTTATTAGGGTTTGGTACAAAAAAAGCTGCCAATGATAAGGAATTTCACGATTAGTGTTCAACTGCTTACTGTTTAGCTTTATATTAAGAACAGCATGTATAACTCTCACAAAAAAGGGAGGCATCTTGGTCTAGAGGTAGAACATTCGACCATTTATCTGAAATCCTAAGTTCGAATCCCAGCTCAAATGGGTCTTGTTTATGAACACAATCCCATTTTCGGGTGAAGTACTGGTGGAATGTCCAGGAAGCGGACTCAAGTATGATTAATTGAAGCAAAATTGTTTGTTTCGCGACTGAGCTAAAATAAATTAGTATAAATTAACTCTCACAAAAACAACCACATTTTTACCATGATTGTTTTGTTGTATAGTTTGATTGTTATTTCAAAGAAAAGCTGGAAAAACTTGATAATTACCAGAAAAGATGTAATACTTTTTCATGGATGTTGTTAATCAATTACATTTTGCTGGCAATACGACTGCTTCAGCTGATGTTGTGGAAAATCTACTTGGATATATTTTCTTTACTTCATGAGAGAAACAACAACAACAGCGTATATGAGAGTTGACTGTGTTTGATACAGGCATTGATGCTAATCCTGTATTCATCTTACTTCAGCTTCTCATGAAGATGAGGTACATTATTAGATTTTTTAAGTATGATAGAAGCATTGTTTTTGTTCTTTGAAACTTTCTGTAATAATAATAAAAAATGATTATGAAATAAAAATTGTATCTTTATCTATTTTTGATTGTGAATGTCGCTTTGTTTTTTAGAGTAGGAAATGCTGATTTTCTTGTACGACATGATAATTGTTGTGGTTGTATATTATTTTGTTGGTTATACAGTGTATAGAGGTATGTATTTATGGAGCTCAGTTTGTTGGTTGTACAGTATATAAAGGCATCTTCTATATAGAGCTCAGTTTGTTGGTTATACAGTATATAGAAGTATGTTCTGTATAGAGCTCAGTTTGTTGGTTATACAGTACATAGAAGTATGTTCTATATAGAGCTCAGTTTGTTGGTTACACAGTATATAGAAGTATGTTCTATATAGAGCTCAGTTTGATTGTTAAACAGTATATAGAAGTATGTTCTATATAGAGCTCAGTTTGTTGGTTATACAGTATATAGAAGTGTATATAGAAGTATGTTCTATATAGAGCTCCGTTTGTTGGTTATACAGTATATAGAAGTATGTTCTATATAGAGCTCAGTTTGTTGGTTATATAGTATATAGAAGTGTATATAGAAGTATGTTCTATATAGAGCTCAGTTTCTTTGTTATGTAGTATATAAAGGTATGTTCTATATAGAGCTCAGTTTGTTGGTTATACAGTATACAGAAGTATGTTCTATATAGAGCTCAGTTTGTTAGTTATACAGTATACAGAAGTATGTTCTATATAGAGCTCAGTTTGTTAGTTATACAGTATATAGAAGTGTGGAAAAAATCTAGGTTAGATTTGGTAGAGGGGTTTATTATATCATTACTGTTCACACCTGTGTAAGCAATATTATACCATTAATTACATTGAGTGATTGATTAACTTCCGTTCGTGAGAGTTCAAGTCCAGAAATGTTTAGAACTATAATACATCTATATATAGCAAAGGGGTCTTAATTGGTATGTAGCGTCTGTTCATGTCTATGTTTTATACGGCACTCTTAGTCAGAACTTTGCTGAATATTCATATTCAAATTAATTAAGAAATTTTAGATGGAATCTAGAGAAACTATGAATCAGTAACTGCTTTAAAAAAATGCTTTCAAGTTAGAAATTGGATCTATTATGGATAACTGCTTGAAACTGCTATTAATTAATGTTATATATTGACAATTATTATTGGACCTGTATTGAAATTGTTTTATAACCGCTTGTGTGAAATAAAGCATGGGTTTGAATTTTGATTTCTATGGAACCTGAACCCTTATACAATGGTTTAAGTCTGTCTGTGACCGAACAGTTATTTTGTTAATGTTTTGTATATCTTATTATCATTCTGCATGAAGAATGTAATATATCATATTTTGCAACTTATTCTTCCAAGACTGTTTTATTCAGGACTACGTTACCTTACAGTCTAATTTCTAATAGTCTCACGACTACACATACTTACCAACATAATTTTTTAATGTTCATCTGTTGTGATTAGTTTATTCGCTGGCCAATATTGTTGTTACTACAACTGTCTAACTTGGAGTTTTATTTGAACTTGTATGTTTCAGATGTTGATTTAAGACATAACTCTAGAACATTACCAGTGAATAGTGGTGGACTAGTACTTTTCAATAACATGATACTGCACCGTAGCTTAACTAATGTAACTGAGTGTATCAGGTGGAGTGTTGACCTTAGATGGCAAAGAGCAAGTGACCCGCAGGTCTGTGGGGTGTGAAGAATGGGGTTCTGATAAGGTCATCTAAGGATCCAAACTTAAAGATTGATTGGGCAGGGTTTGATGCAGTGAACAGATATATTGTACAAACAGACTATATCAAGGCAGATAAAGAAGTATGATATTTCTATGCATTCTTATAGCTTAATATACTTTCAGTCGAGATCTATGATTAGCTGTCTCTAATTTGTAGGCTGATTCAAAAAATAGAATTTTCAAGAATTATTATTTTTATTGTTGAAGTTTTATACCATTCCAACAAGACAACTATAGAAGATTTAATCATGAAATTGCCTTAATTAGCATAGAAAGCATGATTGATTTTAAATTAATAACAAATGTTTTAATTAATTGACTACAAGTGCAGCATGAGTTTTCATAATTTTTTTCATATCTTTTGTCTGAGGTATTTATTAAATATTTGTAACAATGTCAATGCTTTTTATTTCAATTTCATGGAAAAAATGTGTGCATGCATGTCTTTCATTTCTGCAAAATTTATGATATTGACTGTTATCCAAACATTTTAAGTAGCTCTATCATGCAAATAGAAACTGACCTGAAAGAATGTAGCATTTTGATATTTCGCATGTACAGTAAAGCACCATTATAAAGACTCATGTACTATGAAGTATAACATGCTTGTCTTTGTTTCATTGTTATGGATATTGCGATATATGGACTGTATGTTGTGCATGTGGTATGTACAGTAAAATATTGATATTAAGACAACCAAACATCACTTATTATTTAGAATGAACTGACTTTTGAGTAAAGACTAACTGTCAATAAAGATCACATTTTGTCTTTCCTAAAAGTGGCCTTTGTTCACAAATTGGACTGTGTTGTTAATCTCATGCTCATTTTTAACTTTCGTACAATATTTATAGAAGAGTGATATTTATTATATACACAAGGACGATCAAATCTAAAATATTATGTCTTGTTTTCATTATAACCATGTTCACTAAATGGATGTTTAGATCAGCTGACTTTATCATGACACAAATACCAAGATCCTTGTGGTATAAAACTCACATGTCAATATGCACTGTCTTCTTTAAAAGTAATTTTAATGTTCCATATAACAAGATTGAATGAATTGATTGATTTTGTAAATATGTTCTTTATCTTTGATATGTTTACTGGGGTGTAGAAGTGTTTTCATTTAGCTGGTAAGCTACTAAAAGTAGAAGGGGAGTTAATGTTGTTTCAGACAGCCATTTGATTTTTCTGTCTTTTGGCTCATTCCTACACCCCTGTTTACATTGGCTTGATCTTATAGATTTTATTTAGTAAGTTGTACATACCATACTTTGTTGTCAGACCCGGGACCATGATCTGGTAGTTAGTGCACTGGACTTGTAACCCAGCAATCCTGGTTCAAATCCAGATTGCGGTAGGTCATGCTCTTCTATGAAAATCTGACAAAAATGTTGATTTTCCTCCATATGTGGAGAAATTGATGTATTTATCAGCTTTTAGACCTGGATATTGATGCCAAACAACTCTTTTGAAAATTATTGAAGACTAGAAGTTAGCTTTGGATAACAATAAATATGTTGCTGCAGTTTTAGGAAATGCAACAAATTTAGTAAATAGCTATCTTACAGAAAGAAAACAATGTGTAAAAATTGGACAATGCAAAAGCAAATTTATGACTGTTTATAAAGGTGTTCCTCAAGGATCTATCCTTGGACCAGTTCTCTTCAACATTTTTATCAATGATATTTTTAATTTTGTTCATCATTGTGATTTATACAATTATGCTGACGACAATATATAATCCAGTGCACATCATTCACTTGAAACTGTTAAACTCAGTCTTGAATCTGACAGTCAATCACTAATTAAATGGTTTAAAATAAACAAAATGCCGGCAAATCCTGACAAATTCCAAGCAATAGCTATCGGAAAGAAAACTAAAAACTGTAATGTAAATTTTAATTTAGAAAACTTTACTATTCCATGTGATAATGATGTAAAACTTTTAGGACTAACAATAGATTTTAAACTTAACTTTGACAAGCATATTACTGATATTTGTAGAAAGGCATCAAAACAGATAAATGTACTGAAAAGAATAGGTGAGTATTTATGCAAGTTAGTTAAACTTAGTATTTATTACTCTTTAATTTTATCAAATTTTAACTTTTGTCCTCTAACATGGCATTTCTGTGGTGAAGTAAATACTTAAAAAATAGAAAATATGCAAAAAAGAGCCTTGAGATTTATTTACAGTGACTATAAATCTAGCTATGTAAGTCTTTTACATAAATCAAAACTACCATCCTTGAAAATTAGAAGACTGTGAGCCATGGCCCTGGAAAGTTTTAAAATCATACACAAGAAAGCCCCTATATATCTTCATGACCTACTTAATATTAAACAAAGTTCTTATTCTTTTAGATATACCAATACTTTAACTCTACTGCAGGTAAGAACAACCACACATGGTTTAAACTCTTTCCGCTTTTGGGCAGCTGAGCTCTGGAATGAACTCCCTCAACGTTTCAGAGAGGACACCAGTTTTAGTAACTTCCTGAGTTTTGGTTGCCTCATGGAGTGGAAAGAGATGTACATGTTCAGCCTGTTATGACGCAAATAACAAGTAAAGTTTTTTTATTGCTTCTTGTATTATTCAGCTGATATGTTGCTTCTCTTTACAAATTTACCTGATTTTGCTTATTTTTTTAATTTTTATCTGCTGCTGCTGTAAATTGATTTAAAAATACTAGCTCGATGCATGCTTTTACTGTTTCATGCTTATCTTATTATATGCTTGCATGACTTAAAAGTGCTGTAACTTAGTGATAATGCTTATATTGATAATTTTAAATGCCTTTGCAGTTATTTTTATCATATTCCGACCAATACATATAAACAGTTTTAAATCTTTTGAATAAGTTTATCATTTACCAAATATTTATTAATGCTAGTACTTTTAAAAAATCTATGTCTGGTACCAAATATTATAATCATGTACTAACTTTTATTGCATTATCTTTTATAGTCTAGACTATATATTTCAATTGTCTATGTTTTACTTACTTCTTTACTATGTTGTCTTGTCGGTAAATAACTATTCATAGCTAATGTTTATTGTTATATTATTAGCCGACTATAAATAAATATTTGTATCTTGTAACAGGGCATTCATTTGGCCCTTAAAACAGCATTTTGAATCTTGCAATTAGTACAGTAATGAAGCTTCTGACTCTTGAGAATATGTAGTGAAGGAAGTTTTGTTGACTCTTCAAATTATTATCAGCTAAGGGGCAATTTTGACCCTCATTTTTTATGTCTAGTGAAAGCCTTTGTAAATAATGATATATTAATGATGATCAATTTAATAGTGTTCATTTTTTTAAATGGTTGTCCTAACTATAGATTTATATAATGGCATTAACTTTCAAAACATTCAAATTCAAATACCGTATAGTGGGTTATATCTGCGGAGGTAATATTTTTGCAATTCTGCGGTCTCTCATTAAAACAGCAGAAATAATTCCAAGCAGAATCTTTTCCCAGCAAATATTTAAATCGCAAAAAATCTGTATTTTTATTACACTTGTTTCAATATGTATGCCTTTCACCATATCTGAAGTAATCCAATTTAAAGGCAATGGTACAGTCTAATTATCAGCAATTACCATCACCATTGATCCATTGTATTATTATTTAGTTTGAAGATGATGCTTATTCGAACTCATATAACTGTTAATTGTTTGCGATTTTGTTGCTCAAAATAAACTGAGTAAATTTTAGTGACTTTATTATTCTTATTCATGTGTTCCTGTCACCTACATATATGTACATTCTAAATGGGACAAACATAGTGGTAAAATGAGCATCCTGCAGTTTCTAGAAAAGGATACATCAGAAATAGAACTGGAAAGGCAGAAATTTATCCCCTGTGAGTTTGGATCCGCAGAAATAAAAAACGCAGACATTAATATGTCCATTTTTGTTTGCCAAAACGCAGAATTTTTTTACCACAGAAATAACCCGCTATATGGTATCAAACTGATAGGAATGTGTTGAAATAAATCTTTGTTTTGATAAGAAAGTAGATTGAATGGAAATAAGCCTTTTTTGTTTGAGACAAGATTGCAAGATTCTGTGTGTTTTCTAAATTTGTAAAGCAGTTTTTTATTGGTCAACTAAATCTTGTTTTGTAAGTTATTTGAATATAACCTGGTAATTCATTGGATAACTCCTAGAATATTGTCCTATCAGGTTCACTTGACTAAAAGCGGGAAAAATCAGAAGCTCACTGGCAAGCATGCTGGTCAGACATGGTTTTTGAGTGAGAAGTTTTTTGAAGGATTTATGGCATGAAGTTTACAGGTAAATGGATTGGTTACAATTAGCTTTTATGTGTCAGCTTATGTAAAGTTGTATTGAAAATGAAAAAATGGTTGTTCCATTTCTGGTATAAGTGAAAAATTTGTAAAATGTGTAGTGATTATAGGAATATAGGCCACTTTCAACAGCCTTGCTGTTGGGTTAACTCTTTATAGTGCTAGTGGTCCTGTGTTTAATCCCCTGTAAGGACTATGGAATTTTTTGCGTTGCGTTTGGTTAAACCTTTTGCCTGCTGTAGTATCAATGCTTATAACTTCTTTCATTTTTGATTCTCGTCTAATCCATTTAAAACTTTGCCTAGGGGTCAGGAAATATCTAATCAAAGGTTATTTGTACTTTTTGACCATAATTTTTTTCAGGCTTTTGGGCATTTTCAACTTTTTTGCACAAAAAATATTTTTTGTTAAATAACTTTTGATTGGATGAATATTTATCAACCAAATTTGTTACATAGTTTGTATGAAAGTCTTAATGTTACAAATATTTGGGGTCACTGGGTGTCGATATTAAGGTTAAGGTCATTGTTACTAAAATTGAAGAAAATAGTTTTTTATTTTATATTTTGATTTGAATGAATATTTTCAACCACATTTGTTACTTACATAGTTTGTATAAATGTCTTGATGTAGGAAACAGATGGGGCAACTGGGGTGAATTTCAAGGTCAATGTCATTGCTTGTAAAATTGAAAAAGTTTCTGATCAATTAGTTTTATAGTGAAAATTTATGAACATGTGATGAATACATTATAACATTTCATTGTTTCTGACAAACACTTAATAGTCCAGCATGTTCTTCTCTGACAGCTCTTGTTGCTCCTTATTTACTATAATGGTGTCAGAAGTGGGATTATAATAGTTATTATTATTATAATATGGTATTGTAGGCAGGTGATGTTTAGAACCAATGTTTCAGTGTTACAAAATTGCTTTCTTGATAATTGTAGAAAATTGTAACATATTATTGTATTCTTACATAACTGGAGTCTAACTTGTGACTGTAGACTATTCTTTGTAAAGGCTAGCAAGTCTACCTCTTGTACAACCATTATTTGCTCATACTAGTATCTTGTTACAGGATATGGTAATAACGACAAGATCAAGTGTGTGCTCCCATGTATATTTTAATCATCAGTGCAGGGGTTGACCCCTTTAGAGGGCTTCATGACCCGACAACTACATAGACTGACCAATAATCTGAGAATAACGCCTTCGTCTCTGGAGAAGTCTGATTGCTTCCAGGTACACCACACATTTTTGTAAGTATTGTTCATATTTTAGAATTGTTCAGTAATTTGTTAAGAATTTATTCTGACACAGTTGGCTTAGTAACATAACAGCCTAAATTTCTTTAAGTTGTCAATTTCTCACAGTTGTTTTTATGTTGGGAAATCAATACAGTGTTAAAATAAAGGGAGATTACTTCTTAATTTTAATAAAAAATATCAACCAACACTATCTTATATTTCATTATTTACAGTAAACATTACATGATGAACATACCCTCATCTGAAAAATAGTTGATAATTATAAACAAGCATATCATTAATCAGAGGGAGCTGAAAGTAAATGTTGAAAACAATTGTACACTTCATATACAAAGCAGATGTAATGGTAATCATGTCTGTACTCATTAACTAGAATTATTGGTGATTTATATCAGTTATGTGTTTGATATTTGTAGCATTTCACAACATTTTGGAAAAAACTCTAGGGGATTAAAGCACACTGTACATGGAATCCATTATGGATTATTGTTCTTTTCTTTCACAGTAGGTCTATAGCCTGCTGATGTCTATTTATTCTGAGATTTGGTAGGATATACTTCTTAAAGAAACACTTGTACCTGTCACTTGTTTCCTTAGAACTTGTCCAGATTTACGTGTGATTTAGTCACAATATAACAGAAACTTTTCAATCTGCTTGTTAGTCTCTCCATATTTCACAAGCTCATACCTCATGTAAGTTTTTTTGTTTACAGAAATATGTGTTGACTCCTGGTTTCTGGGTTTCTTTGTGGACACAAGCAATCAATGATGGAAATAAAGTTCTGATGGCTGCTTTGTAATTAGACTATAGACTTGGAAAAGGAATTTAAGGATTATATACAGTAGAAACTTGTTGTATCGAAGTTCAATGGACTTCGTAAAATTGTTCGATATAAACAAATTTCAATATACAAATAATTGGACAAATTTGACAACTGGGTTTGCTTCGGTATATTGTAAAAATTATTTAATCATGTTATTTTGTGTACAGGATAGGGACAAAACATGACATTTATAATTTTGATGTATTTAAAACGTGCAACATTTACACATAAAACGTAAATAAAAAGTTAGAAACTTATTTCAACAAACTGATTTTATAATCACAAGCATAAACACTAACATTTTGATGAAAATTGATGTTTGGGACCAAAAATCTACTTGAATATACAGAAATACCGAGACCAACTTATTTAAAATTAAGAGAATTTTTTATATGTAAAAAGGATCAAATTTGAGACTTTATAATTAAATTGATAAAGCGGGAATTCAATATAAGTGAGTTCGATGTAACAAGTTTCTACTGTATTTTATTTTTTTGGCTTTTTTTGTGGCTGATGGAGTGTGTGTGTGTATCTATCATTGTTGTTTTGTGGATTGTGTTTTGAGAGGTTGTTAGCTCAAACAGAAATACAACACTGTTCAAAAAACAAACCCACCAACATGA
Source organism: Lutraria rhynchaena (assembly GCA_008271625.1). Classification (NCBI taxonomy): domain Eukaryota; kingdom Metazoa; phylum Mollusca; class Bivalvia; order Venerida; family Mactridae; genus Lutraria; species Lutraria rhynchaena. The sequence continues at coordinate 313,868 of VIBL01000242.1, read as the reverse complement.
CTTCTACTCACAGGCAATAGTGATGGGCATGCCAAAGTTAGAACTGAAATTAAAGATGCCCTACTCATCACAAAAATTCTCTTCCATAGAAAACTTGTCTAAGAATACAATAATAAAGAATTTTGAAGCACCAAATGGGCTTGTATTCAAAGGCTTTTTCCTATGCAGGGAATTTTTGGGTTGAGTTGGGCGTCTGATTTCTTAACTTTGACATGCTCGTCACTACTGCCTGTGAGTAGAAGTCATTTTGATGGGTTTTTTTGAACAGTGTTGTATTTCTGTATTGTTGTTTACTATAATGATCCAGATATTTTTAAATGTTGCCTTTCTTGCGATGTTATATATGTGGAAATATTGTATATTGTGGAAATAAACAAATACCATGCTTTGTTAGTTGGCATTTTTAAATACATAAATGAATTTAGGTTTGTCACTTGCTTATTAACATGATTCAAGTAATATACATTGTTAGTAAACTAGTGACTGACCTAAATTAGAACTTTTCAAATATTGTAGAAACACAAGAAAATAAAATGAACAGATTTATTTACCTAAATATGTCAAACTACACAGAAAAGTTCAAATTCACAATTACAGCACACAAAAGAAAAACTATACAGAAAAGCAAATGTATATAAGTATTTACAAACTTCATACTATAGTCAGAAAAGCAAGTTAAATACACAAGCACAGTACAATACAAATATGTAACAGAAAAACAGCAAACTGGTAAACATACTGAAATACATGAAAAAGTAGGAGGGAAATTTTGCATAAAAAAAAAAAAGAAAAAACGCCAAAATTGAAGGGGAAAATTTTGATAAGTCCATAATCTGTTCTGGACTTTTCACATGCCACAAAATGTGAAAAATTGGGTTCTCCAGTTTTACAGCTGTACCTTTTTACAATAGCCGTATTAAATACCCATATAATCATGTAATACAATAAATCTCAAATTCTACAATTCTTAACACATAAAACATTCTTAAGAATAACAGATCAAGGGTTACATGTACATTTTTAAACATGGTGTATTCTGTTTTCATAGACATCTCAACAACGATGGCACTCAAGACATCGAGTCTAAAAACTGCCATCTTAGCAACGATATGTCTTTGAAACAGGTTACAGTGTGCCCATACAATGTGACTTTGGCAATACGGCAAGCCGCTCAATTCTAAGACCAAAAGTGTGAACTACTAGCGCAAAATAATGTTTCTTTCTGTTTGTAGTAGTTAATCATGCCGAATCTTCAAGAAAAAACTTAAAACATACTATTTTCGAAAATTCTACAATCATCCCATTAAAGGTGGTCATCATCTTTGTGCTTTATTTCTGTTTATCTTATTATTTCAATTATTTTCATATATAAATGTACGACACCATTGAATATGTTCAACATAGATAGTAGGCATTTAAACAAATATAACTGTTCTTTGATAAATTAACAGATTTTAGCCAGAACTGTATTTTGCTGAACAAAATCATGGAAAAATACATTTTCCCCATTTTAGGGCAAAAACTATTCATCTATCAAAAAAACCATTACATTGCATTTGTAGTTCACACTTTCGGCCTTAGCCTTTGCTTTATTTGGTCATATTCAATAAAGGAATAAAGACAGCAGCAGCCGTGGTCCAGTGGTGCGCTAGACTTGTAACCCGGAGATCCTGGTTCGAATCTGGGTCACGGCAGATCATACTCTTCAACGAAAATTTGACAATAATGTTGATTTTCCTACACATGCGGAGAAGTTGCCGGCTCATTGTGGAAGGGTAAATTAGTACTGGTTAGTATATAGTCCAGGAAAACTGGTTAGGTGAACTGATCACCGGAAAAATTGTTGAAAAATGGCGTCAAACCCCCGTGACAATAAGTCACAAAAGAAAAGAAATAAAGAACTTGCATGAAGTCAAAGATTTCGAATCGTGCAGTTTGATAAACTTTCCTAGCCATATTACCAAAAAATGACATCAAAGTCATGTGGTATGGACAACAGCTAAAACATGGTTTTGGTACTGATCACGTTTTTTGTTATATCAATGACACAGTAAAATATACAGAATGGGAACTAATTTTACATTACCTATCTTACTTTCCTGAAATTTTCAAGAAGCTAGTAACACCTATTCTTGAGATATGAACTGAAGCCTGCTCCCAAAATGGCCATTTTTTTAACATTGTGTAGTCATGCATTTTGTACTTTAAATAAGAAATAATGCATAAACCGGTGTGGTTATATTCAGACTTCTGTCCTGCAAGTTTTGTTGCTTGAATTAATGAAATCAGTCAGAAATTATCAGCAGTAGATTTGTTTAAAAACAAAAAATCAAACATATACTTGTTATATTCCAATAATTGGTACAAAATAACAGTAAATTAAAATTAAATTGGCATTAACTATGCTTTATTTATTATGGTAAGTAAGAAATATATGTTTCAGGGCCAGCCCAGGTTTTCACATGAATGATTGTTCTTTCAAAAATACCAATACCATGTTTCAGCACAGAAATTAGGATTGAAATTTACAAGCAAGTCTGGCCAGTAACTAAGCAATTTTCTCTAGCCCGAATCAAAATTCACTAGCCAAAATTTAATTCTGTTTTATTTTACAAGTAAGTCTTAAAGAACTAAGGTAAATGCAGAAAAAACACCATGAAAGCAAAAATTTTCTATCACGAGTTACATTTTCATATTTATGTTTTGTGGCCGAAAGCCTGGCAACTTTAGGGATATTTTTTCCAGGTTTAGCACCAGGAACACACTTCAGTTTTTCCACCATTTTGTCTGGGATACCCAGCTGATTTATTTTAAGTAATAAGGCAGGAACCAGAATGCCATGTGTATCCTGCACAGTAAACGTAATTCAGTTCAATGCGCACATTAATGATACAAGTGACAGACTGCTGAATGATATAAGCAGCTCAAAAGTTTGTTTACTAAGCGATAATGAAAGTGCCATGATTTTTCAACAATCTTGAAATTACAAGCATGTCGGGCTAGTAAATTAGGATTTTTTACTAGCCTGAGGGAAAATATATCAGTTTTTGGCAGTCGGGCTAACGCTAATTTCGACCACTGTTTTAGCCTACTTGTAACCTTTATAATAACTATCTGAGATATGAAATTCTTTTTTGGGGGTTTGAGGGTCAAATAAAATGAGAGATAACACAAACACACAGATGTAAACAGAAATATGAAATTCTCCAGCCTATCAGCAACATATCTGCTTTCATACTAATCCAGTTATTCCTCTGCAACAATATAAAACCTGAAATCAAAGTAAAATTTACAAATAGAGTACAATATAAAATCAACTGTAATTCATGGTAATATTTCTTAACAAGACATAGAAATTCCATGGAAACCAAAGCACTAGTTTATAAAAAAATTTTACAAATTGTTTACATTAATTGCTAAACATATTTTTGCAACTTGTATTAATCATGCTTGATGACTGCTTCCAGCACAAATTACCAACCAGTGCTCCTGTCCAAATTTAAGGAGGTGTGAAGATTCAGAACACTACAAACCAATGAAAAAGAAGTCTATTCTTACCCAACTTTGAAGCTGGCATACTTACTAGTAGACACACTTTGAGATTGTATTTGGTGTTTTAGTAGTTTGCTCCACAAAATTTTACAATTTTGACCATCTGCCATTCTGAATGTACCCTGAAGTCACATACGATAACTCATCATTTAAAGTTTGATCAGAATATGTGAAGAAATAAAAACTCCATAGACCGACTGACTGACAACCTGATTAATATATTGTTCCCACATTTTCGGTGCAATTGTTCTACATAATTATCTGATATTAAAGGAAGTAACTCATGAGAGTATAGTTACATGATTGTAAGAATTGTCCCCCTTGGAGGAGGTCTTGGACTTTTAATTCATGTTTGAGTAATAGTGACCTTGGCCTTGGACCTAAAACCACCAAATACAATCCAAAAGTAGGTCTTTATGCAAGCATGCTATATAAACAAGAGGGCCAGGATGGCCCTGCATTGCTCACTAGAATAAATATTAATTATCTTGTTACTAAAAAGGTAATAAAGGTACACTTGTGGGCAAATAAAGGGGAACAATAATAAACTTGATTAAGGACCATCAAAGGATACTACAAAAGAATATTTGTGATTACTGAAGGATGCCAAAGACCAAATTTGGTGATGATCCAACCACTGGTTCATGAAAACAAGTCATTTTAAGGTATTTCTATGTTTAGCTCTAGCGGCCCCTAATTGGTGCCAACCATTTTTATTTGAGCAAATCTGATAGAACACTATCTAAAGATGCTAAAAACCAAGTTTGGTAGTAATCCTTCCATAGAAACATGAGAAAAAGTCATTTTAAGGTATTTCTATTCTTAGCTCTAGCGGCCACTAATAGGGGCCGACCAAATTTATTTGAGCAAACTTGAGAAAAGACAATCTAAGGATGCCACAGACCAAGATTGGTGATGATCCATCCATTGGTTCATGAGAAGAAGACATTTCAAGGTATTTCTATTTTTAGCTCTAGTGGCCCCTAATTGGCCAACCAAATTTTTTTTCACAAATCTGATAGAACACTATCTAAAGATGCTAAAAACCAAGTTTGGTAATAATCCATCCATAGAAACATGAGACAAAGTCATTTTAAGGTATTTCTATTTTTAGCTCTAGCAGCCCCTAAAAGGGGCCGACCAAATTATTTTTAGCAAATCTGATAAAAGTCCATATAAGGATGCTACAGACCAAGTTTGGTGATGATCCATCCATTGATTCATGAAAAGAAGATGATTAAAGTTTTTTTCTATTTTTAGCTCTAGTGCCCACAAAAAGCGGTCAACCGGAACAATATGAGCAAATTGCAGTTAGAACGTCAAAAAGGTTTTGCACAGCAAATTTGAAGTGAATCCGACTGGTAGTTTCTGAGGAGAAGACCATTGTTGACGCCAGACAACGGATGCCAGAGCATCCACCTACCCATCCTGACAGCTCACCCTGAACCTTCGGTTCTGGTGAGCTAAAAATGTATTAAAAGAACCAACACAGATAAACATCAAGAATAAATCATCACAAATTATACAAAGGAAACCTGTCATACCAACAACAAATCAAAATATATGAAGTTCATAACCAATGAGAAAGAAGCCATAATGAATAGATGCTATGGCAAACTATGTCAGAGTAACGTCACTTCCAACTATCATAAACAAGACGGTCGTGATGACCCTTTATCACTCACCTGAGTAAAGATTGCAACTGATTTGACCTGATGACCTACTTTTTGTGCCCCCAGATGACCCATGTCAAAACTTGTTCAAGATATCGTAACGATAAACATTCTGACAAGGACTGGTGGATATCCAATCAAAAATTGTGGCCTCTAGAATGTTAACAAGATTTTCTAGGGATTTGACCTGGTGACCTAGTATGTGACCCTATATGACCCATACTCAACCTTGTCCAAGATATTATTAAGGCAAACATTCTGACAAGATTTGGTGAAGATTTAATAAAAAGTGTGACCTATATAGTGTTAACAAGGTTTTCCTGCCATTTGACCTAGTTTTTGACCCTAGATGACTTATTTTCAATCTTGTCCAAGATATCATCAAGATAAACATTCTGATGAAGATCCAATCAAAACTGTAACCAATAGAGGGTTCACAATGTTCTCCAGTGATTTGACATGGTAATCTAGTTTCAGACCCCAGATAACTCATGTTCAATCTTGTCAAAGATATCTTTGGGACAAACGTTCTGACAAGGTTTGATGAAGATCCAATCCATTTTATAATCGTGATCATGGACACTGACATGTTTACATAGCAGTCAATAATTAAATACCAATTTCTGATCATAGGTGTTTATTGGTGAAAAGGTGTGAAAATTTCTTTCGTTAGTCAGCGACTATATGTCAGTTCGACATAGATGGTCACTTTATAGTTGAAAATCTTTTCTACATCATTCCAGTCTTAACGTAGCGTAAGTGGCTACAAACGTAAAAATAAGCAAAAATGACATTTTAAGTTATTAACAATAATTAAATATCATACTATCATACCATGCAACAAAAAAATCGATCCGAATATGCAAAAATAATGTTTTATCGCGATAAAAATTGCACCCCCATATTGACTCCACTTTATCAGCGAGAACGATCTAGGAGGCGGCGTTGTAAGGGGCTCCTTAAGGGCAAATTTGTATCAATCGATATTAAATTTGGTATCGCTTGCCGTATGTTAACATAATTATTTGAAATTTGACAGATATCAACATCAAGTGGATTAAATAAGAAAAATAAGGCTAAGCAAGGTGTTAAGAGTGTTCTCAAAAAGTGAAAAATGTAGTTAGAAATCTCTTTCTCGTGGAAGTTGGTTTACGAATGCTAAAGATACCGAACTGCATAAATCTATATCCCGTAAAAAACTTGACCATAGTGATGTGACATATTGTGAAAATGGAAACTTTATGGTGGAAAATTACGTAATAAATATATAACTGCAACATTTGATGTGCAAGAAAGGTGTGAATTCATTAACACCTTGGTCGATTGGACTACTAACATCTAATGTACTTTTAATATAAAATATATGATGAAATAACTGATCCGGAACGGTGGTCTTAATGAAGTGTGATATCGATATCATACTCTAACGCCTTGCTAATTATACTTTCAATATGGGTCAATTAAGATCTTATATATGTCACATCACATATTTCTTGATGCTTTGGCGGGAGATATAATAAACAGCAATATGGTGTGCAGACACTTCATGCACCTTGCAATAAAACGCACCCCATAAGAAAACGAGCTGTCAAAGATTGTTACCCCGTTAATGTTATGACGTAACATTTTTGCAAGTTTAATTAAATTTATATATTCCAGAGTCAGGTTTCAAACACAATTAAAGTTATAAAACTACAATATATTTAAATTGCCAGTAAATTAATACAGGGAGACTGGGTCAACGAAAATTATTATTTTCGCTATTTCATTGATGTAATCAATAAAATAAAGTTATTTCAACGTGCACTTTTATTAAGCAACTCTGTATATTTTGGTAAAATATTTAAAAGCTATCAAAAAAACAATAGGATGAAAAACAGTAACTTCTTATGGACATCGGACGTGCATGTTTTTCGAGAATCTTATATTATTCTGTTATGTATCCAATTACCTTTATATATTAGTATGTTTTTAAATGATTACATTAACAGGCATAAAACATAGACACTTTTCTACAAATCAATCACATCTTAAGTTCTTATTTCTACACTAAATGCATGGCTACCTTTCATTTGATTTATATAGCAGTTTCCCCAGCCATATTCAACTCGATTTCCCAATCAGCCGTTTTCCCTGTTGAGAGCCTCTCGGTTGCCGAGAAATCTGATGTACTGAGTATTGCATCGGTACGATATGATACTATTTTGACAAATAATTCGTAATTAAGCTCTTTAGAGTCATCTAAAATGGTGGGAGGTTTCACTAATTGATCCGCTAATGATGAACGAATTTGATTGGTTATCAAATTTTAATAGGCTGTATTAATTTATTGAATAATTGTTGATTACACAAGGTGATAATGATCTGACACTTTTATGGTTAATTTCTCGCTTATAAAAAACGCAGTGGGTGCTATTTTTGAACAAAGATTGCCGCCTTATTTGAAGATGGATTTCAAAGCGGGTTTTGGTATTTTGTAGCGGAAATGCTTATCTAGGGAACCGTGTCACAGAATTTTGATATTTATTTTCGTTTTTTATCTATGACGTATTACGTAATTGTCAGCGGGGTTCAGACTGCTGAATTTCTATAAAGTCAAATATCTATTGAATGGAGGACGTTATCAAAAATCTGTGACACGGTTCCCTGCATGATACCATGATTGTTATTTTAAGTCTAATTGTTGTAATATATCCTTATATACAGGGTAGTGATCTTTATTCAAAAATATGAAAATTACGTGCAATATTGGTTTATAGAAGACAGACCAAGTAAAATATATGTTTCAAATCACTTGCAATAGACTCTGTATAGTGGGTTTATTAATGTATACAATTATGGTTGACTTTTTAAAACTATAAATTAGTAAAAACTTGATACCACCATATAGCCACTCACGCTACCTTAAGTCAATAAAAACTCACCAAAATTCAGATTATAAAACATGATTTACTTACCACCAAAGTCATTATATTTTCTTGATTTTGCTGAATAGTTTCCTAGGTTTATCTGAAATATAAATAGAGAGACATTAAATAAAAAGTAAACAAGCAGTAAATCTTACAAAACAAATTTTAGATGGTTCTCTTTTGAACATATGAAATTCACACTGTCATTGTGATGATAAATCTGGAATATTAGAAAACCAGTCAACATATTCTAGACCCTCATTGGATGTTCCTGTGCAGTCTTCTTAGTATAGTAATGCAGCACACCAAGACTGGTTCCTAATTTTTAGATGTATCAAAGACAGGTTCCCAAATCTTAGATGTAAAAAAGGCTGGTTCATAAATCTTAGTTGTATCAAAGACTGGTTCCTAAACCTTAGTTGTACCAAAGGCTGGTTCCAAAATCTTAGTTGTATAAAAGACTGGTTCCTAAACCTTAGTTGTATCAAAGACTGGTTCCCAAATCTTAGTAATTTTAATGCAGACTGATTTCACAAAAGGATCAGCAAAGTCAACTAAAAGCTGAATACAGATAGACTTACTTAAGTTTATCAGGGTTGATATTTGACCAAGTTGCAAATTCATTATGTAAAGGCCATAGCATTAACATTAACAATAAAACTACCTTCTGATGTTGTATCTTACATTTCCTAAATGTAATCAATATCTGATCTTTAGTACATACCATCTAGTTTTTTTTATTTCCATTATGGCATAAAAGAAGACTACTTCATTAACTAGAGCTCTGCAGAGTGAAACCAATGCTAATCTGTTTTATATCATTCTATTTTATAAGCAATTTAGATCAAAATTCTAAGTTAAAAAGGGGGCATAACAACAAAACTATAGCTTTCAGAATAATGCCCCTTGTCTTGCAACTATGCCTTGTCATGATAATCAAGTATTTAAGTGTTGTGTTGATATCTTTAAGTGTTTGAGTAAAGGGCTACTTCAAAAGTTTTCGCATGACAATGACTACAATGATGCAGCAATCATAATAATTCGACTTTTTCTTTGAAACAGATGAGCTAAAAACTAGGTAGTTCTGTTGCCATGGGTAATGGAGAAGCAACAGGTCCAACTAATATCTTTATAACTCGTTCCACAATAATAAAATAATGCAGCAAATTCAGCAGAACTCAAATCATACTCTTTGAGGACACATTAGCACAGACATTATTGTTATAATAATTTAAACAGTCAACCATTATAAATGACAATCTTTACCATGAAAAATTGTCAAAATCAAATCGAGGTTGGGTAATATGGGTGGATTAAGAATGGTCTAAGGTAACAACTGTGTAAGTAATAAAGAATTCTAGTAAGCAATGTTGGTTTTATAAGTCCAAATTCGTTCAAGGGAGGCATAAAAAAACAAATTACAAATTACACCATGGATGATATTAGAGTATTCAACTGATTTAAACTGGCCACACAAAATATTCATTATGAATTTTTTAGTACAAGTAATGAGATGACATTAATTCACCAATATCCTAACAATGAAATCAGCAGATAAGAATTCACCATTCAACAATAATTCAACAATATTGTTATAATGAAGAAATGAAAAATATATTGAAAATATCCAGAAAAAAGTGCAAAGCCCTATTCTGGAGAAAGAATGCATAATAAAACTGTAAAAGCTAACATACCTTGGTCTACAACATAATTTCATTACTTGGATATAAAAATTACTAAAACTATGAAAAGAGGTAAAATATCTACCTATCATGTGTCAGTGAGTTAACAACTGGCTGGAAAACTGGTTCTCCTCAAATACTTGTGTTCACTTTTTCAAAAAAACATGAGAATTTCATGGTAAAAATCTATTGACAAACGGAGTGACAGGAAAGCATTCAACCGTGTTAAACTGAACACGAAAATTATTGTGTAGACAAAAGGATTAATAGTAAAAATACTGAATAACCCTTGTACAATTCTTTGGCCAGGGGAAAATTTGATGTGTACAAGATAGAGGGTGAACAGTGTGTTTAACTAAATGTATGTAACAAGTACCGAATAAGAAATGGGGAAAGGTGGTGGGTCCTTAGTAAAGGTAAAATAGTGTGGTGGGAAATTAGTGTGGAAAGTGAGAAAATAGTGTGGTAAGTGAGAAAATAGCATGGTAAATGAGAATTTATAGTGATAAGTGAGAAAATAGCATGGTAAGTGGGAAAATAGTGTGGTGAGTGAGAAAATAGTATGGTGAGAAAATAGTATGGTGCAAAATTAGTGTGGTAAGTTAGAAAATAGCATGGTAAATGAGAAAATAGTATGGTAAGTGATAAAATAGCATGGTAAGTGAGACATCAGTGTGGTAAGTGAGACACTAGTGTGGTAAGTGAGAAAATAGTATGGTGAAGAATTAGGGTGGTAAGTGAGAAAATAACATGGTAAATGAGAACATACTGTGGTAAGTGAGAAAATAGTGTGGTAAGTAAGAACATAGTGTGGTAAGTGAGAAGACAGTGTGGTGAGAACATAGCATGGTGAGACATAAGTGTGGTAAGTGAGAAAATAATGTGGGTGTGAGATATCAGTGTGGTGAGAAAATAGTGCAGTTAGTGAGATTTTAATGTGATGAGAAAATAGTGTGGTAAGTGAGAAAATAGCATGGTAAGTGAGAAAATAGTGTGGTAAGTGAGAAAATAGTATGGTAAGTGAGAAAATAGTGTGGTAAGTGAGAAAATAGCATGGTAAGTGAGAAAATAGTGTGGTAAGTGAGAAAATAGTATGGTGAGAAAATAGTATGGTGCAAAATTAGTGTGGTAAGTTAGAAAATAGCATGGTAAATGAGAAAATAGTATGGTAAGTGAGAAAATAGCATGGTGAGTGAGAAAATATTGTGGTAAGTGAGAAAATAGTGTGGTAAAAGAGAAAATGGCATGGTAAGTGAGAAAATAGTATGATGAAAAACCTATATTCACACAATTTTACAAGATCATTAATACAAACATTCTGACAAAGTTTGAGGAAGATCCAATCAAAACTGTGACCTCTAGAAGGTTAACAAGGTTTTCCAGTGATTTGACCTGGTGACCTAGTTCTTGATCCCAGATGACCCATGATCGAACGTTACCAAGATATCATTAAGACAATCATTTTGACAAGGCTTGGTGAACCTCCAATCAAAACAGTGACCCATAGAGGGTTAACAAGGTTTTCCAAAGATTTGACCTGGTGACCTAGTTTTTAACGCCAGATAACCCATATTCATACCTGTCTAAGATATCATTAAGACAATCATTTTGACAAGGATTGGTGAACTTCCAATCAGAACTATGACCCATAGAGTGTTAACAAGGTTTTTTTATGATTTGACCTGGTGACCTAGTTTTTGACCCCAGACGACTCATGTTCAAACTTTACCAAGATATCATTAAGACAATCATTTTGACAAGGTTCAGTGAAGATCCAATCAAAACTGTGAACCCTAGAGCGTTAACAAGGTTTTTCTATGATTTGACCTGGTGAACTAGTTTTTGACTCCAGATGAATCACGTTCGAACTTGTCCAAGATATCATTAAGATGAACATTCTGACTTGGTCTGATGAAGATGAAGATGAAGAGCATAAACAACCCCTAGGTGTAGACAACTGCCGACAGACGCCAGAGTAAACTGACTGATGACTATAGCTCACCAAGCAATATGCGCTCAGGTGAGCTAAAAATGTCTCGCTGTCACAAACAGTCTAATTAGTTGGAATAGCCTGCTGTTCCTTGAAGCAAGGAATGTCAATATGTGTATAGTCGTCCTCGCTGGTTCCCCGTCCCCAATGATACCACTGTAATTCGATAAAATATGTGACATTGTCTTTCAACTATTAATCCCATCAAATCGAAAGCAGAAGTTTGCTACATACGTCATAACCTGTCTGAAAAAAATTACGGAAGCCAAAAAGGGTCATCATTAAATTTATTTTCATTTTATAAGGCTTTCAGTCAAAGATATTGACTAATGGCAATAAAATTATACGTCTACATCCATGCATTGTTTCATTTAGACTACTGTACAGAGTAGTTGTAATATGAAAAAACAACAGTATCCTCATGTGACCTAAAATTGAGCATTACCTGTTCTTGATAATACTACATCATCACATTCAAATCGAGGCTATGATGCATTTTGACACAGAGAAACCTGCTATTGGCATCATTAAGCGCTTGTCTATTAAACAATAAAATGAGCGATTTCCTTCGAATAAAGGTAACATTTGGTCCAAAACTGAATACATGATTGCATTTTACCCTATTTTACATAATGCAAATTTAATCTATTGATGAAAATGTCTGTATCACTAAAATAATCAGTTCAAACTTTCGTCTGCAGGCACATCCAAGCATGTTCATTTTCCAAACTGTAACTAAAAAACCTATGCCATTATGCCGTGTTACGCACGTTAAAATTGGTTAATGATGTACCTTGTTAACTCCTGGGGAACAAATCATCTCGTAATCTTTATATTCCAGCTTAAACCTGGAGTAAAAAGGGTGGCATTAAGGCAATATTTACCTACAATGTGATTCATGTAGCCATTGGGTACATCTTAAATATTGTACCCCCCTCAGAGTGGCAAGAAAGGACACTAAATTCACTTGTAATTGTTGTCTTTAATATATGTATACTTTTCAATGTAATCATAATTATCGTAATTATTGTTTTATGATGTCAATTACTGATGAGTTAGACAGACACACAATGAACCAAAAAAAAATAAATCCTGTAGAGTTCATGTATCAACATAAAAACTCATTGTATCTTAGAGAAAATTGACTTCCTCAACAGTATGGAGCAGGTTTCGCGGATTCCGTAATGTGATCGAGAACAGGTGACGTCATATCTGTAATCTTCAATTTGACATGAATGAGTTTCAAATGTTACCATTGAATGATAAGGTCGAACACGAATAACAATTATCGTATGAAAAAATCTGAAATTCATCCAAAACTATCGGGTAAATTTGTTTCAGTCTTGATTTTATACTTGTTTACTTCCTTAAGTTATCTACAACTGGTAACTCCGGGATACCAAGTCTGAACTCGTACATTGCAGTCATTTGTTGTCCTGCCTAAAAATGGTAAAAACATATTGGTAGCCAGGTTTGATAAGTTATAAGTCACTTTGACAGTGAAAACTGAATTTGGAATGACCCTTGAATGAATCAAACAGTAGAAGTGTCATGTGAGCCGAAACGCACACGTACGGTTCGAAACAAGCACAATCAGTGCATGTGCTGCAGTACAGATGAGTAGATAAAGTACATCAAATTGCAGTCATGCATTTTTGTCCCGAGATATTTGTCTATCAAAGTATGTATAAATTTATTTGCTTAAAAAAGCGATTAAAATGATGACCGCAATTCAATCGTTAGTGGCCCGGAACTACATAACCAATCGTACCAGCGAGAACCATCATAATACTGAATACATGGACACACAAAACACTTGTATAAATTCCCTAAAAAGGCCCTTATCTTATATATTTGTACTCAAAGACATAGCGTACTTACAATGCAATTAAAACTTATACAGGCTCATTAGGCTGTCAACATGCCAACTTTTTCAGTCTCCATCTTTCGCGCATCACTTCAGCAAATGATGGCGCTGTTTCTCCAACAGTTCGTTTCATAGCTTTCAAACGTCTGTTCTACTTTTTCATACACCTGTTTATTATTTTGAATGTATTCAACAATATTCTCCTCTAATTTATCTTCTTGTTCACGTAAATTTAAGTCTTTACTTAATGAAAACTCGTGCTGTCACGCCATAATAAGGCGCCGTAACATTTATAAGCTGTGATAATCACTGCAACATTGTGTAAAACACGGTCACCTGATCCGGAACATCCAACTTGTACGGAAAACGATGTTTTAGTGAAGCAAAATATACAATATATTAAAGTTCAATTTTCAAACCCTGTGCAAACCCAGTAAATGAAGTATAAACGAAGTGTTGAATAAACACAATTACTTTGTAAATGTCTAGATGTTGCAAACAACAGGATTCATTCACTAATGTTCATGTAGGATGGTCCTCGCTAGTACCGCGGTACTTAAATTTGATGATAAATTACAATAATTGAAAGAAATCTCCTGTATTAATTTCTTATACTGAGATGAACTGTGGCATCTTAATTATCATTACACGTAGCCATCAAAGTTTAAGTCAATGTTTTCAAAGAAATATATGTAGGTCAAGCTGCCATGTTTACAACAGGTGAATGTGCACAAGCCGCGTGTGTCCTGTATTTGTCACATATATACAATACTTCAGTAAAAAAACAATTAAAACTTAAGAATTAAGGTTGATAAACAATATTATCTGCATCGGACGACATGTGCAGTAATGTATGTTTAGACGTTTTTTGTTGAAAAGTACACACTGCATTTTCGCAGGTAAATTATTAACACATCCGATTGAAATGAGCGGTATACATGTCGCGGCTCATGTGTACTTATTTTATAACCAAGATTCATTTTATACAGTTCGAAATAATGAAATTAACTTTGTTGACAGATGGTGAATATCGTGTGCACTCTATAAAGTCATATATTTATGATGTTTCGGTTGAATAAAGCCTCAAAATCTATGACGATAATCAATGGTACAACGATCGAGGTTTTTATTTACTGTTTTCAGAGACAATACTCGGACTAAATGCTTAAGTAATGAGCTAATTTGATGAGACCAATTTGTAAAGAACAAGCTTGTTGTTTGTTTCACATGCTTATCAAACAGACGTCATAATTAATGCACATTAATCAATGGTAAGCAATGCGACATATGATTGAGTATTTTTCAAATAAATCTGTACAAGCCGCGTGTGTATTTTTTCGATTCCGAGAATATAAGTTAAAACTCCTCGTCGGTAACTTTGTTATTATTTAATGCTTTTGAGATATACGAAGAAATAGCATTAAGTTTTGTTGATGCGAGCATTTTTATTTTTTTCGTGTTTTTCGGCTTTGGCTGAAAACCTTTTGCTGAGGTATTTTCCCACGGTGCTCAATGCTTCAAACCCAGCCGCGGGGCTTTCCATAACAACAACGACCGGCACCGCTGTAGATTGTATTTTGTGAAGAGCCATTTACGTAACTCGAAATAATTTCTATATCAACGAATAAACTGTTGATACTAAGGATATCGACTACATTTTCAGATTCTCGAATATTATATTTTTTCGCTTTATTGAGTTGTATCGGTGGATTAAACCTCGTTTAAACTGAGTCTTATTATTAGAGACTACAATTTAAAATGAACTTTTAGGGCCAGTACTTTTGGCGATCGTTGAGCAATAGGGTAGTTTTACCACAACTACCGGTCGTTAATAAGATTATCGGTACAAAGATGAGATCCTGAATGTGAATTAAAAAAATATAAAATGGACTGACGATTTAGCCGAAGAATTGCACAGGCCCGTTGTTAAAAAAAATCCTAAAAGACGCGTGCGCGTAAGTAGTATTGACGAAATATGGGCCGCAGATTTGTTAGATATGCAGGCGTTCTCAAAATTTAACCGCGGTGTTAAGTATCTCTTGGCTGTTATTGATATTTTTTTCAAAATATGGTTGGTTGGCCCCATTAAAAGACAAGACAGGAAAATCGGTCGCAGGCGCGTTTAAAAAGATATTCGTGGAAAGAAAACCACAAAAATATGGGTTGATAAAGGTAAAGAATTTTATAATAAGGAGGTACAGGGCTTAGTCGAGTTCCACCGAAAATGAGGAAAAATCTAGTGTAGTAGAGAGATGGAATAGAACGATGAAAGAAAAAATGTGGAAATATTTTTCATCCAATTCCACGAGGGCGTATATCGATGTGTTGGATGCACTCGTTAATCAATACAATAACACGAGACACTCATCAATAAAAATGACACCAGTTGAAGCGAGTAAAAAGAAAAACGAAATTGAGGTTTGGCAAAATCTTTACCCGGACCATTACGAAATAAAAACTTTTAACGCGCAATTTTCGGTGGGTGATAAAGTAAGGATTGCGAAGAAAAAGAAAACGTTCGAAAAGGGGTATACACCTAGGTGGATTGAAGAAATCTTCACTATATCAACCGTACAAAATACTACACCAGTTACATATAAAATAACGGACTACAACGGTGAGGAAATACAGGGCACGTTTTACGAAAAAGAGCTACAAAAACTAGCCAAGAAATATTTACGATTGAGAAAATAATACGTCGTGAAGGTAATAAATCTTTAGTGAAATGGTACGGTTATCCAAAATCATTTAACAGTTGGGTCGACAACGATACTTTACGAGCGTTATAATTCGTGGAAAACCCAGTTGATGAGTCATCATGCACATTGACGCGCTGTTATACTACTAATGATTGTGTTGATTTTTCTATTTCGGACTATTTTATAATTTCATCATACGATTATTTCTTACTGAACTTCATATACATGTTTGAAAGGCGGATGCGGTCACATAGTGAAGTTATTTTTATTATTTTATATTACAGTTAATTAATACACATTTACTAGTAACACGCAATTTTGAAATACTCATATACGTAAAAACTATTTCACCACATTTCAGACAAAAAAACAGCGTTGTATGTTTACTAATTCATATCACGAAGTAGCAACGTGTTGTCATTGCTTAATCTGCACCTGTCTTTAAACATACGAATAGTAGATTAATTTTATACTTCGTTAACAGTGTCATGTAAATATCTATGTGGGTTGTGGAAGTTTACAGCGATCACCTCATCAAGTCAGGAACGTTTAGATAAAGATTGCTGACATTTATACCAGACATGGATACAACTACTTTTTTGGATCTGAAAACTTTAGAATTTTCATTTTTCGTGATTTTGTGTGTTGCAGCTTATGCGATTATCACATCGTGTACGTATGTGTACCTCACATGTGTTGGTTTATTGTATATTTGTTTAAAGTTTATTCGTCTTAAGTCAGCTGGAAGAATACAAGTTAAAGGACAAGGTGTCTTCATCACTGGATGTGACACAGGTATGTTTGTTTATTTTTAATGTGCTTTAGTTCCACAAAAGATTATAAAATAAATAAACAAATAAATGTCAGTCGTTCGATTACTTTCACTTCAAAATGAGGCTAAGCAATTAGCATAATAAGCAGTAGTGTATCCGTCGGGGTGTATATCATATACAAGAAATTGAGCAAACAAAGTAAATGCATACTCGTGTTTAAATATTCTCAGTTCGTATCTTATCAAAATAACAACACAATTTATTATTAGTATCAGTATGTTGTACATAATAAATCCAGTGTATTTTCCATTTTGTTTCGCTGATGTTTCATTTGTCGACTTTTCCAGCTTTAACCTTCTAACTATATAATTTTATATGAATCAGCTGGATCCTAGATCTTCAATCGGGTTTAATTTCGCAGCAACAGCCAGGGTCATTGGCGACTTTTCTAATTTTGACGGTGAAGGAAGACCGCAGGCGCACACCTTGATAGGAACGTCGACCTTTCTTTAGTTAGATGGACTGCTTCCTCACACGTAGTATCGCCGGCCAGCTTTGTCAAGAATATAAAGATCGGTGCGTCCATCTCGGTTGATGCCACCCTGCCACCTCATTGAACCCCCACCATATCGATCGGGTTAAGCAATATTTGCATAGTAAAATTTTAGCAATGATTAATTAGATTATTTAAGATTACTTCAAAGCATATCCGCAACAGTTTTCTCTGTCAGGAATGAAAGACTGTCGTTTTTAGTGTTAAGAAATCATTGCTAGTATAATATGAGAGTTTATGAACAACGGAAAGATATGTTGTTATTTCAACTTCTTTATATACTTGTATTACTTGTAGGGTTTGGTCATGACGTAGCTAGGAGATTGGATTCTCTACAGTTTACTGTATTTGCCGGTTGTTTGTACCCGGAAGGTGAGGGAGCCAAGAAACTTAAAGCAAACAGCTCCAAGCGTCTTCATATTGTACCTCTAGATGTTTCATCAGACGACAGTGTGGAGAAAGCTCATGATTATGTCGTGAAAAATCTGCCCCCTAGCGGTAGGTGTGTTTAATTATCATCATGTTCATAGACCCATCACTTTTGTGTTTTCCCGCTCGATTTTAGTAGAGCGGTAGGTCTGAAAGTCTCGTATTTATGAGTTCTAAGCCCGAGCACGGCGTTTGTTCGGCGTGTCGATTTGGTTCAGATATTGCGACTATACGTCACTTGTTGCTTATTGCTTATTCGAGTGATTTACATGAAAGTGGTGACTGTTAAGTGTGGAGAACGTGGTAAATACTAATATAGAATGCAAAAAAACTGAAATACTCGTTGAAATATGGTGTAATACTTGAAAATTAAATGAAAATATTTTGTGTCTATATTACTATGTTTGTTCAGGATTTACTCATGAAAGTTAAGATAATTGTATATGTATCCAATTATTGCGGCGACGGTCTGAAATTAACTTTAAGATGCACCGTTATTATCAGTATAATATTATATTCATGTCTATATCCATAGAGGTTTGTGTCTTTCTTATATTCACAATAAATAAAAAAAATACTCTCTCACCGAGGAAACAAAGACCAGAATAAAACCAGTATGTAGCACTTTTATGTTTCTTGAAGACAAAAAACAAAGTATCTTCAATTTAATTCGCAAACTTTATGTTGAAATATTTCTGACTGATTATGTCTGTTTTTAGTTAACGTACCTTTATTAAACAGTGTATCTTCCAATATAAACAGTTATGTCAGTCTTTCAGTTATAAGTGAACCAGTGGTGGGGGACGGTAGATTGGATATCTTCCTTACTGGGAATAAAGAGCAATTAAAATACATGTACGCGATATTCTTGTTTTGTTGGGTTTGCAGTGTCATCAACAACCATGGCCATATTGTGATTTTTCCAGTTTTAAACGGTCGCTGAAGACCCAAGACGTACGCTTAGATACGACATTGACATCCCTTAAGGTACTGGACGACTTCCCCACATGTGAATTTTGTCCGTTTACGGGTGGGAATCGAACTTACAGCACAGAGGTAACGGGCTGGTGACCACTAGTCAGAAACTTTAACCATTCGGTCACAAAGGTCTGTTCTATGACACATGCAAGTCTACTCGTATGTATTCAGGACAGCGAAGAAGGTTTGTTAGTTCCACTTTTTTAACCTAATAGCCTTCGGCATTGTATTTAATAATTCACTTTTTCAGGTTTGTGGGCCATAATAAACAATGCTGGTTATAACGTAATAGGTGACGTGGAATGTTTAACTCTAGATCTCTATAAAAGAGTCATGAACGTCAACTTCTTCGGAGCAATAAGAACTATCAGGAACTTTCTCTATCTGGTCCGGAAAAATAAAGGTAAAATTATACATATTTTGTTTCTTAAATCAGTTTTTAACATCACTTGCATAATGTAACGATGATATTACAGAACTATTGAAATTAACAAATAATAATATACAGAAAAACACTTGCCTTTATACATATTGGACATTTTTTATTGTTCAATCGGTTCATATTAGATACAGTGATATCGGGGTTATAAAGATGAGAACATTCCCCAAGATCAAGTCCAATTTTATTCTCGAATGCATCAATGACATATTTGCAGGCCGTGTTGCAATTGTAACGAGTGTAAAGGGAAGATATCCTTGGCCAAACAATTCGGCGTATCATATAACAAAACATGGACTAGAAACAGTTGGAGATTCGTTACGTCTGGAAATGTTAAAATTTGGTGTTCAAGTCTCACTTGTTGAACCTGGAAACTTCAGTACTGCAACGGCATGCCAAACTGAGGAGCACGTTTGTATCATTTACTCCATATTATTACGTATAAATCCGCATCATGCGTGTATTTACATTAAGCAATCTCCGGACGAGACATATTGTTTTTTAGAGTGTGACCTTATATCCATACTTCAATGTAAATAAAAAAATAAAGGAAACATAAATACCTTATTTTCGCTAACTTCCTCATACGTCTAAGATCGGCAAGTCTGCAGAGCTTTTATTCTTTTTTAGCTCGGAAATTATTGTTTACATGAAAAGAAATAACCGAGACCCCCGTCCCCTCCAAAAAAAATAGTATGGAAAAGGGTCGGACGGGTTAGCAGAAATCAGAAATCATTTTTCTTGCGCCCTAACAGCTGAATATAACGTTGAAGTATTTTATGTGAATTGGAACAACACCAATATTTTGAAGCACTTTGCTACAGAAATGGTTGTTTTAAGTATATTTATATTTGTCCTTTTTAGCTTAGCTACAGGCCGTTCCAAGGCGACATCCTTCGGAAAACTGTGTTTTATCCTCCATTATTTGTATGGCCCTAAGTGTAGGATGGGTTTTGGTTTGGGCATTTGGGAGAGATGGCAGTATATTGGGGGAAGAAGGGATGTTATGTACATGTTTTTGTCTAGGAATCCTAAGAATTTCTTAGCTATATTCATGTACCAGCATATTTGAAATCGGTTGTAATATAACAGTGCATCTTTTGGTAAACAAACTACGAGTATATTTCAGTTTAAAAGGTATCAAGATGAAGCAGACGAGATGTGGAGGAACGCTAGTGATGACGTACGTAAAACGTATACTAAGAAGTATTATGACTACGGTGTAACTCTGGAGAGAGTTTGTAATGATGGAAGCGCTGAGATCACTAAACCAGTGATTGATGCATTAGAAGATGCTGTTGTAAGCGGTATGCCACACTCACGATATATGGTTGACGGTGGAACATGGTTTGACAAATATACGGTAAATATAATTGAAAACGTTAGAGCTTATTTTTAAAGTCAAAGATGGATAGTTACCGCTTCAAATGTAAAGGCAATACGTTCATTTCTTCATAATTCTGAACTTATAATACCGTGCAGATTATACTGACATAAGTCTGCCACATGTTCTCTGTGAAGACACCGTTTATGTTGAGACGTTAGCAGTTACTTGTGGAGAACAAAACAAGTCTGATTAACTGCCCACTGAAAACCGGCGTCAAATTGGAAAAAGTTTACAAAGTATTATTTAAAGTTTTATTTCTAGATATTGATGCTGCATAGAATTCAAATTCAGTGTTCAAATCGTTCTGTAATTTAGTTACTAAAGGATGGTGACTGTTTAAAACTTATTTACGTATTTCAGACTCTAGCACGTTACTATTACTATCTACCAACATGTGTCTCAGATTGGATCATCACCAAGATGACTGGGTGTGACAGATTTCCTGATTATTCCAAGTTGAAATTAGATTAGTGTACGCACTGAAACGTTGTAATGAAGTAAATAAATGTCTTACCCTTCTTGTTTATTAGCAATAAATGTGCGATACATCGCAATGGGCCGGGTGCTGATTGGTTGTAATATTTGTGACTTATAATGTTGTAACTTATTGTTTTGGTTTTACGTAGTAACAAACTCGATATATATACACTGAACCGCAAAAGAAACACACTGGTGGATTTTTTGGACACACAAAATAACTAAACCACATGTTTGTATTTTTGTTATGGCAATGTATGATTAAATTATTCATGTACAATCATATTGGTGATAATTCATTTATTCCTGATAATATTATGTAATGCAATATTTGGATATTGAAGGAAATAAAAAATTCTACAAAATAACATCGATTCAAAAATAGGGTTATTCTTTTGCCGTTCAGTGTAAATAAAACACATGTATTTCGGCTTTCAGTTTATAAACCACAGGGCTTTTTATTGAAAAGTAAATGGTTCAAATCCAATCCTAAAATATGCCTTAACACAAATGTGTTATGGCACTTGCTTATCTGAAGTAAATACGTTTAATCTAAGTACATGTTACTTCTGACACATTTCACAATACATTGTTTGATTCCAAAATTTTGTTCATGAAATAAGAGAGAAGTATCTCAGCACTTGTCAGAAATTCAGGTACGCTGGACACATATTGTACAGTGTTAAGGCGTTTGGCTCAATGCGAAACTAGCATATGGACATCAAGTAGAGAAAAACAGTACTAATGTCCCACAAAAGAATTAAACCGAACTGAATGGTGAGTTACATCTCCTTTTCAGAGCAGGATAAGTTTTAACTGTGCATGAAATAGTGTGCCTTCAAAAACTGCCTTTGATTTGCCAGTGATGCAAAACTTTGGTTATCCAAAACGTGTCCTGCGTATAATTTACCGCTTTAACTTTATTGGTGAGGCAGATTTTTGTTTAGTTAAATAGCACTCACACACGCACACGTGCAACACACATGCACGCGTACAATCTGATGACTTTTCCAAACCATTGACCATCCGCAAGCCATTGGACAGCTAATTTTTTTTCGGATTCCGGGTCGGATTAGAATACTCAGCTGTTTTGAGATAGAGATTACTAGTGAGAAAATTTTACATCTCAACTACGGCGATATCCTTGTTAATTGATCTAGCTTTGTGTAATCACTTTTGAAGTTATATCCATAAGAAACATCGAGTGCTGGTTTGGAATATATCATATAACATAGTACTTGAATATGCTGATATCTCCCAACCGTGTTGTGGGTGCCTTCTCGTATACAAGATTTCAAAATACGCTGTAACACCATTTCAGATTCCATTATATCTCTTACATTGGCTAAAAAGCAACCCACGGCCTTGATATTGATTTGAAATAGGTTTGAGACAACTATGATGTGCCAGTGTTACTTAAAACGTACCACTGACCTGTATAAAATGCATTTAATCTATAATATAGATCTAAATAGGTTCTTACTTCTTCATTTTTTATTTCCAGTAATGACATTTTAATGAGAGCGGTGGAAAGATGCTCTTACTTCTTAAGTTGTTTGCATTATTCACTCAGAAACGTCCGTCATTGCGATGTAATTGCCGTCGTTTATAGAAATTGTATACGTGACATTAAAAGGTACAGACGACTCAAACGATCAAAACATGCAAATAAATAATTGAATATTTGTTAGATATTCAACATCAGAACGATTAATATTGAAAGGCCCTTGGTTTTAACCTTGTACCATTAACGCTCTACTGACCGATTTAACTAAAGAAAATGCGCATATTATTGAATAGACGAGCACATGTATAATGTGTCCATGGCAATCATATTTATTCGTTTGTTGCTTTACCAATTAAGTAATATAAAAAGTCAATTTATTCGATTACTTACGTTGGGTATAAAGGCCCACGTTCGTAAAGTAATTAGAATTACCCAAAGACAATGAATACAATGAAACACGTTATTAGCTATAGAATAAACAAAACATTATACAATGTATGTATAAGATTCATACGTCATTCTAGGTCAAATACATTGTTCTGCATTCAGATCGCATCATGCGTGCCATCTACATTTAATGAGAATGAACACATTCGAAATCCTGACATAGAGAATGAAACTCTTATATATTTGATAAAGTTGACTCGATAATTCCTTACTTCCTGGTCTGAGCTGCAAATACGACTTTGGGTTTATAGAGAACATCAGCAGACTTTAATAAAAAGTATATAGAAGCTTATCTAATTATATCGGGGCATCTCGATGCATATCGGAGCGAATCGAGTCATGTCGGAGCATATTGGCTGTATAGCAGCATGTCGGAGCATATCGGCTGTACAGCAGCATGTCGGATATTTAACAAGATAATTTAAAAAGATATTTAACATTATCTAAAAATTGGTTTATCACAGAAATACATCTCCGCTAGTTGAATTAACAGAATTATTCGTTTTTTTTCTGTGTTTCAACTTTCTGAGAAAGTGATTCATCATAACAATACGTCTTTTTGGTGAGTATATCAGTCCACAAGGGACACAACTCTGACTTACTAAAGGAGACCATACAGCATAGTGTATTCACTGCCGAGTAAAACAATTTTTGTGAGATGGATAATGTTTCATGAGAATCCACAAACTACAAGATTTGCTTTGACGAAACAGGAATTCAACATCAATGCTTTGATTTGACCTCACAATGCTAGATTGCATTCCTTCAGAGTCTTTCATATGGATATTTTCACGAAGAGTGTCATTCCAATTGGACTTTGTTGGAAATATCGATGACTCGAGAAAATCAATCACATTAACGTTCAGATCATATTTTGACAGCAGTCTATATACATCACTAATAAAGTCTAGTAATTGACGATCATCGTTATTATAAAAGTGAATAAATCGCTCGATAAATAACTGCCTGGGTAAGTATTTATTGGGCAAGCGCCATAATTGTCCAAAGAATTGTAATTTCCGGTACTCTATCTCACTCGTAATAGAATTAACGCATAAACAACTTAAGGAGATATCAACATTGGAATGAATTGGCAATTTTTTATAGTACTGCATTCATATGTAGAACGAATCGACAATGTTATGTAGCAAATATCATAAGCATGTAACATGTTATGAATAATACAATTACTTATTTATACTTTTATTGCATAACGATATAAGAAGTCGAACCCAAATGTATCATCGTATAAATGTCGGCACACATGTTCGGCTTAGAACATAATGAATTAAAGTATATGAATTATTTATCATGGAAGGTGAGAATTGCACAATTCCTTACACGCGATACATAAAATTGACAAGAAATATTCGATAACAACTTATGATATAATTATAGAAAAACGCTAATTGTTAATTGCAAAGTGGAGTATAAATACCTGTAACCGAACCAGAATCCGTACTTCGGTTCGGAAATCTTTCCAGATTCGTACTTGTCACCAAGCAGAGGGGATTAAAGAGGTAATGTTGTTTATTTTTTTTACTCTATTCAATAGATATTTAAGTATTACATTATTAAATGTATTTTAAAAAATTGCAGGCTGGAAGATGATATGTTGGTCAAAATATTATGACTATATAATGTATTTATGTTCTATTCATTTATATAACTTGTAAACTGTTGTGCATCATGCCTTATGTTTATTGAATAACGTATCTAAAGCAAAGTGTATATAATTATGAACTTTACTTAAATATATAAAACATGATGGCGCACTTTTTGAATCTACATTGTTCTATGTCTTTGTTCGTCATTAACATATACTTTTAATCTTCATGTTCTGTTTTGTTTTGTAACTTCAACCTACATTTATTACAATATTTCAGTGGAAGTAAGCAGTTGTACAAAGAGTAAACTTGAGCTTACATTAATTAATGGTGAAGATGATGGTATCATCTATATACAGGGACAGTCTGCCGCCTGTCGTCAGGTGACCACATCAGGAATATCTTACCATACTATTGATTTTGGGTCTTGTGGAATTCAGTGGGTAAGTTAGTAACATAGATTTTTAAATACTTGGTTCATGATAGTGCACTTATAAATCAGTTATTGTATGAAGTACGTTATTTTAATGTCGTTACCGTGTGTGTGCAACTCAATGAATAAGACATGTGATATAAATTATATAAATAAGAGAAAATGTCAGTGTCATTTGCTCAGTTTTATGTAGATATCTTGTTGCAAATTCGATTAGGTCGTTGGTGAAGTTAATCAAACGTGTTCCGTGTGATGTTATTAAATGATTTTAATTGACTGTGTAGAAAATCGACAGTGATCGTACCATCGGTGTTCGTGATAACCATGTTTAACTGTATAATGTACTGACGAGTATTCATTGCTTGTAGGAAGAGAACTTTAAGGTGGTTGTACAGAAGAAATCGTTGTATCAGACTGGAGACGCAGATCCCCATCATGTGTATTGCTGATTTAGGCGACCTGACAGTTATCAACAATCTTAACGTTGTGTACGTCTTCATCATCATTATCAGTAATTTACATAAAATCATCAACTATTTTATCCCATATTTAGCTCAGGGAGTTACACTGGATAATTACGAAAAAGCGTGTTACGTGTTTATAGGTTGAAATCTACAATGATTATCAACAATACGATTGCAGATTAAGTTAAACATAATTGTGTTTTTTTTTTATTTACACAACCGTATGCACAAAAGTATGCAAAAATGAAAATTATACTTACTAATGGTCAGTTTGTGTTTCTATTGTCACCATGGTGACCAGGTCACTGAGACAAATCTAGATAAGTTAGGTCCTTAATCATAATGCTTTAGCATGACCTATTGGTTTTAAACGGTGAATCATAGCACTCTCTATCTATTACAGAGACAAAGCGGATGATGCCGGGGTGAACAAAACAGTGAAGCCCACAGCTTTCATGTCCTTGTACAGGAATGGTGAAAACGTTAATGGAGGAACAGTTAAACTTACTGACGTCATCACCATGGTACTGCAGTTGGATGAAGAATATATTCGTAAGTTAGCTTGTATCACTTGAAACTTTTGAAAGCTTCAGTTTGTAATCGACTTAATACATTTATACGCCGTATCATTGTTCCACTCAACATTACTAGTGAGCATAATAATTACAGTGAAAAGTCATTCAATTGTTTTACACCATTCATAATCGTTACTTTTGTTGATGTCTTTAGAAAAAAATAGTACACCTACATTAACTAGAACTGAATTATTGCATTTTCTACTATATTTTTGGCTTTATATATTTTTCTCGGGATTATAGTGTATTTTACACCAAAAGTCCATGAAAAAAGTATGCAAAATTCTCCTCATGAATTGTTTGAATTAGTGGCGGATAACACTATATCTTCAAACAAATCGTGACAGAAATCATGTTTCACACCAATGGTTCGAACACAAGAGCCCAAGATCTGCCGACTTTACTAAAGTCTGCAGATTTTCTGAAGTCCAGACCCGTACTAATGGTTATTTCATATCACGTTGTGTAATTGTTAATGTACCATTTCATCAAACGGTAAAATAATGATTGCATTTATTTTACACTGTATAATTGTAGTTATAGTTGTAGTCTACAAATATTCAGCCTATTTGAGAATAAATTGGTGTTTTTCAGAGGATTTCGACATTAAAGCCAAATCTTGTTTTGCTGATACCATCGAAATTATTCAATACGCGTAAGTCAATTCTTCATTTCGGTTAACAAAAATTACGCACACTGACTTTTCTTAAAATTTGTTGCAGTGTGTAACTGTATCATGCAATCGAAGAATTTATCCTCATGTCAGAACAAACGTAGTTAAAAATCATGTAAGTAATATAAATAAGTATAACTTGCTTTGATATTACTTAAACCTAATGATAATCAATCCATATGAACACTATATCTAGGCTCTGTTTCACTTTATGAGGGCATACCTTTCCTTTGAAACAAACGTGTCATCACTTAATTCTTTATGGCTCTCGACCGACATATCCGTATCAACATGTATTACGTAAATTAATGATTTCATTTTCATTCCTATCTGCAACAGCTGTCCGATCGACACAGAGCTGTTCCCCGCCGTAAGCCAAGTTTCTCAAGGAATTCTCAACGCTGAGTTTGGAGCCTTTAGAACTACGTCGCTCGCTGGCGGAAGTGTTGGCATGCCTTTCTCGTGCACCTTACAAGTCTGTCTTGGATCTTGCGCTCCGGTAAGTTCACGAACAATAAGAAGTATCGAATCGTTGTGTAGTCTTGTAAGACTAATACACAAAAACTACAGCATTGTGACATGGAACGTTGTCTTCCCGAAATATGATTTAGATAAAAATCTTGTGACTTATTGTAGTGCAATATACTGTGAAACAATGTAGATAACTGTGTTGTCCTTGCGTGTGTGGGCATTAGTAACACTAAATACATTTTAATACATTTATTATTTACATATATACATTTCCATAAACAGCATTACAATACTATGTAAAGTGGACTGCTATAAAACTACAAACTTCTAGAGAGCGCAGTGTCTGCCTGCTCGTTATATACAAGTCATGTGATATACCGAATAGGTGGAGTTTTTACTATATTAACCAATAATACTACAATAACGTACAAACATGCACTTTGTCCTTTGATTTTAAAAATACACCTTTCAAATGAACGAAGAATAACTGAAGAACTAAATGGGAATTTTTAAATATTATAAACTGTTTTCTTGACAGGCAACATGCAGTGATGGTGTTAACACCTTCAACAGTCATGGAAGAAAGAAGAGATCTGTTGTAAAGCGTCAAGCTGAAGATAATGCTGTAGAAGACATTAGTGTGGGTGGAACTATCTCTGTATCAACTGAAGAGCTTACCATCGAGAGTAAGTGGCTAAACACGTGTTTGTTTATTTACTACATGCGTACTTTAAATTGATTATGCACTATTATAAAGTTTTCTTTGTGCTTCTTTTAAAAGGCAGTTCTCTTGTTTTAAGAATGCTTGCAATAACACTGTTACAAGATGAGAAACAGCCATCTTAATGCCATTTTTTAGTTACGGTATAAGGACCAATTTCCCTAGTTAATTAGTATAATTATACTCCGGTTACAATGCAGTCGTGAGCCTTTATTGGTCTTGAAATGAAAGATTTAGGCTCAATTTGTTCTTCCAAAAGTATTCAATGCTGAAATCAGGACAAGATCTTTTTAAACAAAATATTGGAATTGTTCACCTCAATACCAGAATATGTCATTAACTACTTATGACAGATCTCCCTCAGTACCATATGATAAATAAAACAGTAATAATACTGTCACAACATTTATTAAATGCAAGTGTTTGATCACCTCTTTATAAAATGTGTGACAAAGATGTGTTTCAAAAACCAAAATGTGATCACCATACGTGTTCTTAATTTCTGTGACAATCTTGCCAATCTATGCCTTCTTTTACAGCTCCTGGAACAGACGATAGACTATGTATGGCACATGCATTGTTCTTTGCCATTATTTTACCGTTGTCTGGGGCCGCGTTGTGTGCTACTAGCATGTGCGTAATACTGTACAGAAAAATGAAGAGAAGGCTTGATGTTGTTAACAAGCTAAGTGCCGGTAAGATGTAATCACAAATTGTACTACGGACACGAATTTAGTAACCTCTGACCATAAATGAACTGCACAACAAATATCAATCACAGTTGTAGAGTTTATCGTGGCTCCGAAATATGGCACGATAAAAGCGTTCTATAATTATGATAATGAGATGTATTTATGACACGTTAATGTCAATATCAGTTAAGGGTCTGTGCGGTTATTTGTACCACTGTGTATGGTTAAATGAATAAACATTTCATATCAATGATTATAATTTCTTGTTTCTTTTATCAAAAAATGCCAATAAAACATCCTTACCGTTATACATAAATGTCTTCAATCATTGTTTCATATCAGTGCACTTAGATTCGATGGTTTAATATAATTATGTATATTACGTATACATTACAGTGATTATGTAAGTAGTGAGTTAAAGCATCAGTCTCCTAAAAGCAATACTGAAATGGTTTTCTGAAAAAAAAACATAAAAACTTTATTCAAAATACTATCTCCAACAAAACCCGGCAAACTCAACCAACCTGATACACTGGACCATACAATGGAAGACAAAACGCAGCCTCGAGAAGAGGCATCACCTTGAAACTGTCAGCTGCCAAGCTACAGAAGGCGGGACGATATTTGATAAAAATAGGTCATCGAGTGGGACGACACTATTCATCAAATTATGACAGCACTTGTGTTCGCTACATGCAGACAGGGTTGTTTTGATCGAATACTATATACATGCAAATATATGACATATAAGCATTGTTTGGAATTAATCACTGTTCAAAGCCTTATTCATTACGGAGAATACCATACACAGAACATGAGGGCGAAACGGTTGAATCCGTAAATGTGCTTTACCATACGTTGCAATGTTATTTTCTATTTCAGATAACGCTTTATTTAAATGCAATATAAACCGCTATGAATACAAAATTGAAATTTAAGAATTAAAGCCCTACTTTGAAAGTCAGATACATAAAACGACAAACTGGAATGTTTTAAACGTTAATCCTAAGTTAAGCGACTAAGTTTGTACCTTATACTACATTGTATGAATATCGCATCTAAAAAGCTACTTATACAATGTTTGTAATTAGTCACTTTTGAATTCTAAATCAATATAGATTACATTCATATATCGGAACGATTTCCGTGGTGGAGATTCAGTTGAATCTGTAGTCAGATTGGCATATGACCTCGGTGAAGAACGATTAATCCTTTAATGGAGTTCTCAACTGATTGATCAATATGGTCATAAATGAACGGTGAATGCGAAGCTGATATCTTAGTATTCGCTTTTTCCGAAAATTAATGACAAAAATGCATCGCTGGGCGAAATAATTTCAACGCCTTAGAAAAAGTTGGTAAGCCTTTAAAACGAGTAAGCCAAGTCAAAGCAACAAATGCTATATATTCGTATATACTAGTGGAACTGACGTCAGAAAAATAATTATTATCATGTTGAATGCGGCTGTTCCGACAAACGAACGGACGAACGTACATTGCATGGAATTAGTCATTTCGCAGTTTTATTGCACAGGCCAGTTGAACACATTGATCAGCGACGTATGGTTAGTAGTTTAATCAATCCTTGACAACAAAGAAAAAGCAGAATAAAAGAAACTTCCCTTGCTCTCGGAAACCACTATGAGCAGTATACCAAATATTTCATTAACTTTATCACACGAAAGATTTCCATCATGTTATCTTCCCGGTGTATCATATTTTAGCTTATTGTAATTCTATAGTTGTCTCCCATTACTGATGTGGCATTTCCAAATGGAACAAAAATCTGACATAATTCTCCTGTTCAATAAATCGCTTCCTGCAAATTATATTTTTTATCGATATGAACGAAATATCAAAAGAGAAATTAAATGAATGCATTTGCTTGACTGCGTAAAGAGAAAATAACAGACAATTTGAACAGTGGTATTAAAAGGAAATATTGACGAGCTTAGCTTGATAACAATAACGAATTGAGAAAATGGCGGTTATAAAATGTCAATTATTAAAGAAGAAAAGCACGGTCTATGCGTGGGGGAGGCCGTTTAGACGCAGCGGAAATTAATCGGTTTGATAAGGAAAAATCTTGATTAATGTTGCATTATACTGCTTTGTCAGAAAGTCACCATAAGACTGGTTTCACTTCATAAAATAAATGGTTATAAATAAGAAATGGATTCCTAGAAAAAAAGTACAAAAAGTCTCTATTCCACAAAATTCACCGACCCAAAATCTCGCGAATATTTACAAAAAGTGGGGGGACAAACACATTTACCCAAAAGGGTTCCGTCTTAGAATGGTCTGCTGTAAAGTGGAAAGGGGTTAAACCAGTTCGACGGACCAAACCTCACGCTTTGCGGTCTATGGCGTACGTTGTATAGAAGGATGGACAACTTTTTTGAAACTGAAACATAAAAAGAATAGAGTCATGTTCATCATTTATTTGCTTACAAATACAACAACATGATAATTTGAAAACAGTATATAACTGATTATATTAATTTTCTAATTAACTTAGATTTATCAGCCCAGAATGAAATTTATATAATTTCACATTCTGGATTGTTTCCCAAAACGATACTCATATACTTGTGTGCTCTTTGAATCAACATCAATAATCATCATATTATTTTTGATAAAATAATTGGTTTTCAAGCAAACTATTATTAAATCCAATGGACATTTTTTCATAATGCATATACAACGCAATATAATTGAAATCCATGAAATATCACCATATAAAATATCAATGCAAAACCATTTGAAAAAGTTTTATGTTCAACCTAGATATGTGATATCAAAATTAAAAAGGCGAATCAGACATCAGATTATTATTACACAGAACCTGAATGTCATCATTTGACATGAAATCATTTTGCATCTGGTAAAGGGAAGTTGCGAATGATACTTTGCAACAAAATCAGCTTGGCCTACTTCATTCAGTCTTCATGTGTGTATCGAACGTAAGAAACAAATGTTTTAAGGGCTAACAACGCTTACATATGATGTTTATGACACATAGAGACATTCAGGACTAGGAAAATAAAGTAGCGAACTCAACCAAAGGTTGCCTGTTTTAAAAATACAGGAATCAGCTTAAACTGAATTCTTCAGCATTTTCGTATTGCCAAACCTTGGTGCAAACACCGATTTGTAAATTTAGGACACAGGCAACACGAGCGATAAGTTATGGAAGTACGTAAGATTCAACTGCGGAACAATCGCAGTGACACCCCTGCATTACAATACAAACATTGTCTTCTAGAGAAGTGCGAATGTTTTATTGAAATGAAATTGTGTAACATCAAACATTTTATTTTAGGAGTGGTTTGTTAGAAATAACTAGGAATACATTTTTTCTTCAAGGTAAATCTATATCCGCGGGATTTCAGAATACCCGCATTGCAATTTTCCACGAATTTACATTTCGTGTCAATTAATTAAAAAATCTAGGGGTATTTATAAATGGCGATTTAACACTTATACATTAACTTTGTTCTCGATATACTTTTCCACACAACGACTATCAGTGTACAAGATAACTTAGTGCAAACATTTTATGAAATAAGACTATTAATCCAGTCTCGGCAATTTCCTGTCATAAAGTCAAATGAACGAGACACTATTGTTTAATTGCACGTTCATCAGAGATATTGGTAGTTGTAGAACATATTGATGTTCCCAATAAAACGAACCTGAATGGAATATCGGTCCACTTTAACTTCTAGAATTATTGACAATATATTACAACTAGTCACGAATGGCTTTTCAATGTTGTATAGATTTGCTTTAAACAATATTTTGTATGACGTTCTTTTTATTAACTGACTCTGATATCTATTGTCATACAGAAAGGACTTGTCTGTCATAATGAGTGAAGAGATTTGACACGAAGCAAACCCTAACCTAACTAAAAATAAATCAATCAACTTAAACATTATACAAATGAAATAAAAACATCAAATAACTGATTCGAAAAATGGACTAAATGAACATATAGATAATTTGACATAACTACATAGGTAAATCCTTGCCCTAACGATATGGCTTATATTCCTGACCAGAAAAGGCAACACACAGGCAACAGTTTATAAAACCATATACATGAGACATTCCTAAACTTTCATGGAAATCTTGCCACTCACTCTGACCAATTGTATATATGTATCACATGACGGCGAAACATGAATAGAAATTATTAGTTAAAATTATGTTTTAGTAAAGAGAAAGCTATAGTTAAGTCTCTTGTGTCGGAAGAGATCAACCCTAGGTGCATATGTTGGTATTTTGTTCACAAAATGCAAAACAGTAAGTGTTGGCTTTAAACGGAATACATGTACTTATAATATCACATAATATATTTACTAAATAGCTAAAATATAAACGATAAATAGTGTGATTGGTCTCCTGTTTTGGTTTATAGATCCAAACGAACGGATACAAGAGAAACTAGATCTATGTATGCGTAAGTGTGAAAATATTGTCATTATAGTCCATGTACAAACTAGCATTTGTGTAAGCATACGAAACAACAACTTTACCATTTTAACCTCTTAACTACGTGATGATATACACCACCATTTGACTCAAAGTCTCAGCCACCACTCCCAGTATTCCACTGCCTTCTACTGATTCACACAGAATCTCAATATCAAAAAATAACCGCAATAATCACAATCTCGTGACCCCCCCCCCCAAAAAAAAAAAAAAGGTTTCCTCTGATAAAACACCATGGTGAACACCACTGCCTTTCATCTAAAGCAAGGATCTTTCTGGGTTGCTGACATTCAAACTTAGAATTTACCACTTCAATGTTGGAAAGTCCGATTTTTGAGGTGATAATTCCAACATTATAGTACGTATGCAGAGTTAGCAATTCCAACATTAAAGTTGTCACATTCAGAAAGGATTCCAACTATTGGAGTTAAAAAATGTAACAAAATAATAAGAGCATGGCTCTGACACGCTTCCGTACAATACAAAATGGACAAATATTTAATAAGTACAGAAACTGAACCGTCGACGAGCGGGGAACATGATATATCGGGTACAATCAGCACATCCCTATTTTAAAATGCAATAATCTTAACTGATGTATCGCAAGTGGAGTCTTAATGTAACATTTATGTTCCAAACTAAATTGAATCTATCACGTTCGTGATGTTCAAATCATTCGACTGTAAGCAGTAACATTTTGTTGAAGTAATTACCGATGTTTCACTTCAGCACGATGCTCAGTAATAAATAGTAATAATTACTACTATAAACAATAAAGGAACCCATTTATTGCAGGTAATTAAAGTGTGGGGGACATACCGTGTACTCGTAAAAAGACTGTAGATAACAAGGGAAGGGCGGTGAAAACAGTTAGAGAAACACATTCTTCATCTAAACAAGGTATTACAAATAGGTTGACACTATGACCTAGATACGGACACAACCCTGGAGATATTTATTCGCCTTATCGACCTGGGAACTTTCGTATTCTATAAATCAAACTTACATTGTTTATAGTCTCCTAACTTAAGCTGCAGTGGCCCACCACCATAATGTAAGAATGTGTTTATGATTGAAGTACTCTAAAATGCTGTTTCATTGCACATACATTATTCAAGCAAACAGAGCGGATATCCAAGCACAATACCACACCCACTTCTAACACTCCAGCATCATTTTTTTCAGTTTGCAACTCGGGCTCGTGTCATAGAAATATCTTACCTGCAGTTTTTATTTCTTGCTTATGGTACACATTTCAGATTTTTTACCGTTAAAAGCTGACATTGGATTCCCAAAAACCAATATGATAAATCGCTTCGTTGGTACTAACATGTTTTAAGTTAAAAAGCAACTTTTTAGCTAAGAAATGTCCATGAAACAGGGCGCTGGTGAGGCTAAATTGTACAAAATTGTGTTGATTTTTAATACTCTCATGTTATTTATTAGGGTAGTTTGTATTTATTGACTTCTTTAAACTTACGACGGGAAGATTCTTTTAATGATAGAGAGATACAACCATGTGCATTTGTTTAAGTCGACGACGTAGATAAGGAGTTTCATTACAGATGCTTACACAACGTGCTTTGAATGTTTGCTGATCTAGTTTTCAAAGATCTTTTAGGAAACGATTTGACAGGCAATGTTATGGATGTGTTTTGTGATGATGATAAGATTATTTAAATGTTGATATGAGGACGTAATTCATCATTTAATTGGATTTTGTTTCATGATGCATGTTGTACCAAATTATAATCATTTATTTTTACGCATTCGATACAGATAAGTTCGTGTCATATTTTCAGAACAAAATGGAGAAATCTGACCGCAGAGTACAATTCAAATGTTCGTGTTCACTAAGTTCCACTAAACAAAAAAGAACAGTCTACAACCAATAAATATTGTCCAAAATGTTTGCACACAGATAAGAAAATAATTCCTAGAAAAAAGATACACAAAACGTTCCACTTTCTTATACTACCACCACCAAACCCACCAAACACATGAGACCAAACAATGCCAAAACCAAAAACGAGACATGACTTACTAACAAGAATTTACTTTAGTCCATTATAAAAAACAGGTTTCAAAGTGCAACCTGATTCTTGTGTGGATTATCCTGTTGTATAAATAGTAGACTACTTTGATACCTTATGTCAAACTTCGAAGTTTTATCGCCTTCTAATCTTACGCCTACCAGCACGTGTCCAATGTAATCGGGATCTATATTAAAACATTTTTCAGGACAACTTTATTGAAAACTGTACCATTTCATATCCAAGTTCACAACTCGAAGGAGTTGGTTGGGGCCACAACTCATTAATAATAAAGTGATTTTGGTAACTTTATACTTGGGTATGCTGGTTGTATATGTAAGGATTACCATGGTGACGGTCTAGTCGGTACAAGTAATAAGAGACAAGACAGCGATTATATAAGCTATACATTATCTATGTCAACTCGACGTTTTGTCCTAATACAATTCTATATCTAATATTGTTTCATCCTCTGGATTATCACAATGTCATCATGTAGAGAATTCGAATGTAGGATTTTGGAGGTAAGTTAGTAAGGTATGGGTCTTACAAGTGACGGGTATGTTTTCTGACTGTTGCTTATTACCGAATATTAATGAGGGGATTCCAGCAGAACTGACTGTTGACCGCCGCACTTTTCTGGAGTTGTATCAGTTGCCTGTCGTGTTCTTCTATCTTCACCAAGGACGATATCTCACTATCGTTCATACTTCTCTTTTTATTGTGGCATCCGTCTAATTAACTCCTTGTGTGTGGTTTCCCCTGTTCACTCAAAGTCCCAATGTCGCTAAGGATGTACATTAAGAAGTCTTCTTTTGTGCTTGGTTTTCCATTAGCTGTTTTCTTCGTTTTACATGATATCACCACGCAATTCTTGTCGTTGAACACCAAGATATAAAATTGACTTAAGAGGGCAATTATACTTTAAGACAAGCTAAACTGCCTGCGAAGACATTTGCTGAATAAGATAATGTGATATCGGTATCCATGCATTAGTAATTTCCTAAGTGCTAAATTACGTTTATCATATCCCACCCCTCACTATACTCGCTAGTATTAGATTACATCAACTGGAAAATGTCACATCAATACAATGTCGAGCAGATAATGCCATCGTCTTGGAATGGCTTTCTAACCTGAATTCATCTCTTGTCGTGGTTTAGAAATTAAATTTTCAGATTTAACCCGATAAAGTAAAAATCTGATCACTACTGGCCTCAGTTATTGAAATTAACAAATTTATTATATAAATCAAACCTTTGGACATCTGAGTCGTCGATTTAACCTCTCTAGAGCAATAACCAACCACTCAACAACAGTATAATTTTGCTTTCCCAAAGGATGTTGCTTTGGAGAGGTTGCACTGTAGTTATTCTGTAAGTCGTGATTGCTTTGAACACGAATATAGAGGATTCATTTGTTTAAATTTGTTACATACCGGCTACCATTCGGCATGTTTACTAAATGCGAACAACCAACATAAATAATAGATTAATTATCTTAAAAACCCTTGATGATTTGTTATTTAATTAATGATCTGAACCCAATGAACAAACAGATTCCATAGAAAATTGGACATGCAATAAATTTTACCATTCCTATCTGACTATTAAATCAAGTCACCAAACAGCACGGGTCATATCCGTAAACAGTAATCAAAATCACCTGATGATACTAAACAAAATGAAATGCACGAGACAATCTCGAGCGGTCCCATCTAGTAACTCATCCACTTTAAGGGATTGATTTCTGTGATGAACGAAGGGAAATATTAAATTGATGTTACGCGTAGGGGAGGGATTTTCACGTAGCCAAAATCAATTAGCTTTATTGACAGATTTAATTTATCTAATTGGTTTCTGGCAATGTATAGGAAATAACACAACGTAAAATTATCATATGACGCCGGTATTTTGTTTTGTTAACGATTCATGTATGTAAACCTATATTAATTGACGGGCAGTGGCATACATAATGATATGGACACTTTCATCTGTACTACAATATTCACAGCTAATCAGTAAAAGTTTATTAGTTCATTCTTATAACCCACCAGCAGAATGCAAATCACGTAGCATTAAATTTTGATACTTAATTACTTCGATTACTCCGAAATTTACCAAGTGTTGTGCTGTATTAATTGGCTCAGCCTCACTTTCATTCCAAGATAAGTTAGGCAACACTGAATCAATTAATTCTTTAAAATAATTTATTACAGTTTTATGTCAATAAAATGGTTTACAGTAATAAATCATTATGCAATTTTGTCTACAGGAATACAATTGTCTGTTTACCACACACTTTCCGGTTCCGATTTCAAAGTAAATAACGTTTATTAATATGTTGTGTCACATTTAATTATTCATTAATCAAATATAATCGTCAACGAAATGATAAATCAAGTGAAGTTAATGTTCTTTTGAAAATGATGGCATACACCACATATAAGCTGAATCAAACGGTGTCAATTTTGCGCCAGTATGAAAAAGGTGTGCAAACTGGCTATGATCGAACCATTGTGCACGATAAATACAAAGTTCTGCGTACTTTACCAAGAATAGGTGCTTAGACGATGATTTATAAAATAAAATGTTTCCACGTACCTGGTCATCAGCATACTGGAAGTTGGTGCTTGTAGGTCATGTTCAATGTCAGCATAAAACAATTCACACCAACTGTGTACACATTTGTTGTGTTTATGTTTGCTTTCCTCATTGTGTATTGTTGCAAGTTTTTTCATCGTTACATCCCACTTACCTTATCCTCCACGATTGTTTTATTAGTGCTACTCGTATGATTATTAAGACTGGTTGATTGTATGATTACAAATTGTATTTTTTTTCACTGATGTTTAACGTCGCACCAACAACCAGGGGTCATTTGGCGACGACCAGCTTTTACGGTGGAGGAAGACCCCGGAAGTACACCTGGGTAAAACCACCGACTTTCCGTAAGTTTGCTGGACAGCTTCCTCAGATGTGAAATTTAGTCCCTAATTTGATTCGAACTCAAAATGGCAAGGGGAGGGTATTTACTTGGCAGATACCGTAACCATTTGACCAGGGAAGCCCCCAAATGGTGTTTTAATGGCAAAAAAAGTTAATTAGTGAATTAAAGATATCCTGTTTTAATTAAGATTATCCTTTTTCAACGTGATTTCTACCCAATTATAATTACTTTTTTCTCATTATCCTGTGGAGGAATAGTGCGAATAAGGAAGGCGTATTTTCTGAACGAATAATATTCAGACTTAACATTTGTATTCAGCTATCGTTCTACTAAAATACAAGTGAATTAATCGTTTTCATCTACATGTGTATCTTACTTAATCTGGTCAATAATTGAAATTGACGACCCGATGATAATAAACATTGATCCAACCAGGACTCTTTGATCTCGACGTCTTATGTTGCGGGTTTCTGAAGCTGATGATTTTTATTTACTTATCAATTGAAAAATAAGATGGTTGTTTTGTGGACAGATTCGCTCTAATTTCCATATTCATTCATAAACATGAAGTAATACATGAGTTTAATATTACAGGACGATATTGTAGTTGTTATGATTTAATTTATGTAACATGGTCATTGACATCGGTACTTTATACTCCCTACATAGAGGTTCGGACATACTCTAGTTTGACAGCCCACCACCAGGTATTTATTAACTGCGGTATCGAAATGAGCAGTAATCACAGTGAACCCAGTGTTTTTGTTTTTTGATTTTCTCAAGATACGGCTCCATTTTTAAAAGGAAAAGTATAATATATTTCTAAGCTTAGATAGTCATCGCAGTTTATTTCAGCGTTCCAGTTTTTGTGTAAAAGGATTATTTAAAACACTTCAAAGCCTATCCAAAACATTTTTCTCTGTCTTTGGTTCATTATTTTTATTCAATTCAATGACACAAGCGTCCATAAAGATGGATTATACATACACTGCAACTTGCCTACGTATCGGACAATTTTGATTTAATGAAAGTAAAAAAAAATGATAAAAAGTGTTGTCTAACAATTTAGAAGCCGGTTGAATAAAGTTATATAGACGAGTAACAAATCAAAGTTCAAAAGAACATGCAACATTGTCGTAACATCCGTACTTTTAATCTGCATCGCTCTCTCCTTTGTTAGTTTATTCCGATTTATCCGCGTGGAATGTGGCGCTAATAAAATCAAAACAATACGAGGGAGCATGTTTTATCACCATATTGAACATAAATATGACATCAACATTATAAAATGCCATTTTAGTTTATAACATTAATCATAATAATATTGTAGTCGTGATGCACAAATCATTCGTTTATAACAGGAGAAATTAAGTAGTAGTAATTGATCATAAATTTGAGACATAATGACCCGCTGATTTATTTTAATGGGGTAATATTTCACATGAATAACAGGAAAAAGACAAGTATTCTTATACTGTCAGCAATATTTCCGATATAAGCATAAAGGAAATTAACCCATATATAATCTTACGATAAAACACGACTGGCTGTTACGTTTCACACACCCGAATGAAATAATTATAACAGAAATGTTGCTTATAGGTAAAATTGCACTATTACGCATGCAGACCTACAACATACCTAGTAGCGTCCATTGTGGCTGATGTTATCACAAAAGACGTTTCTTAAATGCAAGAGCCGTGTGTAAATGTAGTTGCAGTTATGTGGAAAATGTACTTACCGTATTTACTATGTTTATCGTTGTCAGCTGATTATGAGCTAGAAATGCGACGAGTGCAATACTACTGACGGATATGTCGGAAGATTTGCGTCCCGGGTCCCGATTATATTTTGTCATTCTGAATTTAAAGTCTTGATTAATGTTTGTATTATGCAATCGAATGAGAATGAGAATGAGAATGAGAGAGAGAGAGAGAGAGAGAGAGGCCCAAGGTTTCATTATTTATTGCATATGTGAGCAAGTACATTTATATTTATATTCTCATACGATTACATGTCTGTCTGGAAACATTCAACTGTTTTATTTCAAATTGGATTTCCAACCAGCATTCTTACTATAAGTATTAAATCTGATATACAGAAACAGTGTAGAATCCTATCAATGTTACACGTCTGGTAGATGATAGAAAACAATCAATTATTAAACCCACTCTCTAACAAGATTATATATTTTCTACAGATAATATCCTGGGAAATACTTTCAACTGGCTTGTAGTAGCTTGTCATGACGATATATCATCATACATCTAGATGTGATAAACAAAAGCCTAGTGTTTACTAACTGCCTATATGTTACAGACAATAGAAGTAGACTAAACAATTCTATCACGTGGAGTGACATATGAGATACATGTATATATGCTCATTATCCTTGTGTTTGTTCTCTATCAGTCCATTACTTATACTGAAAAAAAAACTTCCACATTGATAATCAGCGGATATGTCAGACATTAACACGACTCGTACAATACATTAATACTCAATTACCAGTCCATCTGATTAGCGGTCTTTCATTCGTCTGTATTACTCGCTTTGGAATGAATCAAATCAATTTAGTGATGTTTTGTGGCTTTATTTACATTAATTTTGAATATTATATAACTACAAAAAGTCATTCGTGTATACTGATTCAGTAACTTTACGCAGACTTTACACTGATTTGGCTAATGTTCATATTATATGCAGCAAATACGAGTCAATGAACAGGTGATCAATTTTAGTTCATACAAAAAGCTCTTTTATATTCCAGTGAATCTATTTTAGATGTATCACTCAATCACATACTTTTTTAATCAGTTCAGATACTCACGAGGCCATTATCGCTCTATTGGGGGTGAATATACTGCTCCACTTATTGAGCCAAGCGGACGAGCCTATATTTTGAAATATAAAGTATAATCACGACTGCAAATAATTAAGCAAATAATATATGAGCTTCTATGTTCACACTGTCCTATTTTGTCTGTGAAAAACAATTTGAGAGGAAGTACTAGGCGTGACGAATATGAGGCTAACAGTAATATTACTCGTTATTTTTACCATACATTATGAGCCGTGATATCACACAATGCTGTATATTATGTTCTGTACATCGTTTTTACTAAATAACTCTATCTATTCTATATAATTCTATATCACTGTTAGTGATTTAGCTAGAATTTCCGTAGTTACCTAATACTAATTATCAGCATATTAATCTTATAGACAATATCAATATAATTTTGTAATTTTGTTCTATTATGTTTTATGTATCGTCTGTGAGGTGAGAAGACGTCATGTTTTATGGGAACAGTATGCGCAATGTGGAGTACAAAATGTAAATCTCGTGTATTACCTCTTCCTGTTATCCATAATCTCTATTTCCATTTTATAATGGGAGAGTCAGTGTTTGAAAAGAAGCCACTGTGTAGTATGCAGTATTTAATTTGGCAAGTGTCAGATTCGACCCACAAAACTAGTATAAACAATCTATAGATTTGCTACTGACTGTTTGAACCACCATCTGGAGACTTGTGTTCTGTCCTTCAGTTTTAGCTTATTTGAGCACATAGTGCTCTTCTTCTTGATCTCTCTGTCACCCGTCCGTCGTCGCGTATGATGTTTCTTCTGACGTCAACAACTGTTTCAAATGAAAACCATTAAACCACTCAGCCTATTTTAATCACACTACTTAAAAATAATTTCCCTGGAATTGATGGTCAACATCAAATATACAAGACATCTAGACTGAATAATCTATCATCGTCAAGGTAACTGACATGTACAGTAGATTTAAACGCTCAGGACGACCGAATGTTCGAATATTCAAAATGGTATTCGTTATCATCATCAATATTGAACTAATGTTCAATGACCATGCGTACAAATGATGTATTTTGTCCACATTGGTAATGGTCCTAATCATTCACACATTGATTTATACCTGAAAAATCTCTTACATTGAGACAGAGAAATAAAGTTCTTGCCTACATTGTACTATACTTACGTAGTCTCAAATGCGCCATTCGTTCGTCCATACAATGGACATCATGAAATAATCATGTCTATCATAAGTAATTGCCAAAACGCATCCAAACTACATTTTTATAATTTTATCAGAGCTATTATTTGATACTTCAAAGCCATGAAAAACGATAGAAATTGAAATAACATAAAATCACTCGATCTAAAGGAAACAGACAACAGCATAAATCTTAACACGAACACAGTAGATCGATCGACAATAATTTGAGGGGGGGGGGGCATGCAAGAAGGTACCGATCTCATTCTTTGACTCCAAGGAGAAAAGTCCTTCTTGCACTCACTACTTTGTTTGTATTATTCAAAATGGAAAAATACTTTTACTCACAGGAAAATGCGAGGTGAGCTAGACAAACCAGAAGAGAACAATTTGATGTCAGTAAACAATTGCCAACTAAGTGTTTTATGAAAAGCC
Source organism: Lutraria rhynchaena (assembly GCA_008271625.1). Lineage (NCBI taxonomy): Eukaryota > Metazoa > Mollusca > Bivalvia > Venerida > Mactridae > Lutraria > Lutraria rhynchaena. Next base: position 270,935 of record VIBL01000242.1, on the reverse strand, counting down.
TGTTTAAAGTGTCATTGACCTCACGGTCAGCTGCAGTATTGAAGAACTGATTAAATTAATTGGCATCGCGGTTTACAGTTTATTTAGTTTATTGTCATTACCGAAGAGCTTTAATAAAATATGTGAATGGCGATTGGCTTTACAACACCATATGTGCGTTAATTGTTAGCAATAAATGGGATTTCTGTCCATACAAACCTAGTGACATAGTTGATTGTAACGACATAGGAACATAAGCAAGTAGAACCACTGTTTGCAATAGAAATTATACATAAATATGGCAATAAAATTTGAATTATGTAAACCAAATAGCAACAATAATCTGTCGTGAAACTTCAGGGATTTGTGTTTTCGGAAATCGCAACTGATTATCTCAAATTGTCGAGTTAAGATCAAATCAAAATGCAACAACCATTATTTTGGAATTCTGAATATATAGGCAACTGAATATTTTCCATAATCATTTTTAATCGCCTAGAAATGCTTTAAACATCAAACGAAAATTTATGATTTTTAGATTCTTTATTACTGTAAGAAGCTTTGGTTTTATCACTTCAAAGGTATCTCAATACACTCCAGCAGCGAACTAATACTCTGTCGTTTTTTATCTTCGTACTGTTTTATGGTTTTCTTTGATCAATCCGCTTTATTGTCTTATCAAATAGTGTTTAAAGTGTGAATTAAATAGCACATGAAATGTCACATTCATTTATCCAGATTTCATTTTCTTGTATATCCTAGTTTTCGGAAAACGATGAACAGCCAAACCCATAGCCCCCAAATAGTGGCAAATACCAAAACACAAATACCCAGATCCCTAACACACAAATCCAAACGCCCTAATACCCAAACACCCAATTACACAAACGACCAAATACCCAAACACCAAAATATACAAATATTCGAACAAAATCATACCCGAAATACCAAATAACAAAGCAAAGCACCCAAACATGAATAAATGCAGATGTCGTTGAGGTAGGAGAACAATTTGGAAAACAAAGTATGTTCAGTAAAAACCTTAGTAGAGACATTGAAGGAATTGACAAAACCAGGAGAGGCAGAATATTTTTTTCTGAAATTTTGCTGCCATAAACTGTTTAAGACGGAACATTGTTGCATGTGTTATTGTCTGTTGATGTTGTCATGCGGATGCGATGATGCATGCACATCGGGGACCACTGATTAGATCTCACGTCAATGTCATAAGAACATTAGATATTACACTAGTACTGCCTACCCCGCGGAATATATCGATAGCGGGTTTAACTGCCATGAAACAAGATAATTATCTGCTTTGATAACACCAGTTAATGTAAATTACTCTGAACGAGCTGTATTCGTGTTTATGAAGCGTGCTTATATATGTCGTTCACTACTGACGACCGTAAATGAGATTCAGACGTCTTGTGTCTACAAATTGAATGCTGTATAATGTTTCCGGAAAACAAATGGACAAGTATTTGTGAATGGAACTACGTTTAAACCAGTACGGCATTTTTATTTTCAAACAGAACCATTCATTACAGTCAATTCCAAACATAGCATAGAGGGCATCTTATAATATTTGGCTTATTGGCTGGACCACAGCATGGTAAGAAAAGATATGAAAAGAGTGTGGAGATAGTATAGGAGAGGAGGACTAAGAAGGGGCCTCGGGCCCTTGTTAAAGTCTCTGGCTAGTGATCACCAACTTCAAACGTTGTTCGAATCCCACTCTGGAAAGCATCGCATCTGCATAAGCTTTCTAAACAGCGTATGGAGGGTCGGTGGTTATACAAATGTATACCCATTCTATACTCCTGGGGTCTTCGACCACCGTTAAATGGTAAAAAGTCGCAAAATGACTGTGGCCGTTGATGTTTTACATTTATCTACAAAGGAACGTTGACACTTGAAGTTTGTTTGCTATTTTTTTACATTTTTTAAACATTTCTAACCTAAAACTCGTTACAACCAGGTTTTATTTGGGAATGAATATAATTTCGCTCTCTAATATGTACCTAATTGAGAATATTTTAAATATATATCAAGGTGAGAAAAGCACTAATAATTTGATGGCGACATAATCAAAACCTAACAGAATAACAGATGTAAATCTCACCATCCCTCATTTTCAGCGATATATTAGTAAATATTTTTGGGCAAGACCATGCTCGTTTAAATTTAAAGAATTGTTTACCAGTATATTTTGTAATAATGAAAAAACAATAAGAAAATTGGGAATGTATGTTCATAAAGCCTTCTTATGTAAAAGATAAATTATACAAATTTAATATTTTGTCATGGAAATTAATCCATTATTATATGCATCTTCTCTATAATTTAGTGTACATGTATCTATGTTTTGTTACATTTTAGGTGTTCTTAGCACGTATATATTTATATGCATGTTATGTATGTATATGTTTGTAAATACATGTATGTGGTTTGTCCTCATGGGCCAGTTTGCCCAATGGATTTGAAATAAAGGTATTTCTATATATCTAACCACAATCCTATTAGAAATCGATTATTATTCGCGATACGATGAAATATGTTTTTGTGCAAAAAGTCACGCCATTCACACTATTCAAATACTTTTATAAGCGATATCTAGTCAGATCGTTGAAGGGAATTGTGTGCTCAATGCAATAAATGAGACTATGGTTTACAGAGGCTTTTTCAGAACAATCAGCATTTATATAGCTCTATACGACCATATATTGAGTTATAACGGTGGAATTATTGATGAGGTACACAACATGCACTCATAGCTAACCAAGATTATTTAGTACATCGATTACAATGATCTTTACTAAATTCGACAGAAAATGTAATTTATGTACAAGGTGATGATGATAAGATAGGGTTATGGGTGACGACAGGAAATAATTAATGTAATTGAAACATGATGTATCGTCTAACGATGTATGTGTGATAATTAGGAATTGTTTATTTTAATCGATATATACAAAATTCAATGCAGAAAAGTGGAAAGAATCGACGGCCTGTGAGGGCGACGGACGTTCTATTTCTTACATGTTCTTGGTGGAATAGGACGTTTCATCTTTAATATTTGAAAACCAATCGGTGTAATAATAAACAACATTTAGATATATTGATAAACACGCACGATGCGAGATTATCCACACTTGTTAAATCTCTCCTCGTGCTGTTTGTTTTGATTTATTGTATATCTTTGCTTCTCTTTTCTGATAAAAGTGAAACCGTTCGTAATCACTCATGTTAATCTATTTAACGGTAACTACAAATCGTGTTTCCTTTTAAACGCGCGAAAATCCAATTACTGGACAGACAACGTTGCGTATTTTCCTGAGAACTTGACAATATGGGCATTCAACGAAGCTGCAAAATAATGCGACAGAGAGACAATATGGTCAATTAAGGCAAGCGCCAAAGCAGTGACAGAACTGAAAAAAGTAACCGGGATTATTTCATGTACTAAACGTCTAACACTTTAGAGGAATCCATCTATAATGCGTAAATAGCATTTTAACGTCGCACCAACAGCCAAGGTCATTTGTTGACTTTCCAGCTTAAAAGGTGCTGGAAGACCCGAGATTTACTCCTAGTAGAATCACCGACCTTCCGTAAGCTAACTGGGCAGCTTCTTCACATGCGGAATTTTGTCCCGGGTGGAATTCGAACTCACGGTGGTGAGGGGCATGGGATTACAAGTCAGATACCATAACCACATGACTACGAAGGCTGAGCGTTAAAATAATTCATGGTTTCAGCAAACCTGACCGATTTAATGTTTTGCCGACCCTACACTTTTTCGGTCCCGGTACGTTAACATGAACTTTAACTCCGCACTAAAATATAGTTGGAAAAACTGTTCTTCCGACTTACCATATACCATACCATATTCGCCGATCATATATGTTAGGAGATGTTGGTCCACCATTTAATTTCTGAAATATTGTGCATCACAAATCCGGGAAATGAAAGTCTACATTTCATTGGTCTCCAGAAGGAAGTTTTTGTTGTCATAACTAAAATGCGTGGCATTCTATAGATTTTTTTAAGAAAATATGTCAGTTACTAACGTCATGGAAATGAGCTATATTTAAAGAAATCCCCACGTTCCGAGTAGGCTATATATTTATATTTTATCAATAATTTTTTCCAGTAATTTATTAGTCTCGTTTCAAAGACGAGTGTCGTGAGCTTTGTACAGTCATTATTTGTGATGAACCTTGAAACAACATAGATGATTCCAATAGTAAGGCAGTAACAGTAGGCAGAGAAAAATAATTATGTTTAGGTTTAGTAGATCAAAATGACGTGGATAGATAGGTCGAATAACTGTCCGTTTCAAATTTCTTTTCCAAAACACATTTTGTAAAAATACGAGGCACGATTTATTCCCAAACATTTTCGTGCCTTGAATTTGGCTGTTAGAAATTTTAAAGTGGGTGCCAAAAGATAAGGTCGGTTGGGTAACTATAAACGCGACTACTTTTTCTGGCATGAGGAATTAGCAAGGTGGAAGCGAAGCAAAGAAAGCAAAGTAAGAGAGTAGGAAATATTACATATTAGCATGTATTTCTCTTGCTTTGTATTGAGACTATTCGTTATAGTCAGCGGAACCTCGCTATAATTAAGCATACTTTCTCTGACTGTGACTGATAGTGCGTGTCACGTGAAATGAAGTTTGGGGGGAAAATCACACGTGACATCCATTCATTGCATCTCCATAGAATGGTAATGTTAACATAACACTGAAAATATTTTATTATTTATTAGCAGATATCGTGTATAAGAATAAAATAATATGCAAACATAATTATATGAATAATGAGTTATTGAAATGCTACGGGGGTAATGTTTGGTATGACTCTCATTAAAAATTTTAGGACGTCTAAAAAACCAAATCATGACTCTGACTCCTGTCTTTTGAAAAGTTGTTGTTTTGTATTTTGCTTCGTGGTTGGTGTTTTGTTTAAGTCTGAGTCTTATATACTGGACAGTTGATCTTGTAAGAGAGCTCAAAAGTTTTTTAGTTGAATATTTTAAGCATTCCGCTATTTTTTTCTTTTGAACGCACTTGGTTGACAGGCCCCTATCGGTCGGTCAAATTACTAGAATATGTTCGTATGTTTGATTAAAATAAATCAAGTATTTGATTTATTCGGATTGTCTCATATTGTTATCGCTATAGTAAAAGAATAAAGACGGCGTGGTTCGTCGAAAAGTAAATATTTTTCGTTTGTTCGTATGTATCCAGTCCAGCACTTGTTCACTGACATGATTTCTTTCTAGAAGAAATTCCGTAAATGTTACTGTAGCTTTGACTTCTCCACCAGTTACCGTTATTTAGCTAAGAATTAATTTATATTTCAATAATGACAATTATCTGGCACTTTTTTAATTTAAGTAATTATCAATTACCTTATTGTTCATCGATTATATTTAACGAATTCAAACCGTGGCAAATATATTCAGCCGATGTTTTAACAAGTCGAATTGATTAATGATGTTTACAATGGGTGAATTTCTATTAGACGTTGTGTAAACTCTTTTAATATTCTTGCCACCGTATCTAAAACGATATTTCCACCAAATTGGATCAAATTACCACGGTAAAATTGCTACATTCAAGGATCAATATAAGACAAACTGTGATATTAACATTTACTGTAGTAGCACAGAGTTCTGAATGTGAAGTTTTTAACAAGATATTAAAGGTAGTATGGTTCATTTTTATTCAAAATGGATGTTGATGACCCACCAGGATTTTATTTAGTGTATCCCTATATTAAGTAAAATCATTTGTGTGAAAAGAGAAATATAAGAAGTTGTTATTCATGAAGTAGAACTGCACAACACAGACCACATGTGCATGACTTTAACAATTAGGGAAGGGGCTTGCTTAGCAACGATAAATAATCAGACCCCATTAAGAACAACACAATTACAAAAGTATGAGCTATTGATAAGACCATATAGCCTAGTATTTAATCAAAACAGAAAACGCTGAAAATTGATAACAGGTAGGAAACAAGAACCGAGAACCAGTACAGTAAATAGATCTACATTTACGAAAAACATCATCCCTTTTATTTTGGAACAGTAGAGCAGAAAACCAAAGATCCAATCACTAAATGTTTGTTCTTCACAATCTGAGAAATCAGCAGCGCTAATTAACAAAAAAGCTCCAAATATTTGAGTGGCATAAAAATAGTTATAGCGTAGTAACTAAGTGCTTGGGAAATATCAGAAGCCCCTAGGAGCTATTAGCGGTTAGCTCGAAGTAATTAAACCTTGAGAATAGTTTCATTAACAAGACTTTCTTGATTCCATGTCTCATGAGTTGGTCAGATAAAGTGGCATGAATGTATTCAGCGCAATAAAGTCGTAAGCTATTTCCACACGCAAGTATTCCGTGTAACTTTAAGTCTCTGTTCTAGACTGGATCGAGAAATGTAACAACTAAGGATATCTGTGTTAATTTTGACATTTACCACATCAAATCAACTATGTCAGTACCACTGTCGGCCGTATTAGACTGCATAAATATAAAATTTGATAGTTATCAAAATTAGATATTTTTTGGAAGAAACGAACATAACACCAGTATGCAATGGGTCTTAATCAGTGTCACCAGTACAAATGGACAAGAGTCGATTAACACTGGGAGGGCAAGGGAAGCCCCGAACAATATAATGTGGGATTCAATTAATAAAGATATGAAATCGTTGTTTTAGAGACATTGTTTCCGCTGTATCTAATGACGTCAACGTTAAAAATATGTCTCACAAATTACTGCAAAGTTCACTCAACCGGTTGTTCTAGTTCCATTTTAGTTTTATCCTTAATGAAAAGTTCTACATCCAGAGCATGATTGGGCATTGAAATGAGATAAAATCACCTCTAATGTTCACAATCAGTCTTAAACATCTATTGATTGCATTGATTGCTTAATTGTATTACGATCTCAATCAGAAGAATAAGCCGATGTATTGGGTATTTGAACAAGCTAAGGCCTTCGTGAGTTCAGTTGCCCTGGAAAGATCTTGAATTACCAATAGATATAACCTTACTACAAAATTCTATCACATCAGTATGGCCGATCACAAAATATATCATTAGCAGTGATAATTAGGAAACTCTCGATTACCTGTCATTGTTAGCTATGTCCATCACTGAATAATTCATATGGCTGAAAAACTGTCTAGCATATTCACTGCTTAGTAAGAAGTAAACAGTTGTACGAACGCATATCAGGGCAAACACTATGATGATCTACGGATCATGTTATATGTTAAAAAAATTACCAAGCTTTCATGATAAATGATCTAATAATGAAATTTCTTAGAAAATATTTAAAGCTATGAACATGGAGTGGTACCCCTAGATGCCACAGGTGGTCAACATCAGACATTTTGTTTAAGTTTTATTCCAACCATTGAGAATAAACATATGTATTCCAGACAAACGCTGTCAATATTGAAGCTATTTTAATGTCCAACGATTCCATTATTACATTCAACTGACATGATCAATACGTAATAAATCTGGCAGAGACATTAATGTTGTATTTTGTTATGTTGCTTATACAACATTATATTCGTTAAAAATAAGTCTAGTGAGACATTTGTAGGCGTGGGATCAATGATGTTGTTTTACCAGCTTCATTAATGCAATAACTTAGCTGCGCTGATGTAATATGAGAATAATTCTAGGCTTGCTTGGAAATATGAGAACACGTATGTTAATATTCTAAAGCTTGAATCAGAATCAATTTGCTGTTGACATCTAGTTGTGTGTTTTGATTTAAAACAAGTCGATAGAAAACCAGACTGTGACATAGTGTCTTAGATGGAAGGAATTTCTGTATGACTGTGTCCTATCTAAAAATAGTCCTTTTAAATTTTTTTTTGATATTGAGGAAACATAATGATATATCTAAAGATGGCTGCTAGAGTTTTGCTTTATAGTATGATTCGGAAACAGTTTCTGAACCTAAAATTCTGAGAGAAAAGAAACTAGATCAAGACCCCCGAGATGACTTTCTATACCATTTGATCGAAGACATTACACAAATCTATTTGTCTTTGTATCTGTGTTGCATACCATGTCAGGTTGAAGAGGAAGATGTAAAATAATCCAGAAAAACTGATAATGTCAACTGACAGTCATTCGTTTGTACTGCACTGTTGATAAATGACATTTAAATCATTCATTAACATAACTCGTAACATTTTGCGTTTCTGCAAATCAAGACATTTGTTTTCATACAGAACAAAACAGTTTATGACAGCATCATGCTATATAAGCATATTGTAATTCTGTATCCGATTTGATGAAACAATTTTGTGGTTTTTGTGTCTGATTGATTTATATAAGTTCATTGGTTAGGGACAGAATACCATTAAGAAAGAAGCAAAACAAAAGATCAGATATGTCTCTTTATAATCAGGCTATATGATATTCCTAAACATGTAATGGTGTCTTTCCAGAAACTATAAAATAAGTGAACATTAGTGATTTCATAAATAATATAATTTTTTTATGTTGATCGTATCATCGCTTTGTCTAAAAAGCTTTAACTTAGTTTTACATTTGTCAAGGAATCGTATTTCACGTATAAAAGTTAGCATAGTTTACGTAACTACTACATAATGGTTTGATTTAGGATAAAAAATAAGACAACCTTTTAATTGTATATATTTAATATATATGCACGCGACTTCTTACAGTAAATAGTCCCTGAAGACAGCATAACTAAGTATGAAATCTCTTTGTGCTATGTTCAGATGTTCAATTGATTATTTCTGTCCGCGGTTGGGTGGTGTCTGTATGTGGCTCATGAAATTACAACTTGATTGAAAACTTAGGTTTAGCAAAAACTGACATTGATTTCATAACATGTTTGTTTCTGTAAGCTATTGAAATTAATTTTAAACACTTGATTGTAGAGGTTAACAGCTTTACAAACATTGAGTTACGTAAATGCATTGATAACAGCTCAATTTTTCTAGTTATGAAACGCGGTAACGGACCATAAATTGAGAACGCGTTAAGAAATGAAACTAATAAAAAGACCCCTACTTAATATTCCATTATTGTATTAGATCAGTGAATTGTTTTTATGAAAACACTCTTACACGATCATTGTTAAAATGTTTGCATCATCTTTTAATTTAGTAAGTTGCAATTTCAGCCAAACATCCACAGTTCATTATGAAATCAATTTGTCGCGAACTAGGAATGTTAAAATTATTTTTGTGCTGTTTGTTTAACAATCGACGGTTGTTTGCATTTTAATAATACTCCTATTTTATCACGTTTTCATCAAAGTGTAAACGTAATACTAAATATTTGTCGTATTGATCTGCAATCAACTGGAATCTATGTAGTGTAGGGAAGTGGAGAGAGGGAGAGAGAGAGAGAGAGAGAGAGAGAACGAAGAAGTGGGGTGGATAATTTTTCCGTTATTGCATGAAAGATTTATAGCTTAAGGTATATATTAATGTAACTTGTACGGATTCTGTTTTGATTAATATTGCATATAGAAATCGTTATAAGGACGCCTTTCTTGATGTTTTAAGGACGTTTTCAATTTATGTGCCCGCTAACTGTTTCCCTCACACCAAAATACACTGTCTCGGTGACATCTACTATTTAAATGTGATAAATATAACGGACGAGGTAAACAATGGTTTGCCGACATTTTATCATGTAGAATGATCAAGTTACAGGTGTTCATAAAGTATTTTTATGTATGTTTGAAGCACTTGTATAACAGACATTGTGTATATAAGGACTTCTACGATGCTGCTTGCAAAGTTGTGTCAGATTTAGATAGGAAGGATATTAGTAAGGAAACATCGTAGACCACAAATTAACATGTGATTTTTGTGGCTAACATTCTTGAGGCATTTCTTGCCTCATATCCAAAATAATTATCTCAAAACGGAGCTGATCGATTTTAGCATTTCCAAGATAGAAAATGATTCATTTTGAGATTTTCAAAAGCAGAGACCTCCCTTTGAGTTACGGTCCCTTTAAATTTGAAGTCTAAGGGAGAAGCCCATTTATTCAAAGATCAAGAAAAAAGATCTATTCAATGAAAACTCACGGAAAAAAGGTGCTATGACCCAGTATTAATAGATTAAGTTGATAAATTTCATGTACAATATCTACAGAAATGAATAGTTTTTTCAACAAGAGCAAAAATTCTTCAAAATGTGTTGTTAAATACACTAAAGTATCTAGGGTAACTATCAAAGAATTATCGATAATTGGCAATACTATTCCCATAATATCAATATTATTGTGTAGCATTAAAGAAATGCGTCAAGAAAACACAGTATTGTTGCCTTAAGTATACCTAAAGGGAAATTAATAGAGTTGAAATTTGATTTCAAGATATACAACTGTGCATCACAAAACATAACAAAGCTTAATGAGTCAGATTGACAATCGCCTCTTTGTTCGTCTAACATTGTTTCAAGGTTATTCATTTAAACACTTTGCCTCATTATAACGCATTTCTCCGCAACAGAAGCAGACGACTTTTATTATTCAAGGTGTTTAAACGACAAAACCTGTAAAATGTTACTTCAACGCTTAGCCTGAGTCATTGTACGACACTATTAACCATTTGACATAAAGATTTTATTAGATAAAATCTTTTTTACGCAGATACCCGGAACATACATTTTAATTACATTTTATTGTTGTCTATAACAAAATTTCCAGGTTGATTGTAACTATGTTCATAAATCCTTAATTTAAAACCACAGTTGTTTCACACACGGAGGAAATGCTTTTATCGAAGTGATTAAAATGAATCAATAATTGACGCCATTCAAGCCACCATTCCGTTAATTACCAGGTGAACGGAGGGATATGCAACAGTTACATGCGTTACAAAGTTTTATATGAATATTTTATACGTGAAGCATTCATAAGACACAGGGAAATTAAGACAGGAATAAACCAGTCTGAATTAAATGAAATAAATGTATATAATGGAGAATGTTATAAATATTTAAAGACATTGTCCTTAATGAACTCGCTCCGGTTTATTGTATGATCCAACGCGTTATTATATACTGAATCATTGTTTTTTTTTGTTTTGTTTTGTTTTTTTTAAGCCGGCAATTCTAATTCTACATGATAAATACTATTTTTGAAAAGAAAGACTGTTAAACTTTTAATAAAAATCTGTAAATATTTTGACTTCAGTTGATCCTGAAGTGACAGTTTTGACTAATTAAAAATTTTAATTTAACAATTAAAAATCTAACCAAACTTGATAGTGGTGCGTATAGTCTGACATGAACAATATGTCGGGACAACTTGCAATGAATGAATTCGTCATTGCATATTATCTTATAAATAGTAGTATCCCACTTGTTCACGGTACTATTACATCTGGGTATTTGTAACCTTTTGGGACTCTATTTGGAGCAAAATTTGACCTTTCCACAGAAATGAGTGAAACCATGTATATAGTGTTACTTGTACAATGTTGCACAAATTGATGGACTTAATATTTCATTCATCTCACATATAAATATGGCCAAGAAACTCATTTTGATGAAGTTAAGATTGTGCTACAGCCCCCATAACAATTAATGATATTGTTGTAATATAGTGGCTGGAAGAATATGACCGGAGATGTATCATCATTAAACGAATAATGGGTTTCAATTTGTATTGACAATATTTCAGTTTAAATAACAGCGTTGAGTTACAAAGCGTCAATGACGTCAAAGTTCAGCATTTTAAGACTAAAATAGTCCGTTTTATACTGAACAAATAGCTGCTATTGGGTAGTTTTCGGATTTGATATAGTTTAAATATAATGTGACTGTACAATTAATGTAAAATATTGTGTTTGTGTCACTTAGAGACAAGTTCATTAAGTTCATGAAAATAGGTGATCAAAATTTGTATCCATTTTGGAGTACCTAATTAATAAATATTACAGTTGAAATAACATAGCAATGTAAATATATATTCATGTGATATAGTCAGTCCAACATAATGATCATTCAATTACTTTCACAAGTTTTAAATGATATATATAGGAATTAAAGGGGAGTTAATTGATGTTGAATAGCAAAGAAGTGGGAGATGTGAACAATGAATTGAAAGCTGCAGATAAATTGTCTTTAACTGCAATTACGATTGTCCATACCATTGATTCGGCCGACGAAAATCAGGAATAACTTGTGTTTGTATGTGCGGTCAGTAACGAATTTCTTTTTTTTTCACTGGGTTCACGCCGTTTTTAAGTTTTTCAGTTCATCTAACCAGTTTCCCTGTGGGATTTAAACCCGAATCGTTGAGTTACATGTCAAGCGGAATGACCCCTGGGCTACGGTCGAGGCTCGACGAATTTCTTTACACATTAAATCAGGAGACAATGTTTTATAAAAACTGTTCATTGTGAACAATATTGACGTACGAATTATTACCCACATAAGTGGATCGTTGTGACGAGCAATATCAGACGGTCATTAAAAGAATTACCATAAATTGACACAAATAAATTCATTTCATTGAAGTCTTGGTTTAGTTCGGCGATGTTCGATTCTGTATGTAATTGCATCTTCATGCGGAGTACACGCTTAAATCTATAGAACGTTTTTTTATATTACACGCATTTGTACATTCTTCAGAAAAATCAATCATATCTATCAAACAAGTTCTTATACCGTTAAGTTCATGTTACAGTGCAACCTCTCCAAAGCAATACCCTTTGTGGAAGTAAAATTATGTTGTTGTTGAGAGGTTTTTGATCTAGAGATGTTAAATTGATACATATACATGTAATTACATAGTGCTGTAGGAAATATCATGCTGTTGAAGGGAGGTTGTACCACAAGGGAGGGCCGCTCAGGATAGGTTGCACTATAGGTATAAAAATGCTGTTGTTGAAAGGAGGTTGTGGCACAAGAGAGGGCCACTCTAGAGAGATTGCACTGTATGTATAAAAATGCTGATCTTCGGACGAAGTTCTTCTGTGAGAAACCATCGGTAATTAAAGAAATTTTATATGACTTTGGAACCAAAATTATGCGTCCAGTATAAGGAAAACACGTTCTCACAGAAAAATAAATTGTAAGTGTTACGGCTACTTGGCTAACAAAATTAAAGTTGGTGGATCGAAAAATTTTCTATCTTATTTTCTAAATAAACCTTTTGTAAGAATGAGAGGTACGATTCGTCCCGAAATATTTTCGTACCTCGGATATAACCGTTAGAAACTTCCGGGACGGCACCAAAAAGTGTTGGTGGGATACCTAAGAATGGTATACAATCATTCATCACGTCGGCGTTAATACATTTATAAATGAAATACTTGTATACAATTAATTTATGCTGGTTGAAGTTTAAAGCTAACGTACTAAGTTGATTTTTTATATGTAAAGTAGACATAAGTCAGGTATACTAAAAGTGGGTAATTTCATATTTTTATTATATTCGTAAACATAGTATAATACACACATTAGAAAGTCGACACAAAGAAATACCATACCCATTTTTTTGCAACGAAAACATGTCAATACATGTTGTATGTCTGTAAGTAATGTATTAAATACAAACTGTGACCATAAATTGATTTTCCATTGCATGGTATCAGTAAATACGTAAGCACACAAGTTTCAGCCCAAGTTGCTATCAGATAGTAAATGTTGAACCAATAAAAAATATATTAAAATAAATGATAATGTCGGAGTTGATTCAATGAGTAATTCGTATTATGTGCGTTCGATTAAGTAAACATTTCAGCTATAATTGTTATATTCCTGATCCAGTGTACTGGTTAGTAAGCACGATTGTATAAAATAATATTAAACACACTTCCATATTTAATGTTTTTTTCGTATATGAAATATTACATTCAAAGAAAAAAATGCATTTTCACACAACAAGCCTTTCGTTGAATTATTGGTACACATTCATGAACTTCATTTGATGTTTAGGTATGTTGATTCTACTAAACTCATACCGCCATTGTTAATAAAAAAACAGTGCCTGTTCATTCAATGCGATTATTAACGGAAAACATTCAATGCGACTATTAACGGAAAAGGCATAGGAGTAGAACGGATGGATTGATTTTATATGATGATTCAGGATCTGGTTAAAATGAGATATAAATTACGATTAAAATATGAATAACTATGCAGTATAATTTATGGTGAAGTTAAAATTTTAGGCACACATTTTCAACAGTACAGAAATTATCTTTAGCCCTTAGTCTCGTTTTCATGATCCGACTCCTTTACCTCCTGTTCGTACATTATATACCCCTCCCGCATAAAACGTGTCATAAATAAGCACAAAAACTCCCAGCTTTCCTTCACTTCCGTTATGAACTCTTCACCAATCACAGACTCCCAAGTGTCCAACATACAGTTTGAATAAACACTGAAATATTCATCCTTAAAACCATCTATCATCGCATGTTTGGCACCAAGAATTAATAGCGTTTGTTCGGTTTCTTTTCTATTCGTATCTAGAGTATCAACCACGTGTGACAGCGTTTGCATAAATTTGTTTATATGTTCCTTAAAGTCTTCACTTCTTAGTATATCTTCATCATGCAAATCTCTGAAACAAAGAAATAAAATTTACTAGGAATTAGTGTGGTTAGTATGGTGGCATACTTCTGCCACCAGATAATCATTTAACTATCACGTTATTATGTGGTTAACCCGTTACTTAATCAGTTAGTATTTTAATTCAAAATAATATCATAACTGGACAAAAATGCACGATAGTGCCAAAAACTGCCCCTAGATCTACTTGCATCATAATATATAAGTGCTAAGTAGGATAACATGATACTTATCAATATCATGTTAGTAAGATAAATATCTCCTAGTTGTCTGGTTAAGGCGTTACTTAACGGGTTTATCTACTTAACAGTTATCTATTTTTGGACAAGTGGTAAGTAGGTTAATATGATACTTAACATGATAACCTCTTACCACTTAATATTTACCCATTGAAAGGTTGCAAGTAGTGGCAGTTGTTGGCACTATCAAGCATTTTTTTCAGTTATTATTTGATTAAAATATTAACTACATGTAGTTATTTGACACGTTAACCACATAACCAATGTGATACTGGTGGCATAAGTATGCCACCATAGGTTAGTGTACCGGCTTGAGTCTATAACTTATTCATATTGTGAATGGAAAAGCAGGTTGAAAAACAGATAAATTTAATAGATAATGGCCAAACAAAACACGAAAAGTCGACAATAGATTAGCAACTAATTGAAACTGATAATAGAATTACATAAGACATACTATAAATACAATGTAGTAGATAATCATTTTAGTATTATGTCATACTTTATTTGTATTGTTTTGTTTGATTTCATAATATATATTTATAACTCGGGGGGATTTTAGCAAATCAATTTGTAGCTATATATGGTGATATTTTTATAAATATTCTCGTGATTCATTACTCATATATTCTTTTCTAAAAAAATATTGAAATCATTTTAAAAATACCTGAGTCATAATAGAAATACGGCTATGATTACTGGTATTTGAGAGTCTCAAACAATATCATTAAATACACCAACAAGCCAAATGAGGCATTTTGCCGTCAGGACCACTTGTATATCAGACTTTTTCCTACCTGACATTTATTCACAATAACATAATAAAATTACTATACCTCTTTTTGAGAAAAAGCATTTTAATCTTTGGTTCGGTCAGAAATATTAACCGAAACAGACTACAACCAGTGGATGTCATGTCTTTTGACAACAATGGCCACGTGCTTTTTATAGAATCTATCTGATAGTCTGTAAAATCATCGTCGCCTTCTTGAATATCATTCTCCTCACGACTTTCTGTCTTACTTGTATCACATCCCATTGTTTCCTACATATTCTCTTTATCAGAAAAAAATCACCTGTAAATGTATAGTAAAACATGATGTTACGATAGGCAAGGATGCTTCAACTATATACACTCTTGAAGTATATAATAATAATAAGCAAAAGACGGAAGAACTTATCGAATAATCGAAACAGTGTCGAAACATTTCCCTCGTCATAGGTATTAATTATTATCATGGTAAAGGGGAAAGTCATCAATAATGCTGGGTTGTTTTCAAGAGCTTCGTAAGGGGGCTTCCGTGATCGATTACTTATGGTCTCTGACTAGAAATTACCAGCCCTTCACCGTTGTGAGTAGAATCCAACCCGAGACTATACAAATTTCACATGAGAGGAAGCTGCCCACCTAGCTTACGGAAAGTCGGTGGTTCTACTCTTTCTCCATTGTTAAAGTTGGAAAGTCGCCAAATGACTCTAGCTGTTGATGCGATGTTACATTCCAATGAAAAAATGGCTTCATGTACATGTAAAGTGAAATATACAAAAAGCAAAATTAGGAGCACACGTCATTTTGTGTACTGACAACATATACTTTTTGGATTATTCATTGTAGTCTAATGGAAGGGCGGAATCGTGGTCTAGAGGTGGACGTCCGACCTCTGATCCGAAGGTCCTGAGTTCGAATCCCGGCTTCGACGGGTTTCGTTCATGAAATCACATTCCACAATTTTTCGGAAGCAGTACTGGTGTAGTGTCAGGGAATCGGACTCGAGCGTGGTCAATATAAGCAAATTGCTCGTTTCACGATCGAGCTAAAATAAATTAGTATAAACTAATGGAAGGGATGTGGGAACAATTCGTATAGAATTGAACATGGAAATAAACCAGAAAGTTAGGAGGTCGTATAAACTACAATAACTGGATTGACTCCGGACGGCATAGAATTATGTAGCATTACCTACAACATGAAAATTGGTGCTAAGAGCTGCAAATTGGAAGGAGGAACATGATTTGGTAAGGGCACCAACATTGCGACAAAAAATCATTGTGTCATGCATAAAGGTGTTATATCCGAAGTCATTTGTCTTTCAACCCCGATTTATTGTTTTGTTTCATCTGACTTATTGTCACTGGGGTTTAACCGCCGTTTTCCTGGACTGTATACAACCCAGTTTTGTTTTATCTGACTTATTGTCACTGGGGTTTAACCGCCGTTTTCCTGGACTGTATACTAACCAGTACTAACTTACCCTTCCACAAGGAGCCGGCAACTTCTCCACATGTGGAGGAAAATCGACATTTTTTTCAAATTTTCATAGAAGGGTATGACCTGCCGCGACCGGGATTCGAACTCATAACAACCACTTATTTTCGGACCGGCTTTCAATAATCCCCCTATAATTCAACTTGATATTGAGGCAACCCCATTATTACGACCGATTTTTCGGGCCCCAAATGTGATCGCATGATCGAGTTTTTCAGTAAAATTAAGAGAATGTAAATGATATTCCATGCAGTGGCTTTAGGTAGCACGAAGTATCCTCCTTGATTTGATAAAAAATCTAAGAATGGTCTTATTCTTATCATAATGTGCGGAAGACCACGATGGTTTCAAAAGGCAGAATCAAATTTGTGGATTCACAACTCATATGAAACAAGTTTCAAACACAAATACACGCCAATGTATGACTCTAGTGGCACCTACATTCTACAAAAGCAATGACCAACTTCAATTACAGTGCAACCTCTCCAAAGCAGCGCTTCCTTGGGCAACAATCTCTCTTCAACATCAGCATATTGTTTTCCCACTGTACGATTTAACTATTAATTTAACCTCTCTGGAGCAAAAACCTCTCAACAACAACATAAGTTCGCTTGTCTCAAAGGGTGTAGCTTTGGAGAGGTTGCACTGTAGATCCATGACAAGAAAATACTGAAAGGCCGAACCAGATTTGGACGTCATTTAATCTAAATACCAAGAAACAATGGTTTATACATCAATATAGTTAACATGAAAACGAAATCAACGGATATTGAAACAGAGTATAATATAGAGGGATCGTTACGAGCCGCATAATTTTTGCGTTTAATTAAATGTTCTTTACCTCCCAGGAGACAGATAATTAGATTTTCCAATTGTTGTAATCGTTAATACATTAATTTTTAATACGATTTGTAAACGTCTGTGGCGCAGTTCGAATTGATTCAACAAGCAAGCAAAAACGATTTAAAAATTATATTCAGTAGTAAAAGGACCGTGGAGTACCTCTAAATTGTCTGAAGTTTTATCTAAACATGGTCATTATGGATTTTTTATTTGATAGGGGCGTCCAGTCGCGTTGATTCCGGATAAAAACCCAGGAATCCAACTGAATTGTCGGCTACAGATTATGCAGGACTGCTTACAGACAGATTTGATTCAAGACTTATTGAAAATAAGTGGGATTTTAGCACTGGTTTTTGAGTATTCTGTTCACATTAAGCCATTACACAAACCATTATCACCCTCTCCACATATTTGTCAATGTTCAGAATTGCTCTGCATTAACTAGTAGTTTAATATTAGCATCATTACTAGGTATAGATTAACAAAATTACTGTGTTTCTCTACACGAGTATATACGTTCATCAAGAAGTATTCACGAGCCTACCATGATATAATAATCACACATATCATATGATGTAAAATTATAAACACGCAACGTTTCATGGTACATGGAGGAAAAAAAGAAATAATATAATCCCTTTAAAAGAATTATTTAAAACTGAAAGGCTAATCTAAGCTACTGTCCGTACAATAAGTTTAATTTAAATATCATGTAACAAAAATAATTTCTTTCGATTATCATACGAAACTTCTAATAATTTATGACCGGATTTTACAAGTATTTTGGTGTTTTCCTCATATATGAAACACGGTTTAAGTGAAATCGGATATAGCGAAAAATTGGAAAAAATGAAGTAATTCCCCCACCACACCTTTCTTTATTTTATTGTTAAAGATATAGTTGAATATGGATATAAATAAATACACGCAATTATGCGGGTCCCCAGGAATTCACCATGTTAAAACCGTGTTCTACCGTAGATATTAAATAAAAAATCATTTATAAATTACATCAGCCTTTTACAGTTTCACTACGAACTTTCAGTATCGACATTACGTATGGATGGAGAAATCTTTCAGTCTCCATTATGTTATCATTAGAGGTGAAACGATTAATCGCGATCCATTGCGAACCGCGATTTTTCATGCTCGATTCGATTCGATTCAATGACGGCAATTTCGATTCGATTTTTTTTTTGGTAATACCTATTTTCATTTTCCGTAGTATGCGAGTCAAAATGACTGAAATCTAACGAGATCAGCATTCTTCTCGTGTCGTCAGGCTCTTTACTGTTTCAGTTTTTCCTATTCACAAGTTTTATGTTTCGTTTGTTCCATTGTTTACAGTATTTAAGAAAATACATTCCATCGTAAACTAGTGGGATAGCTATTTTATTCTTGTCCTATTTAATTCCTTTTAAAATCGAATCGAAAAATTGAATCGTGGGATGAAAAATCGAAATCGAATCGAATCGAAATTTTTTGAATCGTTTCACCTCTAGTTATCATGTAAAACCCGTTCACTAAAATAAAATTAAGATCTAACAATAGCGAATGATATATATAATTACCTTGTAACGACTATGTTTAATTTGAATCAACATTGATGTAAGTATCTAACTTAACAGTCCATAATTTCCTTGTAAAGATTCCGTACAGTGACCAACAGTGGTTCATTTTACGTGGTTACAGTCGAGTTTCACTCACGTCTTTGTTCCAGCGAGTTTTTAAAACGTTCACTGATATATTCAGTATAAATCCAATATATAGCTCTAGTGTCGCGCGTGCTAGTTGAGAGCCAGCACTGTCGTTGTAGTTATTTTGTTTTATTAGCGACTTGATATTCGTGAAAATAAAACCGATATTTCGTTCTCTATATCAGGTGATGACTGGTACCAATGTACATCAAAATTACTCTTATCATGTTTTCCATGATCTCTATATGAAACAACGTCTCCGATGCGCTGATGCCACTAACGTTCTAGCATACACGGATAATGTTTTTTATCACACGTTTTCGCATCAGATATCCGCTGTGTTAATCATGTACTGTCTACTAGCGTATGTAATACAATATTAGCACGATGGTAAATTTCTATATAGAGTCAGTGTGAATCATTACATATAAATAATGCATTAGAGCTGAAGGTGAAAGCATTCTGCATCTTATTCAAACGATAGATTCACGAGAAGAGTATGTAGTATTCTTTGTAATGTGACGCAAAGAAAATGGGTCTGGTCATAAAGACTAGAGCCATGTATGGAGATAAAGTCATACACGAGCACGGGTTATATCAAGCCCAGACAGAAGGTTGATCGACATAACATGCATACATGTTTGTTGCCAAGTGAACAAATTAGTGGTTATTAATATTTTTAATGAAATGCATGGAATTACATATTATGACGATGAACTTAAAACTTACATACTAATACAATAATTATGAATGCTAGCAAATATAAAAACATATATATATCGAGTCAATTTTATCTAAATAATGTTATCTAAATTATACAAAGAAATCATTACAAAAACCGGAAAATAAAAAATGGAATCCCAAAATATATATACATGTATAAAACATGTAATACAGATATGGTGTAAAATTATCTAAGCTATGATTTAGTGAATTTTAGGGATATAAAAGGCAAGAAAAAAGGTACGCAGATTAATTTTTAATCTGTTTGACAGTAATATACTGTAAAACAATCTTAACAGTGAAATTTGTACCGTTAAAATGGCGAACTTCTTAAATATATGACCAGGTGTCACTAGTACATAATGAAGAACGATTGTTAGTTTGTGAGGATGAAGTTAGTAGACTTTATTCATAAACAAGATACTCAAGAAATAATTATTAATAATTATCATAAGTGCATCACCAGATAGTTTTGTCTAATGAGTTAAATAAATTCTACTCTGTTTACCCTACTAAGGAACTCGTCCACAAGGTCAAGGCTCAGGCGATCTTTACCTATGACCAGGTGATCTGCGACAGAACTGATTTTTTAAAAATAATATTTGAAAAATAAGTATGGATTTATATTGGAATGTTCAGCGTTCTCTTAGACAAAAAATATTTTTGTGTTTTAAGTTTTTACTCATGAGATCAATCTTCTGTTAATTCGTTCATTTTTTTAACCATTCGCATATAAATTCGATATCTTGACACATGGAAATACTTTTGGGATTTCCTATTTCTCTCTCCGTCCAAAAATCCAAGTCCAAAACCCCCTTACACTCCCCAGCATCTCTCCATCTCTTTCACTTCATTCATGTTTAGATTCATTTGACGCGTTATATGAAAGTGAATTTATCATGTATTTATTTTTATAAGTACGACGTAAAATTACATTACTCTGAGTCATCTTTGTGGGATGGTCTTCAGTACATTAAGACTTAAATAAATTAACTCATATCGTTTATGTAATAATAATGTTTCGATAAGGAAGTATAAATCAATTGAGAAGTCCCGATAGAATCAGACAATGAGTTGTAAATATTTAGGTAATTTTACCATTTTTTATAATCTACGTGAAATAACTTCCCCCTTCCCGCATATGAAATACGCTTCTAATCGTTGGTATTTTATATAAATTTGATACAGTATCAAATCAATAAAATAGCAGACGCTCTGCTAATATCGTTAACTACTTATTTAACAGTTATATACGGCGGCCAGTTCATCTAACCAGTTTGCTTTTATTCTAACCAGTACTAACCTACCCTTCCACAAGGAGCCGGCAACTTTTCCGCATATGCAGGAAAAGCGACATTTCTGTCAAATTTTCAAAATACCTGCCGCGACCAGGACTCGAACCCGGATCTCCAGGTTACAAGTCCAGTGCACTAACCACTGGACCATTGCCGTGGCTGATTCCTAATCCAGCCAAAATACTGATTATAAACGTTTAATGATTATGAAAAAGAAAATGAAATACAATGTAAAACCTTGATAACGGGACCAGAAATTCGGTTGTAGTAATGAAATGGTCTTATTATCAAGTTGAAGTTATAGGTGGGAAGCCGGTCCGAAAATAAGTGGTTGTTATAACAAAGTGGTCGTAATGTTGAGATAGGCGCTATTTGACGTTTCGCTGTAATAGATTTAATATTTACATTTCATTTCAAAGAATGGGATCGAATTAAAGCAGCTGTAAATTACTTCGACTACGTAATCACAAAATTTATTACCCGCATGAATTAGTATCAAGTCGACCAACAATTCGAAAGAATATATATATCATTTACTTCACCAATTTGTGTTAAAAATAGCATATACGTACGAAAGAAAATACTTAGAGTTGAAGTCCTATGAAATGTCTTAATTAAGCTCACATTGTATGACGTTAATATTATTTACTACATCTATGATTCTTTAGTGATCCTTAAATAACTGGAGGGGGGCTCCCTGTTTGAGTGGCTATGGTCTCTGACTAGTAAGCACTTGACTCTCACTTCGAATCCCACGAATTGTGACTTCGAATCCCACCCGGGAGCAAATTTCGCATGAGAGGAAGCTGCCCAGGTGGTGGTTCTACCTAGGTGTACGCCTGGGCTCCTCCTCCGTCGTTAAAGCTGGAAATGTCATCTAAAGATCTTGGCTGTTGGTGCACCGTTAAACCCCAGAAAAATTAAATGTCTGGACTTTGATGTCTATATTTCAGTCCTCATCTAAAATACTTGTGAACAGACGGACGAATTACCTGAAGTAACAATGTAACAACACGAAATATACCCTTATTACGTTCAGAGCCGTGACCGTGGTCTAGTGGTTAGTGCGCTGGACTAGTAACCCGGCGATCTGGTTCAAAGGATTAAATGTGGCCATTGTCATCACTCTTTTTCATTTATCTACGATTCTATATATTCACCGGGAGAACGTTCCCTCGATACAACGAAATTACAAATAAAAAAATGTAAGAAATAAAAAGAAAAATTGAATCGAAAACATTCTTTAAAACAAACTCCCTGGTTCACCGGTGTACACGCCCTGACAACATAAAATTCGTGTTTTATTGTCATTAATGATAATTGAAACAACTGCAAGAAATTTAGTTTTAAATAATATCAATACATATCTAGTCTACTTCAGTTTCAAAAACAAAAATACAAAAAATGCCAGAAGTCAATAATAATAATGATTAAATAAAATGAATGAATTAATTGCCACGGAAGCCATGACATCCGTATGTAGACATATTGGTTTTATCGTTTATATTTATTGCACAATCATGCTTAAAAGGTTTTAGAGTAAAATTATGTTACACACACTCACGTTACCTGAATCCACAATCAAATAACGGAGTTAAATCCATATCTACACGTATCTCACAAACCAAGTAGACCTCAGTTTGAAATTCATTTCACTGAACAATATCGGGAAATAGTTGCATTACATACGTAAATGAAGGCGTGAAACAAACGAATATTGACTCAAATTTCATTTCATTTTTCAGGATAAACCGATTCTGTACAAATTAATTATACTCCGATCGATGTTATAAAATGTTAGATTATCTGGTGCTGACAGTTAAACAAATATTTATTGAGAGCTTTAACATAACAGAACTACCATGCAAACGTCATTGGATCAATTAGTCTTCATTCTGTTCTGAATGTACAGTGTATAGATAAATAGTCCCCCCCCGATATGTTCCATTGCTCAAACAAACGTCAATGTCAATACTATTAGAAATGTGAGGACATATGTTAATACACAGAGTGTTCATATAATCAATACAAAGAAAAGTAACATTTTCAAATTTTGTGATACACAGTATATATATATATATACAGTAAAGCCTCGACATTAGAATCAATTTTGGGACCCGAAAATCAGTCGTAATAATGAGGTGATCTCATTATCAAGTTGAATAGGTGAGTTATTGAAAGCCGATCCAAAAATAAGCGGTCGTTATAACAAGGTGGTCGTAATATTGACGAGGTAGCAAAGTGAGGGTTTACTGCATGTATCATTAAAACCAAAATGAATGCGCTGAGAATACAGTAGAGTATGGTGGACTCGGGTAGAGAGAAAGATCGGACGATCTGCAGTAACTGTAATTCCCCGACGAAGCTAAGCCCTTCTTTGTTTTAACGATATAATGAAATATGGATATTAAGGACTTCGTCATAAGCATAATCGTTCTACTGCATACAGTTCTCGTAGAATCACAATTTATGCGGTTAATGTGATAATAAATTTGCTATTTACATGTCAAGTACTCGTGCCTGGGGTATTCCTACTCCGTTGAAGCTGAAAAGTCGCCAAATGACCCTGGCTGTAGTTGCGACGTTAACACCAGGTAAAAAAAAATTTAACACTGTATCGGTATAAACCTTGTTCTCTGTGAGAAACCGCCCACTTCTCAATATGAATGATCAGTGATGGATGCCTTGGGTGCATTGTCCACAACTTAAACCAAATCATCTTGCGCCGCTCCCAGGGTTTGAACTCACGTGCAAGAAGTTCTTAGACCTAACGCGCCACCATTTGGGCCAAGCGAGAGGACTATTGTGAATAAGGTTTGTCATCCTATATGCCATTTACCACAATACAGTAGAGACCACTTGTACTAGTAAGTGTATAAACAATCCAACACGAGTTATCCTTCTGGCGTGGGAACTCCTCGCACAATGCACTAAAGAAACCTATTGTTATCCAATGCTATTGCAATGCCACAGATATGTATATATCATTTTAAACAATACTGTAATATCAAGTTACCATGGATTTTATTTATAAGTGTCACGTTTTTATCACATACAATTATGTCGAGTTCCATTACACCTCGTATTGTTCAATTCTTCTTACTTTTTTGAACCATTCAAATGCTTACGTCGTACGCCAATATCGTGTATTTGTACAGGTGTGGTTATTTCTTATTAGGAAAGAATTTATAATATTATATATATTTGTTAAAAATATCAATTGATATTATTTTCTACATTGCGAACTTGTTGGGTGTACTTGTTGGCTGTAATAAGTGAAAACGCATTTTACAGTTTTTTTTGGAAATGAAAAGTCTACTGACCACAGTAAATACAATTATTATACCGAAAAAATAGTTCCATTTCGTCATTAAGATGGCTTATTATGAACGATAGATATCGGATTGAATAATTCGAAAGTAGGCATTATGAGTTGACTTTATTTCAAAAATACACTGAACTTTTGAAATAATTTGCTCATGCAATTTGTTCATTTCATACTTATAACTATAGGTAAAAGTTGTTTCCAATTGCCTACGGGTTCTTTGATCCATGAAAAATATGATTCCATTTCCAAACGTTTTATTGTTGATCACAATATTGTATGCATTGAACATTATAACCATATTTACTTGCCTGTGGATTTCATCCGCTCTCCTCTTCTTTATCTTAGGCAGATTTAACCGATATTTTGAAAAATCTGCGCTACGCCCCTAATCAGATGATAAAATCACTCCAACATCATTGGCCGATAATTGGTCGCGAATGCTGACGTCATTCATCACGTGGACATCGTTGGAAACCCAATGTATAAAAGGTTTGACTTTGGATATATACAGACAAACATATTGAGGTACATTGTTTCCTTTTTCTGTTCGCTTCTTTAAAACTTCAGTTTTATGAAAAAATATGCTCAGCAAGTAATTAGCTATTTAACTCTTGTTTTAAATAAATGTACTTTCGCCTTACGCTCGAGTAGAATAAATAAATATCTACTTTCGTTTTCATAATTTAAATTATTTCATTTGTAGTTACAGATCACATTAATATTTGGCTAGATCTGTCGCAAAATCCTTTGTTAGTGGTATAATTTGACAATAACATAATGGTGAAGGGTTTCCTCGCGTTTGTTAACTGGTATAATACTTGTACTATACGTATAGCATAATTGTACTTAATAAGTACATTTAATATAATCCATTGCATAAAAAACGAAATACTTAGCACATAATAATTACCACACATTGAGATGTTTAATACACTTTGTATATGTCGATTCACACAATAAACTGTAAACTGTTTAAATATTTTATCAACACACTAACATGGAACATTGATGCATGTATGTTATAAATACAACACATACAATACTATAAATAGTTCTTAATTGGAAACACCTAAGCTAAATTTAGAGATATACACTGTTAAAACGAGTATTTTTGTCAACTATTTTATGTCATTTTATTATTAGTTTAGATCTTAAATTACTATTTAATTATTATAGAAAGATAGCTTATTTTGGAATATAAGGCAGTACGCCTCTCATACCACATGAATATATACAATATACAGTAGTAATATAGCAATACATTAAAAAATACCTGTATATATCCTCATAACATCATTATGTCCAAGATCAATGGTTTTATTATTAAACACAGAGAGAAGGTTCTAGTTTACAAAGAAAATCTCACTTCTCTTTTCAAATGCTTTAAAAACAAATATATATAAATTATGTTTATATTATTGTTCTTCAACAATTCAATAAACTTAATTATATTAATAAAATATTTCCAAATATGAATCCTTCCATGATTTCAGTAGTTCTAGTTCTAGTATATAATGACCACCTTCAACGTAAAGATTATGTCACAGAGAGAGAGAGAGAGAGAGAGAGTAATATTTAAAAAAAGTCAAAAGCACAGGTACTTGACACAAAACCAAATTTTAGTTCAATAGACTACTTATTCCTAATAAAAAGGGAAGATATACAACGTTAATTCAATAAGCTAAACACTCATGCTGAACTGTAATAAAGACGACTGGATAACTATTCTCTTCAGTAGATTACTGCAAGAAGGTTTTATCTATGCGTCAAAACCTTATTTGACGAAAATCTACAAAACACACAAAACACGGCCCAAAATTTCACCAAATCTACACTAATTTGACACATGTAATTTTCGACGTCCTCTTACCTGTATACAATACAAAACAGTATCAGGTCATTTTCATTTTGGTGGAATCTAACCAAATAAGCCGAAAACTGTCATGGGCGTAGTTAAAACTGAGGGAGATATTTATACACGACTGTTCCAATAAGACCTGTTTGTTTGACGCCATCTAGTTTATAATAACGTTGACCAGCCATGTATCTGGCCGTATCCGGTAGGTGAGTGTATCACATATACTACTCAAAATTTGATAAGGATAGCTTTTTCAATGCTACATATTTTGTAACATACGCAATGCAGGCCCTCAATTTTTGGTGTGTATATTTATTCGAGTGTTTACTACAAGGTACAGTTAGTTTTACTGCGGTTTCACGGCCCACGGCTTCCCGATTTGCACGGGGAAAAGGCTACCCATGAAAAGAGGCGTGGTGGCACATGTACAATTGTACACACTTTCAAGTTATTCACTTGAATCTAACACATTCAGCTTAAAACTTACTGAATACGTAAAATATGGCGAATTTGCGCGTACGACATCGTTTAAGTAGGGAAGAAATGAATATGGGGGTCGGGATGCTTGCAGCAGGGCGTTCTCAGCCTCACGTGGCACGTGCACTCGGCGTGTCACAGAGTGTAGTTTCACGGATGTGGAACCGTTACCAAACTTATGGTGACGTTGCCCACAGGCATGGGGGTGGTCGTCAAAGAGCAACAACGCAGGCTGAAGACAGGTTTTAGTTATACAAGCTCGACGTCACCGGTTTAGGAACGCAACAACGCTACGTAATGACGTTGAAAATGCAACGGGAGTGCGGGTGTCGACTCAAACAGTACGAAACAGACTCCATAGTGTTGGTATGCGCGCTAGAAGACCCGCAATCCGCATTCCATTGATGCGGCAGCATTTGCAAACACGCCTTCAATGGGCCCGAGGTCACGTCACATGGACGTTGAATGATTGGACCCCGGTACTGTTCACCGATGAGTCCAGATTTTGTGTGGACTTCACGGATAGACGGGCACGGGTGTGGAGAATGACCCATGAGCGTTTTGCACCTGTTTGCATTGCAAACCATGATCGCTATGGAGGGGGTTCCATCATGGTGTGGGCGGGGATCAGCATGCAGGGCAAGACTGACCTTCATATCGTGGAAAACGGCAGTCTGACGGGCCAACAGTTCGTTGATGAGATCCTGGACGTGTATGTCCGCCCGTGCGCTGGCGCTATAGGCCCTGAATTCATTTTAATGGACGACAATGTAAGTCCACACAGGGCCATGGTGACCAACAGGTACCTCCAGGATGCCACCATCGTCCGAATGGACTGGCCGGCACGTTCCCCCGACCTCAATCCCATAGAACATGTATAGGACATGCTGCAGAGAGCCATTTCAGCCCGCCCTGTTAAGCCCACTACAGTCCAGGAGCTAAGACGGGCCCTCTTGGAGGAGTGGATTCGAATCCCACAAATCTCAATCCGGAGGCTTGTTAGCAGCATGCGCCGGCGATGTCAGGCGGTTATCAATGCAAATGGACATCACACTCGATACTGACCAAGAAATTAATTCAATTAATTCATTCGCAGCAAAATTTCACATTTGGCACATCCATACGAAAACGTCAATTTAGCACCCATTCAACTTTTGGCTTCTGTCACGCTTCAATGAATACACCAAAAACTTATTTCTATCTTCAAACAAATAGACAAATGCATAAACTTTCAATTAAAATAATAAAAGTTTTGTAGACATTTATATCCAATCAAATATAAGCAATCTAAAAAGCTATCCTTATCAAATTTTGAGTAGTATATTATAGCATAGTGTAAGTATATTGAGAATTGGAGTAACCAATATGAGATACAACCAGTTCTTCCACATTGCATGTTATCTTTTCATTACATGCATTTCCAGAGAACCCAGCGTAACAAAATAGAGACTGCAGTCTTCGAACAAATGGCCCGGGGGGAACTCCTATCCGGGTAAGTATGAAATACGACGAATTATGATAATTTTTTTCGCGTGAATTTCCATTTATACAAAGACAAATGCATGTTATTTCTTGTTTCAAACAGCGTTTATAATATCTAAGATAAATTTATAAACGCAACTGTTATGACTGAACAGTTATATATACATATTGTGATGCTTCCAATCGTTGATGCAGATGTATATCAGCCTCTTTTTTATCTTTACATTTTTGTCTCCGTGTGTTTAATTATGGCTGTTATGTTTGTAGACGGTGTTGGTAAGGAAGCGGACTAATTATACGTACGCCCCGCCCCCTAAAATTGCCCAAGCAAAGTTTTTTTTCTATCATGAAATATGATATTTACATGAAAATATATATAAATGTCAAAACCTTCGCACGCTGCGCGTGCAATATGTTGCGAGTACAGTAACACAATGGCATAACATACAATTCGCCCTGGACCTGGACTCCTAGCCTACTTCTTCAGTTTCCGCCCCCCCCCCCTTACTAGAAATCCTGGATTCGCCTATGCTTTGTATTCTATGTTATGATTATTATTTTTTGTATTCTATGTTAACAGACAGCGTAATGACAGCTTATTTCCAACACTACGAGTAATCGAACCTTCATGTGTCATCGTTCTATTTGAACGAACGGTAGCGTCAAGGTTTTCATGTTTTATGAAAGAGCTGGACCAAATGCCGTCTATGTTTTACACAACGTTTTATTTGGATGACGAAACAGCGCCCAATTATTCACATGAACGGATATATACTCGACATTTGCAACTACCTACCATGTTCACTTCCTCGATAAACAATACAATATGTCAGGATTTCGTAAGTTTTAAGTTTCCTTTGTTTATTCCATTAGATTCATCGCAATCTAAGTACACAAAGTACTGTGTAACTTCGTTATAGTATTAAGTCTGATTCATGTTACAATGTATCTGGGACCTTATAGTAGAAGACAAGAATATTTGTAGATACATATACATTTCGTATTGGAATGAAAGAAAGTATTAGACAAATAGTCAGCATTAAATATGAGGCAGCTGATTTTAGTATACCCATCTATCTACGCTTGGGTATAGAAATGTACTCAGTGTAATGTCAGTGTCAGTAATTTTCGTATTGTACGATAGTGAAATGAATTTATCTTGCAAACTATCTTGATGTAAATTGATGAATCAACATTTGTTATTGATTTCTAGCATTCCATCTTGCACATAACATGCACTTTTATCCCATTAACTGCTATTTTATAGGTAATAAAATCGAAAATTCGATTACAAACGCGTTCAAAAGCGCGAATGCCGATTGTGATAATGGACGCGCGTGTAAATGTTTGGGGCCGATCATAGACATTAGAAGCCTGCTCGTAATCGATAATCGTCGGGTACCAGTCATGATACGCCTAAAACGGGTCTATTTCTGTTACAATTTATAGTAACCAATGTACTAAAATAGAACTTGTTTCTGCATCGTAAAACATATCGGTTTCATATCGCTGTCAATGCCGGCAACAGGTAAGATAAACATAATGAAAACATAATTTAGAATGTAATAAGTTCTATGTAACGTCGATTGAACAATTGAAAAACTAGAATCTAGTGCGATTTAATATTATGTAGTAAATATCCAACGAACTACATTCTGTCACCTTTGATAGCATTTTTCCGACTCGAAAGGACGCAAAATCTCGGTTCTATGCTACATCGTCTTCTGATTCTTTTTTATCCAGGTGATGTTTTTTTCCATTTAGCGGATCTGAAGTGAATACACAGATCGTGAGGACGTTCGGTATATTTACGTTATTTTAGCAGATTTTGCAACAGTAGATCGATAGTACGGGGTATTCGATGAAATAGCAGCAATGACCTCATACATCAAAACAAACCGCTAATTGTTACATAAAATATCACGTACTATCTAAATATAAGGTGTTCAATTGTCATCGATTCGGTGTCGGTGACGGGACCTTATGACATTGCAAAAGACGGAGTAGTAAGAAAGCAGTAGAATGACCTGCTACAACATCTTGCTTATACCAGCAAAGTTTATATACAGAGCTGTGTATACACTATACAAAAATTTACATATTATTTTAACACTATCATTCGCTTTGATTTGCGTGGATAATTAGAAAACAACAAGACAAGTGCATAGGGTCTTGCCACCTACTTAGAATACGATGCGGTGCGGGCTTAAAATGATCGTGGCGATGGGATTCGAATGTAAAACGATTTGCATACGTGTCGTAATGCTTGTACGTCCGTTACGCCGTCAGTAGTCGATGCATCCTTTGCTTTTAAGGTTTATGCCCTGTAATTCACTTCCGGTAAAGCCGACAAATATCGGCACTGTCGGCTATTTTCGGGAAGAAAATCGAAGAGTACTTCGGGATTGATCGGTTCAATTCGGAATGGGGAATTCTCCAAGAAGTCACGTGACAATTTGGAATTTCCCAACATGGCGGCTCGCGATTGTCAAGGGAAATTTACGAAGAAATCGAGTAAACGCAGCTTTTTTTGGAGCAATAAGTCAGTGTCTGACCAAACATACCACAGGAAATCTAATTGTGATGGACTAAATTCTTCCAGCAGCAAATTTGATTCATTGAGTGATGAGTTACGGGCGAATTGTGATTGCGATGGGTGGAGACGAGGTCGCCGAATAATTGAGTTGTGTGTTTTGCTTGACAGCTTGAAGTTTTGCCGAATGTGTAAACTTGGACCCGTTCCTCTAACATGCTACAGTTTATTAGGTGAACTAAGAAAGGGTTTAGGCGGATATTTGTATGTTCGATGCATGAACTCAGATTGTTGATGTATCAATCGAGTGCCTTACGGAAAAACTCATAGATTGAAGAAAAAAGGCATGCCATGCTTTGTCATTAATACCAAGTTAGGAACAGGTGCATCATTATTAGAATAATGGATAATTTGTCTGCTTATTTTAGCATAGCATGATATACATCAAGTAATGTATAAATACTTAAATGAATAAACCTGGAATAAGTAATGTAGTGATTGTTGGGACTGAATTACGACAGGCGCCTAAATAGTTCAATTGTTAGAGCTATGAGCTGGTAATCAGGTGGTCTTTTTACTCCTGGTTTACCATAGTAACTTGTCATACATATTCTCAAAATTTTGTTGGTGCTGTTATTATGGATGATGATGATAATAATGATGAGATTGGTAACAGTGATGATGATGATGATGACGGTGAGAATATCGAGTTTAATTTGGCATGTTTGTCAGAAGTTTTTCTTCTACATCTTTCTGAAGATAACTTTTAGCACATTGATTTATTTGCATCACATGAATTTGAGACCAGTTGACCAATTTCATTGATGTTGCTTTTTTCAGCAATGATTGATGGCCTTGGTTGATCTGGCCATGTGAACAACATGCTGTCGACACTTAACATAAAGCCAGTTCATCATACCCATAGCAATTTGCAGCTTATGGAAAGACGGGCTGGGGCATTTGTCAAATCTGTGGCAAATCGTTCAACCAAAGACTGAAAGAGGCAGCAAAAGAAGCATTTACACAAGAAATGAGGTACAGTTTAATGTTCATTTACAATTTTAAGTTTTTATTGCACCAAAATGTTTTTCAGTAAATTTCATATATATTGTTGATTCTTTTATCCCAACTACATATACAGAACAAGGAAATATTGTTGGCATTTAGGATATTTGTCTATTTTCAAAGATTTATGATGGTTTTTACATAGGGCAATAAAAGTTTAGAGCTTCTGCATCATCATTCAAGTCTTGGACTTTTTAGAATATATGGTAACACAATTGCTGGTAACATGGTTATATTTTTTGAACATTTAGTTGAGCTATAGATAATGTTTTATATTAATTTGCAGAGACAGAGGAAGAATCCCACCAGGCTGAAAAGTGTATGGATACACTAATCCCAGACCTTGGCATTGGACTTTTACCTGGTTCATCACCATCTCTGAGGTAGGTACTGTAGATGTACACCTGTGCTTTTAACCAACAGTTTTTACAGTAATTTTCTTTGTATACTATGTCTTTGTTTAATTGATTCCACAATTCAAAACTCTTTGGTATAGTTCTTAAAATGTTTAACCCCACAATAATAGTTTGATAACTGGAATCATAGTGTAAAGTTCTTATTGCAGAGAACATCTAGAAGCATGTGCTAGTCAGAAGCCTAGGGACATAACACCTCATACCACTTCACCACAGTCAAAACTTCCTACACAGATAGAAGAAAGGTATGACTGTTTGAACAATTAATATTCATACTTTAGTATAACTTGCTTGACTAGTGCAGTAAACATTATTGTGTATAGTGATCTGTAACTGCAACAATCATTTGTTGAATCATTTGTTCAGCCACTGCCTTTTTGTGCTGTTATTTATGAAAATGCATTCTGAGCAATCTAAATTAATTTAACATGTCATTTCAAGTGGTACAGCAGTTAGGTATTTATGGTTATTCAACTATTGTAGTTGAATCGATATCATAAAGCAAAACAAATAAACATATAGAAGTCATCTTTAACTTTTCACTGTGTTCAACCTGTATATTAACTTTTTCTTTTTATTCTCAGGAAGCCATTACAAGCAAGGAAAAGTTTGTCCAGCCTGTACCCATGTAAGACAAGGCATGGCATGTCTTGTGCTGTTAACACTGCCTGGCAGAAGCGGGATTTTGATGTCTCACTTGTAAGTTCTATTTTGTATTGAAAGAACTAGCATGAACAGTTATGACTAAAATTATGGTATACCATGTAGAATTATTGTCAGCCTTAATTTTATTGTTTTACTGTACATAATTTGAAACACTGGAGTAGGAACACACTTTTAGATCCCACTCACCTAGTGGTCCAGTATGACCAAAATGTGGTTTGCATTGTCTCATGTGATAAAAAGACTATCATGTAGTGTAATGCACTTTGGTGTCAGAATATAGACTGTAAATTTTGCTGTATTGCAATACATATATGAGAATCATAATCTTCATAGCCGTTACCTTTGTTTGAATGTTATATTGTCATGTCATTCCAGCTCACACATTTTTGATGAGTAAGGCCAAGTATGGGAAAAAAGTGGTCAAGAGCTTGTTAAGTCATCGGTCATGTGCAACTTGCAAGTGGTGGAAACGAAATAGACCTGGTCAGCCAGTAAATACATGCCAAGCCTGACCAGTTTTGTGGACAGTTCTGCTATGAAGACTGCTACTGCAGAAAACATAGCAGCATCTGGACTAGGTTCTTTACATCTAAAGAAAATATTTGAACGATCTGGAGAGGATGGTCTGCACAATACATTCACGACAAAGAATATTGAAGGTCAGCTGCGTGTTACCAACTGTAAATGAACATTACAAACAGTGATTCCAAATTTAGTAAAGTTCTTTGAAAAGAACTAAGTATGTATATATGTTACAACATCATAGATAGTTCTTTCATGTAGCTATTACTAGTTATTGTCTGTACAAAATGTTTTTGTAATGTTAAGATATTGTAACAGAAATTTATTTTTAGTAACAATGACCCTAACATTGACCCAGTGGTTCCTAAAAGCAAATTTGGGTTTCTTCTTTTTCTTCAGGTAAGACAAACCTGACATTTTTTTTTAATATTTTATTACTGACACTAATTATATCGGAAATTAATTTTCATACATGAATTAAGTTGTGCTGTAGATGATAATTTTATACATTATATGTATCTTTTCTGATGAAACGGTGTTGAATTATTACTACTGAGTGATATGTTTTGTTTTATAAATGTCTCTTTATGTGCATTTTGCAAAATAATGGACACATGCTGTTATTGTTAACCATGTTGTTTCATAATGATGTTCAAAATAGTTTTCCTTTAAATCGTTATTTTCTGTTTTAAGACGTGTAGTATCAACAGATTTTTACATCAAATATAAAAAAAACAAAACGGTCAATGTTTTTTATATTTCTTTCTTTGAAAACCACTGCATTATAGACAAATTTAAAGAATATTTCAAGTCTGTACCTCTTTTCCTTCGTGCAGTGTATAGTTTTGAAGTTTGTGTCATGTTTACAATCTTGTGAAATCTGACATTTTGCCGTGAAATGGCAAACGCAAAATAAATATCTATTGTTTACTATAATCTTTTTAAAAACATTTAAACTGTTTATTTCTGTAGTACTATGTATCTTGCAATGATACATAACTTGAAAAGTATGTTTTAAATGATAATTAATAAAAAAATGATACTTATGATGGTGTTGGTCAGTTTTCGGAACATTACATTTTGGAGTCGTATGGTAGGTCAGACAAATTAGTCATATCTCCATTATTTGACGGTGAAAACTTTTTATAATTCACAGAGATGTTTCTCATACAATGTACTAGAGGTCTGTAAAACATTTTTTTGATTTCTGATTGGTGACTATTACGCGGGTCAAACCTTAAGACTGAAGTCTTAACATTCAAAAGGTCTGTTGTTATCTCACAATACTTACAGCTATATATTCAATCGATGTGCCAGCAACGCAAATGCCGACCGTTTGGAATTTATTAAATTCTTGCTGTGATCAGTTACTGGAATTTTTAGACGTATTTCATCTTCATGATAACGTACAGGCATGGGGTTATTGCCACACAGGCTGTTATTATTTATTATAGCCCCCTCTATATATTAAAAAATACACTTATAATTTTTCAGGTACATATGGCAGACAATAGAGAATCATCAGTGGTTGCGCACAGCGAAGGTATAATTGTTTCTATATAAGCAGGCTTGTATTTAATCCCTTTAAAGAAGATTGGCTCAGTATATTTTATTTACATTCGAGAAATGTTATAACAAGGTGGAAGGTTGGTGGTGATGGTTACTATGGTTATGCCGCGGGTTGTAGCAAGCCGCGATCGTCCAGGAATTAATATAAAACACTCTATATGTTGGTACATCTTTACATGACGATTTACAGTCGTGTTTAGAACTTATATATCGTGATTTACTATACATCACGCTTTCCTAATGTTCAGAATCACGAACCTTTATAAATAAATCGTCATAAAATCAGTATTTTAGGCAAATTCGATGATATACTATTTCTAAAAGTATTTCAATATAACCAATGATACGATAATTTAATATTGAATATTTGGCCGTAAACAAGTCAGGCAGGCTATTTTCGTATTTTAACGAAAACAATCTGCCTAGACCGAACCCATATCCGAAAATGATTTTGTAAATTAAAAAGAATATTTTCGAATAATAAACTAGATGTATTTCTAATTTTCGCTATCTGGTCATATCCCTTTCTCAATGTACCCATGAAAAATATCAAATCGGTCTGACAGCGGAAAACGTGGGAAATTATCAGTAATTTTTTCCCGGCTCCTAATGTTTTTCGTGAATTGCATTTTCCGGATCTACCGTGTTTTAGACTATCCCAATACAACGCTATAAATAGCTACTATACTAGGGTGTTGCTCCGAAAATAGGTTGGGAAAACCAGGTTATTGCTGCATCACAATCTGTAAGTAATAACGTTTTGGACGGGGTTTTTAATGCTTTTTTTTGCGCCATAACCAAACACGCATTTCAGGTTGATATCTCGAGATGAGAAGGAGACATTTAAATATACTCTCGATGATTTAAAAAAGTTGATTAGTTTTCGGACAATTTTTTCGTCTAAGAAATTAGTCGCTCCATTCACTTGACTAGAAGTCAATGCAAAGTCGTTTAAGATTGTATTTTATTGTAATTTCAAACATGAAATGCTTTCTTATGATTATGATTCATTAAAATCTTTTCTTAGTGCTTTGAAATTTTCTTTCGTTTCCAGGTATGCAATTCTAGCAACTGCTAAGTGCAAAATCTCGCCTTTGCGATATTAAACGAAAGTGCAGTCTTCGCGAAAGTCGCCGGACCGCCGGTTATGACCGACGAAATTCAGTTCGGTCTGACAATAATCAAAGTTTGCCTGTCCTCATGATCGTCGAAATATTCATATTATCTGGTATGAAATCAGCGCGTACAAATAATTTCTTCCAGTTCACAACGCGCTGGTTGTTTAAATGGCGAAACAATAATATTTCTGTGTCACTGATTAAAATACACAGCTCTCTCACCTTTTAGTGCGTTATATAAGACTGTTTGTTCTTCGAAACCTGTTTAATTCAAGCAAATAACCTTCCTCAAGAAAAGAATTATGAAATTGAGGCTACCGAAAATAAAAAGCATTAAAACCTTTGATTTTTATTGTTTACTGCTAATATTTTTCGGTCTGGCCAAAATTGATTTCGTCCAGCGAAATATTACTGGTGCCTGACCAAATGTCCAGCACTTTTTTCCCACTTTCACGAAGATTGGAAAGTGTCAATTCCAAAATGTTTTTATTTGCACAGTGCAGAATTCCCCCAAGAACATGTCCACATTGTCTGAAATTCAGTCTGTTCTGGATAAACAGACAGTTAGGTTTAAGGAGGTGTTTCATACCCGTTGGTTAAGTTTTGAGAGCGCTGTAGACGCTTTGGTCAAGAACTATCCCTGCCTCTTGTCAGTTTTTCTTGAGGAGAATTCGTTAAAAGCTCTCTCTCTTTACACACCCATCACAACATACAAGTTCTTGTATGTGGCCCACTTCCTGTGTGATGCACTAAAACCATTGGCAATTTTGTCTAAGATGTACCAAAAACAAGACCTGACTTACTCTGAAGTTTCTCCCCTGCTTTCATCCACTATTGAAGGTCTTGAAGATCTGAGGGATAACAGATCTGGGTGCACTTTAAAGAAGTTCCTGAAAGTCAGTCCCCAGGAACCTGAACTAGATGAGGCTGGGTTGTACACATTTGAATTTGAAGGCCACACCTTTAGGGATAGTGACAAACAACGAACAGAAGCTCGCATTATTTGCAGCCAGTTCGTTGACAACATGGTCAATGCCTTGAATTCAAGATTCTCTGACAACAGTGACAGGGCTGTTCTGTCATCTATGAGTAGACTCTTTGATCCCAAGGTCAAGGTCTAAGATGTTTCTAGAGACTTGGACAATGTCTCTGAGTATTTAGACTCTGTAGGGTTTGAAGGCTCAAGATCAGAGCTAGCCTCCTTTGTGTCCTATTCCAGAGCTTGCCACAGCAATGGAAATGCTTCTGTTACTGATTCTGCATCAGCTGCAAATCTTGCCATTAGAAATAAGGAGTCATATCCGGCATCTGCTGAAGTTGCTGAGAGAATGCTTGTGGCACCTGTGTCCACAGTAGATTGTGACAGAGGTTTCTTGAAGCAAAATCTAATAAAAACAAGTTTGAGAAATGGACTTAGTGTGAAAATTTTAGATAATCTTATGACAATTTCTATTGAGGGACCAGCAAAAGACTTTAATTTCAAGGGAGCTTTTGATTTGTGGGCATCGAAGAAGATGAGGCGTATTCTGCTTTAATGAGTGACAGCAGGTGTGATTTAGACTATATAATGTTATATTTTGTGTTCAGATGCGTGATACTGTAGTGATATTCCACATTATTATTCCATATAATGTAGTGATGTTTTTATTTGATATAATGTTATATTTTGTAATTTTGAAAATAAAATGTATTAAGACTTCAGAATTTTTTTTTTCAGTATTTGAACAGAATGTTTAGTTTTTGAGTGTAAAGTTCATTTGAAATGTAATTTTGTGAAATCCTTGCAGACAAGGTCATGGGTTTCACAAAACTACATTTTAGAATGAAGTTTAGACCCAACAAGGTAAACAACTGCCCATGGCTCTTAAAAAAGAAATGACATGTATGGCTTTTGAGAAATGTAATTTTCTGAATTTTAGACTCATTAAAGTAAGCACTTATCCATATGAAATGGTGCCAAAATGCACCTTCAGGCGATTAACAAGTGGCTACAACTTTTTTCGGTCCAGTGTGGGCCCTGGCACTCACTGTTCAAGCAAAAGATTTGTCATTATTTCTGCTTCATTTGGCTCTGATAAATGGTTTTTTTGCATATCTTTTTATTATAGTGAAGTTTAATTGTTTTACAATGTACCAAAAATGTTTCATTCTAAACATTCCTGGTTGATAAATTTCTGTGTTTTTTGTAACAGACAGAGAACAAAATTGACACATTAATCAAGTCAGTTGTGAAATAAAATCACTTTTGTAACCAAAAAAGTTTAAGATACTATGTTCACCACTACCAAATCAAATTTATTCTGAATCTTTCTTGTGCAAACCAGGTAAGTGGATGAAAATGAACAACGAACAAAACTTTTCAAATACAATTGATATTATTTCAAAATTTCTCACATGACACTGCATTGCTGAAAAACATTTTTAAAGTTCTGCTACTTTTGACAAAATAAAGTCATATGTCGATGACAAACTTATCTACAACCAACAATATTTTATTAATTTTGTTTTGAAGCAGATAAATTGTCAGCCACTGCAAGATAAATTTCCCCGGATGTCAATGTTCTTTTGATCAATTTCATATGGATATCACTGGTTTCTACACCTTTCTACTCATTAGCTAGGCCTGGCTTTGACAATTAGTAGAATATCAGTGGATGATAAACACTTGCATATCCCTGTATTATAGAGTCCCTGGTTCCAGTGATTTTCATTTTTTTTCTATAATTTCAGTCATTACAAGTATAAAAATTAATCAAATTTTGTTCTTGATTTTTGGTTTGCTAAGTGCAGTGATGTAGTTTTACTCATTCTGAATAACTAACTAGTATTAGAAATATATTTTTGTGTTTATTAGGTAACAGAGTTTGGTCCTTCTGCTTGATGGCTTTCAAAAGCTATGCAGCTCTTATTGAAGACACAGGTTGGTATATGTTCTGTGTTAAATTGTTAGTTTTAAGTCTTGTTACTTGCAGTGAATATCTGATTTATGAAATTACTCTTTCATATTAGTTTTATAATAATGATTATATACTATAAATGTTGAACATTTAATTAAATCATTTGTTTACATTTATCTACCAAAAATTTGTATATTACTCATGTAAACATGTAATTTTCCTCATCCAGAGATAAATACAACATTAAAAGATTTTAATTTCATAGAGAAACACATAATTTAATAATTTAAAAAAAATTTCAGTTGATTTGCCTTTACCTGCTGTCATGCATTCCTACAAAAAAACTGAACAACATGAGTTGGACACAGTTAATGAAACTTTTTGCAACAGTTATGTAGATGAGAGGGTACAGCGGAAAAATGCCCAGTTTGACGAAGTGGCAAAATGTGATTCTGTATTGACCTGTTCTAATCAAATGATAACAAAGTTGGAAAAACAGCTTACTATACCAGAAGCATATCTTGATAAGAAAGGAGAACAGAAAATGACGTGTGATGAAACTATTCACTTACCTGAATGTGATCTGATGAGTGTTAAATCAGCAGGTAGCTTGCAGTTCAGGGATGAAAATGAATTGAATCCAACTATTGAGGTTTATGATCAGTTACTTACAGGTAATGTCCAAACTCATGTTAAAAGATCTACAATAAAAGATTCTGTTAAGCCTGATTTATTTAATATTGAATAAACAGGATAGTTAAAAAAAACTTATGACTTATATAGTATTCAACCATGACTTTCTTGTATAGCATCAGTATTTTTTTCTGATTGTCACTATGAAATGAAACACTAAGAACAATTCAGTTTTTCCAATTCATTTGCTCAGATGTTAATCAATCAAGTCAAAGCAAATTGGAAGAGAAATTGATTTTATTCCAATTTAAAATTCTATAAAACTCATATTTTTATTTGTACTTTTGTTACAGAAGACCAGAGAGTTGTTAAAATTCAGGTGGTATTAGAAATACCGAATCCATGTAGACCTTACAAACGTGTACTTACTACTGATATGGAGGTTTTTGTTCCTTGGTATGACTTATTTTTCAAACTGGCATGTATGAAGAGTCCTGATTATTTAATGTAGTTAACTTAAGCTAAATTGGTGTTTAATTCTCAGGGCTTTCACTAGACATCAAAAGTTGATCCATGGCTGATGCTAATCCGAAGAGTCTACAAAATTTTCTTCTAATTTTATTGTAAATTTGACCCTTTGGTACATGTTCACAAGTAGCCGCGGCCGTGGTCCAGTGGTTAGTGCGCTGGACATGGGACCGGGAGATCCTGGTTCGAATCCCGGCCGCGGCAGGTCATACCCTTCCATGAAAATTTGACAAAAATGTCAATTTTCCTCCATATGTGGAGAAGTTGCCGGCTCCTTGTGGAAGGGTAAGTTAGTACTCGTTGGTATATAGTCCAGGAAAACTGGTTAGGTGAACCGGTCGCTGTATATAACTGAAAAATTGTTGAAAACCGGCGTTAAACCCCAGTGAAACAAACATATTCACAAGAGTCAAAAGTGTTATTTTACTGATTTCAAGAGTCAAAATGCTGTTTAAAGGGTCAAGTGAAAGCCCTGGTTCTTATTCCTGAAGTTGATTGACAGTATCACTGTTTCTTCTTCCATTGATATTTTTCACTATGTAATATATGCTTTGTGAAAAGTGACAAAATTCCATTCTGCATTGACCCTAATCTCAATAGCATCAGATTGAAACTTTTTGCTCACTCTCTTACTGAGTATAGCACAAAATACATTATAGCAGACCTAACTATTTAATGAGCAATTAAAAACTTAGAATTCTAAGTGTGAAACTGAAGTGGAGGAGGAACAACTGTTTATAGTTTCTTGGTAATTACTTCTAACACTAACTGATTTCATTCATTTCAATGAATCTTGTAAAATCATGTTTAATGGTGTTACAGTCACAATTGTTTTGGCACAAAAATTTGGTTTCTTAATTTCTTAATGAAACCCTGTAGTTTTTATTTTTCAAAATTTTCAACTTTTGACCATGGAAATGTGATTGGTCTGTTGAAATATTGTCTATATGACTGATAACACCACATTATCAATACATAATTCATCCCTTTTTAGCAATTGCATGAAGTAAAATTTCTCAAATATTTTTATTTAGCCTGTGTTTATACAGTAGACAAGTATATGAAATGATAAAAATTATATTTTTTTTCAAACAGCGATGCACAAAAGGTACTGGTAGGGAAAGAATCCACAAGGACAGATGCTAGTAAGTAAAAGTCTGAACATTCAATAAAGCCTGATTGAACATTAGTCATTAAAATTTAACTAAGTTAATGCAATTACTTACTATACGTTTTTAATCAAATTAAAGTGGCAGATATTTTTCAGATTTCATGCATATTTATCATTTTTTCAGAACATTCATATGAAGAAAAGGACTCTCACAATGTGCATAATGAGCCTGTTCCGCTTGAAGGTATATTTATAGATTGTCTTGCATGTATTTTTGGTGTGGCTCTTCATGTATTCGGTAGACATTCTTTAATTCAAGCTTGTTGGTACTGATGAATTCAGTTCCATCTGAAAGGCATTAAGTAGTTGTTTCCCTTGTATATCTGGTATTTAATTTTGTGTTCATGTTGTTTGTAGTGATTTTATTATGTTAGTATAACTGAATGTACATACTAATTTAATGATGTACAATTTGTTACAGATAAGGTTGCAAACAAATTCAAACAATTGTTATTGTCATAAGTTTGCAATGTTGTCTTTACATGTGTGTTTACATGTTAAGGTCAGTGACAGAGGTGATATATTCTGTAAGGACTATACTTCAAATGAATATACACTTACTTGATAATGGCTTGTATAATCATAGAGAAGAGATGATTATTAAATTAATTTGGCTATCCTTATCCATGTTTCAGGTGGACCATGTATAAACGATGACTGTCACAATGTTGAGAATGATGAGACAAGTAGGCTTAAAAAACCAATGTTTCCTGCCATTTCATTGATGATATGCTCTTATGGTAAGGGACTTAACTATAGTTATTTATACATGACTAGTGATATTCTTCAATTTTAGGCATTTTACTTTATACTGATTTATTCACTTATACTTCATTTCCAGATACGTTTGGAACAATTGGTTACATTTTAAATTGGTCAGATTACTGTCCATAGATTGAGTGATTCAAGTGCTTACTGATTTGTTAAACTACTGTCTTTCATTTCTGATCTTACAAATTAAAATTATCTCTAAGATTGGCACATCAAAAACATCTTTATATTCCTAAAGCAAGGATTAACATTTTTAGAAAGTCATTGGATTACTCAGGACATAAATTATAATTATCCAAATTCACCAACTAAATACATTGTGAGGTTTTAAGAAGGCCTGTCTAGAATCGATGGCCTCTAGTGGATAGATTTATATAAAATAAATACATTTAATAAATTTAACTATCTTTATCATAGTTACAGGTGGACCGTGTAAAAATGATGACTGTCACAATGTGAAGAAAAATGAGTCTTATGGGCTAAAAAGACCTATGAGGACATCTAGTACATTTACAGGTTTTCTGACAAATGTTTATGGTAAGGGACTTCAATAAAGTTATATATACATGACTGGTGATATTCTTTAATATAAGGCATTTTACTTTATTCTGATTTTATTCACTCAAACTTCATTTCCAGATACGTTAAGAACAATTAGTGACCTGAGAAATTGGTAAGATTACTTTTCTTTGACTGTTTTTTTTTTCTGATTTTGATCACTTAGTGACCATCTCAAAATTATGATCACTTCATTATATAAACAACATATTGTATTGTTTTTCAATATTTCTTCCATATTTCAACATGATACTGAGACCACTGCAATATTAAGACCACATTCCCAGATCTCTGTGGTGGTCTTAATATTGAAGTTTTACTGTACTGTGAACATTAA
Source organism: Lutraria rhynchaena (assembly GCA_008271625.1). Classification (NCBI taxonomy): domain Eukaryota; kingdom Metazoa; phylum Mollusca; class Bivalvia; order Venerida; family Mactridae; genus Lutraria; species Lutraria rhynchaena. The sequence goes on along the minus strand of VIBL01000242.1, from coordinate 227,352 downwards.
TTCTGCGGAATGTTACTTATGATTACACTGAATGTACGTAAATCTAAGAGGCCATATTCTCTGGAATAAGTACAATAATTTCATACTGTAAGAAGAATGAAATTGATGTCTTTTGCAGAATAGTGCAGTGTAACCCCTGCAACTGGACTCTCTAAAACCAGAATTCTCTGGAAATCAGAAGATTTTTCAAGTCCCATTTTTTGTTTTCTACAGTCAATAGTTCTCTGAAAACCAGACTACTCAGAAAAACATACTTGAATCAGTCTGGAAGGGGTTCTTTCAGGGGTTATACTGTTAATTGACCTTTTTCCCTCTTTATTCGAATGATAAGGATATGTTCATTGATAAGAAATATAATTTAGTTTGGTATAAGAAATGTTCATTGGTTATATTCTGGGGCGTAGAAATGAGACGGGAGTTGGAAAAATCAACCAGCTCTTTGAGCATTCTTGCCAGCTACTTTTTCCGAAACCGCATTGAACCCCTGGACCCCCCCCCCTCCTACTTTTATTAACTTACCAGCTACATGAAAACATTTCTACATCCCTGCAGATTAACTCTTCCCCTTCATGAAGGTGTGTTTTAGCTGTTGTATAGTGTTTTAGCTTGTACTACTTTGCTACTTTATTGTTTAATGTGTAAAAAGTTCTCCCCTTATTATTTTTAGGTCTCTTATTCAATCTACAATCTTCAAAATTTCTGGTAAGTCAATAAAAAAATTTCATTTTTTACTATTTTCTGTGTGCATTGTTCACTTTGTTGGATTACAAAAATACCAAAAAATAAAGGTTAATGCTTGTTTTTCATTGCTTTGTAGTTTCTTGTTTCTATGATGTTAATGTGTGGAGGTGCGTCTGCGGAGAATGTGACCATGAAATGTACAACATTTGAGTTAGTTTTGTTACATGAGGGCTGGGACAATTCATGTGAGTATTTTTCCGTTATAATAAATGTGCAACTCTTACGTTAGGAACTATGGATGTCTCCATGGTTGAGTGGTTATGGTCTCTGTCTTGTAAAACCTAGCCCCACATGTCTTTGAATCCAAGCCGGGACCAAATTTCACGTGTGAGGAACCTGTCCAGCTGGCTTACTGAAGGTTGCACACATTGGGTCTTCCTTCACCGAAAAAGCTGGAAAAGTTGCCAAATGACACTTGCTGTTGGTGCAATGTTAAACCCTAGTGAAAAAAGAAACTTTCGAAATGCTGAAGTTCGAAAAGGTGTAGTAAGCTAACAAAGTTAAATTCATCTACTTTAATAACCTTTGATATAAATATAGTGTAAAAAAACACCTAATAAGTAGCTTGTGAATATTGCATTTGAAATTGTTAATAAGTAACAGCAAATTGAAATTTCATGACTACCCCAAATTATCATCTTTGAAATTAGCTATTAGTTTAAATTTATTGTATTTTATTGGTACATAGTTGATAGACCTTGGCTTATTTATCCTTTGAATGATGGTTATAAGCTCTTGATCGAGCCACCAAATGAAGACACCTGCCTTGTTAAGAGTGATTCTACGTTAATTAATAACTATGAACTAGGTAAGTTACCTTATGATGGCAATGATATATACTTGATAACTTATGACATTAAGATAATCCAGTAGTATTGTACATACATAAAAATTAAGCGTAAAATTTAAAATTGTAATTTTTGTTGAGAGAAGTTGAGAGAAAACGAGTATGGAAACTTGGCATTGTGATGCACAGGAACTTCAAGTTTACAGCAGTTTGTCTGCAAATTATATCACTGATTCTTAAATTTCCGTTTAATCAACAGCTATATACCAATAAACAATCGACAGGTTTTTTACTCTTTATTTTCAAGATATATGAAATATATCAATGTGTATGACATAGCATATGCATGTAAGCGGTAAATGAGCAAGAACAAAAAACATGAAAAAACTAGAATTAAGCACAGGAAAACAGAAAAATCTCCTGTTGACATAGGTACAAGGGCATTCACAACTACACTCAAGTTAGGGTACTCCTCTTTTGTACGTTTGCTCTAACATAGTAACCATTTGTTCTACCAATTTTTTCTTGTTTTGTGGTAGGCTTGCCAATAATTATCTACTCACCTCTTAAGATACACAGTCAACCATCTGCAGTGATAATACATTGATAAACTTCCCATTTGCCCCTTCTGTCAGTGGCCTGTTTGAAATTTTCACTAACATATCGGTCAACAATTTTGTACAATACCCAGGTGAAAGCTTATACGAAGCTTAGCACTCATTGCTCAGCAATGCTTCTCTAGACTAATTAGATATGGCCTTACAATTACAGCGGTAGGTGGAGCTTAATTTTGACAGTTGAATTTACCTGCTATGTGTACTGAAGTGTATCAATTGTTTACATGCTGGGAAACTCGATGATTGTAATGTTTATTTCATTGGGCTCCTGTTTGATGTCTCACTGGGGTCAAAATGTACATTGAAAGGCCAGTTGTTTTTTTTCTCGAATATTGCAGCAACTTTTTTTCGCTGACCTTTTAAAACATGCCAAAATGAACGATCTTTCAGCGAGTTCTTATCCAAAATTGCCTAGAAACGTGTTCCCTGGTGATTAAATCATTGTTTTGAGAATAACCTTGTAACTTTATTTTTACTATTGTTATTCAAGGGTTATCGATTTGTAAACCAGAGGAGATATGTGCTGTTGAATTTCCAGTGTTTAGTGAGAATTTAACTAGTGACTATTATGATTTATCCAAGTATGGCGGTCTAGTTTTCCTTGAAGAAGTATCTCTGTTGCTTCTGATGATATGTTTTATCATGGTTATTGGATTATTACTTTTCCCAAACAAGTGTAAGATTTGTTCATTTATTTTCTCTTGTATTCTTACTTCATGTGTTTTGATTTGTATAGCATCAAACTTTCTGAGGAAAAATCAAATTTTAAATTATGGAGTAGACTTTTCATACTGATGATAAAGTATGTAAGCATGAAATGTGTGTGAAAAATATGATATTTGTTTATAGTGAACACTATTGATTCTGATAATTTCTATGTAAGCTTTGAAACTACGTCACAAATTGTATTAATATATATTTGTTTGTTATAGGTCGAAACAAGTCTGACAGAAAATTCATCACCTACCAAAATAATAAGAATTTATTCTTATATGCTGTAACCACAGTGTCACTGATCATTGTGATTGTGTGATTGTGAAGATCAACATGGGAAAATATAGTTCAAAGCAAAAACCTGATGAAGTGTCCAACTCCTTACTCCTTCAGATAGGAGTTTGTCCAGCAATTTGTACCATGGCTAATTGTTTAATTTCATATGGGAAAAAATCATACTGTAATTAATTTGTATCTTGGCTAATTGTTTAATTTCATATTGGGAAAAAATCATACTGTAAGTAATTTGAGGATGGCATTTGCTATTTCAGACCAACTTTATTCTTATATCTGTCAACTTTTTACTAATTTCTTAAGGGACTTCAATTTTTACTCATTAGTGAGTCATTGCTTGCATCTGTTAGATGATGTTGATGTAGATCAGAGTTAAGATGTCCTCTTAACCCCTAATTTTGACTGAATCTTGAAGGCTGGTTTTATTGTTTATGATAAAATATAATTATGTAATTATTGTTGTATTTTTTATTTACAGCTAATGTAGGAACTAAAATCCTAAATGTACAATATGCCAACTTAACATTGACATGTGATTGGAAAGACAACATGGAATTAAATGTGTTGATTGTAATAGAACAACACTGTTCAATACCTACAAATATGTACCAAACATTTTGTGATGTATGTGGACCAAAACCAAATATTTCTGCCCCGTCTGTTGCCTATGATAAAAACAAAGGCAGACTGCCTTCATTTTATCTGTCTGGAAATAGTGAAAGTGAACATAATTCCTATAGAAACCAGGATGCTGTTGAATCTATCAGTAATACAGCAATGTCCAGAAGTTTTAAAAGTATGTATAAATTTCATTTTGTATTCTGTAATCAAAAATTGCTTTGATAGATAATTTCACAATTTCCAGCTTAACTGCACATATGTATATGTCTGCAATGGCTATTGCGAGCAAGCTGCTGTTATGAAATAAGTTTTTTATCCTGTTTGAGTTTATGTGGTACTAAAAGATTATGTAAATTGATAAAAATAAACTTGATAAACACTAAAATGACTAATTGGTCAAAAGTTGGAGGTGAAATATGTCTTGGTCAGGTCTGAAGACTATCAATAAACGGTAACTGTCAGATTCTTAATTCTTGTGATTATTGATGAGCACTTTATTTCTTTTTTTTAGATCGGAGTGCCTGTTGTATTATAATCTGTCTGTCTGTTCTTCTGTTTGTTGCCCGTGTTAACCACGTGCATGATAGCTATAGCTTGATGTTTAGGAAGATATTGATTTGGTTCAAGTTGCAAATATGCCTATTTCGGAGTCAAGGTAGTGCTAGGTTGGATGAAGAAATAGCTGATATGGACAATGAAAAATGTCAATCTGACCTAAAAACTGTTGAAAGTGCTGATGATGTAGATGCGGTAGAAGGTAGAATGTTTAAATGATATGATGTTTATGTATTAAGGGGGTCCAAGCATTGATGGGAATAAATGTACCTTGTCACTAAGGTCTTGCAAACCTTGTTGCTAAGATATCTTGCCTCCCCTAGGAAAATGTTATCATGGGCAAAATATGATGGGAAAAAGAAGATTCAGATATTTCAGTTTTACTTTATTTTAAGAACATTCTTTGGTTTGATACTGTAAATGTGAATTAACATATTAATATTATAAGTTAAAAATGAGACATTTAGACATAAAGAATTTTTTATGCTAGTTGTTTCTGTGTTGTAGATGAAAAAAGTCCAATAGTAAATTGTGAAATAACATGGGCACAAGAAACATTAAATACACAAGAATTGAAAAAAATACCACTGATACAAAATGTATCAGATTGTGTTGAAGTGCCATTACAGAAGACTGAAATTGAAGGTATGTATATAAAATATTTGCGGATACAGTCCTTCAGGATAAAATGGAAGGTTTGTTTCATGTTTTAATGATCAAGTAATGAAGATATCCTTTATATAATCCATCAACATTTTATCAGCTTCTTGCTTGAGATGTGGAGTTGATGCCAGTACTTCTATGTGCTTATCCCAAGATATTAATTCCACGTGAATAATTGAATAAAAACTAGCAAACATTGGTACAGAGAAGAAAACATCTAATAGCAAATACATGCAGTAATGATTCATAGCGTTAACTCCTTTCAAAACTCCACTCCAGTACATAAGATGCCAATTATATCTGGCTATGCTACTTACAGTGTAGTTTGCAATTTTTGTCACAAACCAGATAATACATATATATATTTATTTGAGAACATAATTGATTTGCATTGATTGCTTGGAAGTGTTGTTGAAAATGACTTGTTTGTTCTTCATCTGTTGTTTAATGGCCCATTCAACAGCTACGATCATTTTAGAGCCACCTCAGAGAGAGGGGAGAAGATACAGGAGAACCAGGTCTATATATCCCTACTCTTTTCAAATAGACTTCTTGGTTTTTTAATGAGCCTGAAGTAAAGCAATAGCACTTGGCTCACCTTTTTTCTGTGATTTTCTCAGAACAATACTAGGATGAAAATGATCTGAGAGATATTTTTTTATTAAATTTCTGCTGTCTTCTTTATCATTTGTACTTCATTCATTCATTTTGTGTGACAAAAATAAATAAAAAAATTTAAATATGTTATTAGATTTGTTGTTAGTATGAAATGATTGAAAGACTTTTATTTAAGGAAATCTCAGCTTTTGCTGTGTTACAAAATACAGAAAAACCTCAATAATGAGACCACCTTCAGGACCCAAAATATTGGTCACAATAATGAGGTGGTCTCAATATGAAGTTGATTTATGTGGGAATTATTGGAAGCCGGTCTGAAATAAGTGGTTGTTACAATATCGTAGTCATAATATTGAGGTGGTCACTATTTGAGATTTTACTGTAATAAGCTAATGATTATATTTGCAATTTGCTTTTTGTCAGATTTAAGTCAAAGTCCTAATCAGTATCCTGATTCCGGATTTTTTCATCTCTTATACTTATGGAAATTTTAATATTCAAGTGAATGGTATAAAATGTTGGTATTCAGTGCTACCTGTCTATTATTCATTGGGACTTTCATGTTGCTTTTCCGTGTTTTTTTAAACTCAACCAATATGTAAACCAGCACAATTTTTTCTATTCATATTCTTTTTGCAGAAATTGGCAGTGACTGTGTTGATGTACAAAAGCGATGTGTAAGTCGATAATTTTATACATCTCGTTTTGATAATGTTCTTTAAAAGCTTTCTTCAGAAACTCGGTAATAATTTTACCTTTTATTTCAATTACAAGTTTGTATATTTAAAACTTCAATTCAACAATGACACAATCCATTTTTTAGCACAATTTTTTAGTTAGTCTGTTTTGAAGAAATAGTTAAGCTCTTAAGATCTCTGCGTCGTCATTGTTGTCATGCGAAAACATAAATGTGGCCTATTACTTAAACACTTTAAAAGGCATCAACATGACACTTGGAGTGTCTTGTCCCTTTGTTTCTTAGGACTTTGCGTATTAAATTGGAAGATATAAAACAGACCACTCTACAGAGCTTTAGTTTTATAATTGTTCTCAACACTGATTGATATCAATATAGTTTGTTGAAATTATGTATAACTACATGTACTTTAAAACCTGAATAAATATCATGTCATTCTCATTTTCTTTTTAGGACCAACATTGGATTTTTTGTAAGTTGCTTTCTGTTTTATATTTGCTTAATTTGGAAATTATGGTATTGGGCCATCTTTGAAAGTTTTTTTTTCATTAATTTTTATGTAAACATGATATGCTTGTACTGAAAATGGAAAGCTGGAATAAGTAATGAATTGTTTTTGAGTAGTTGTTGTGTGCATGAGTGGCAAAAAGGGCGGTTTATGATGTTCGACCAAGGATGGTACGATAATTGTTGTTATGATGAATGAATTGATGATAAATGAATAATGACTGATCCAAAAAGGAATACTTTGCTAGTGATAAGAGAAATGCATGTAAAGACATTCACAATGCGGTACATGGAGGAATATGAAATACACACATAAATGTGGATTTTGACCACATGACACTAACTTCATGTGACTGTGGTAACATAATTTCAAATCATTAAATAAACACAGCATTAATAATGAGTTACAAAGTGCATGCAGTCATAAATGTTAATATTTTTGTATACATTTCATTGACATGATATTAATAACACTTTTGTTAAATATCTGAATTTTGTTCTGTTTGATTTAATAGCTAAGTTTGTAACAATGCCTCGTTTTTTATTGTTCATTTGTCAGCTAAATCATATTCACAAACTTAGCTAGCAACACAAAATTTAATGGTATTATGTAATTAAGGAAATACCTATTTCCTGTTCCTCCAAAAGAAGTTTGTTTTGTAAAATAATTGCTTGTAAATATGGAACAAATGTTTGTTGTTGGTTTATGAATAATAAATTTCAAGTATAATGAAAAGCAGTATTTTGTCGTATGGTACTTATAAATAATCTTTTGAGTTTAATTTACGTTTTTTTTTTCTCTATCTTTTGATAATTTGATGTATAAAGAAATATGGTTCCGTATTTCAGTGATAATGTTTGAATCACATGTAAAAATTATAATTTTTTAGCCACTGATTCCTGCGAAGCACTTTATGATGAACTCACAGATTCGCTATCCTTGGCTGGAACACAAGATGTTGACAATCATATTATCTACTTTTTGGAAGAATTTAAGGCAAAATTTCAGAAACATCAATTGTCAAGTTTCAGAGTTTTTAAATCAGGGACTACAAAACATGAAGTAGACTGCTTCATCATCTATGATGAATCTGCTTATGATGTTGTGGGTATATCACTGAAAAACAGCCTAGGGAGAGAAACACTTGTAAGTGAAAATACACTCATTAAGAAGACAGGATTTGTTCCTCAAAGTTATGATCTTGAGATTGAAGATCTAAACAATCAAGAAATGAGTCTTCATGTTTTTCCTGTGATGAGCGGTCCTAGAAATGAACCACAATATACCCGTAACAAACTGGAAGTACTAGTTATTGAACAATCTGGTTATAATGCAGATTATCTTGATCCAACAGAAGTTGTCAGCGTTAAAAAAACAGCTGCTGATAAAAAATTGAATGTGTTAACTGACATTGCTACTGGTGTGTATGATTACTTCAGTAACAATCAGAGTGAAAATACTACTGTTATTGAGGAAAGAAGTAGTTTGTTAACTGACGTGAGTGGTGCTGAAAATGTCTATGAACCTCTTTGCAAAGAGGTAAAAACTGCTTCAACTGCTAAACAACAAAAATGTGAAACCTTCATTGATGTTGATGATGATGTATATATGGCTAACATTAGGCCACTGTCGATTTTGTCAGAGTTCATTGACCTTCCAGCACATTCTCATATTGATGCAAGCTATTTGAGAACATTAGTATATCGTATTGAAGAGCCGTTACTGGCAGTAATTGATCGCCTTGCCAGTGATGAACCTCCTACGCCTCATATTTCAATGAGGTATGAGCTTTTGCGGTTTTGCACCCTGAGAACATACCCCAAGGGAGATAAACCATATTTGATCAGACTTGCTGCGGCAGGATTTTACTATGCGTCTGATGGTGATGGTGTGGTCTGCTATTGTTGCGGAAGCAGACGTTACAATTGGACTGGGCATGAGGATCCTATGAAAGTCCATCAAGGGATAAAGCCAAATTGTAAATTTCTTAAAAAGAATGAAGAAGTAAATGTACCTGTTGAATATATCGGACCATTAACAATGTCTCTGTCAGCTCTTGATGCCATTCCTGAACCAAATAGAACACAAGAAGGACAAGAAAATGTTAACAGGGAATATGCACCTGATAGAAATAATGACAGAAATCAGGAAACACTCCACGAGCAACAAACTCTAGGTTTGTGAAAATAACATACATGTTCCATTTTATTTCTCCCCTTCTACATGTATGTAAATATAAAATGAAGTTAAAGTATGAACAGTTACTGAAATCATGTTTTGGGGAATCACAAATTATAAAATACAAGATGATTATACATGTACATATTTTTTTTATTTTTTGTCCATTTTGATAATTTTGTTTGCTCAAAAAGTATGTTAGTTTCATACAGGAATTTTTTACCAAGGATTTCATCTGATTTTTTACGTATGTCTTTTCCATATGTTTAATCTATACGTAGGTGTTTACGGTATGTAGAGTGAATAATACTCTTATACTATATGCCTATTCAGTACAAGTAATCCTATCTTGCTGCTCATCTGTATGAAGTATTCAGGGGTTTTTTTAGGGCTTGGGGAAGACACTGGACGCTGGTCAAAAGGGGAAAAATCATGCAAAAGGGGAAATTCGGGGAAATTATCAAATATTGATACACTGTCGCATAACCACAACCAATGTTTTCATGAATCAATGATTATGACAATAGCATTCAAAACAGCAATCTACAGGTCCATATCTTTGTCTTTTCTACATTTGAACAGGTCTAGCACACTTTCATAGTCTTGATCAGTTAGATTTTCTGGCCAAAAATTTATGCTCATGAATGAATCGAGCGTCGATTGGCCTAGGGATGGTATCTTTAATAGCTACTGCAAAAAAGGAGTTTTCATCCATTGTGCGTCATTTTACCGGAAATGGAAACGTGAGCCTGCTTCCAGGCATCATAAGCGTGGACATACGCACGCGTCACGGGCCGAGATCTAGTATTGGTTCCCGTCACTATGTATATCGTTGAACTATCGCAGGTAATCAGCTCATTCGGATTGGTTCAGCAGACATCGTTATAAAGCTGGGGAATCCCGATAGGTTTGCTCAAATCATTACAAAACAAATAAACTCTACATAAAAATGCCGATAAACCTTGGTCTGATAGATATTTTGGCTGAATAAAACCTGCTAAAACTGAAATTGCCTATTTTTGAATAGCTTCAAAGAGGAATTATGCATCCTAGCGAGGGGAAAAATGCTTCTTTGGGGGAAAAAATGTCGAGGGGAAGACGCCGATTATCGGCGTCACTTTCTTAGTAAAAAAACCCCCTGGTATTTCATATTCTTTTATCACTAAGGTGTCAATAATGCGGAACCAAAGCATTCACACTACAGTATAAAGTCTCAGAGATTGAACAGTTTCAAAGAATGGCCAAAAAGTTCCAAGCTGAAACCAGAAGAACTCTCTAATGCTGGGTTCTTCTATGCAGGTGAGGATTTTTGAAAATCTTTCAAAATATTGAATTTTCTGGTAATGTGTTTATAGTGATGAGCCGTTGGTATTTAGCTTAAAACCATTTTGTGTAATAATTCCTGCCTTTCACACTTGTATGGTTATTGTAAAGTCTAATATATTGGAGAACTTGATGAAGACAAGTGTTTGTTTTTCCTAAACACACGTTCTTTATATCATTGTTATAAGTGCATGTGTAGATACGTATGTATGTTATAAAGTAATTACTTTTGTACCCAGGAATTCACTTCATAAAGTAATTGTGTTCTCCCAGAGATGAACAGATAAATACATGTACTTTGAACCTATCTTAGGAAATTGTCATACGGCTATTATCTGTTTGTTGTTGTAATGGTACAGCTGTGTTGTGCCACATGGAGTTGTGCTGAATGTATACACCTTTTTTACCTTTGGCAATTTCCAGTCATTAAAAGCCTCGATGTGAAGTTAGCATTCTTCTTACATTTTCTCTTGTTTTTTTATAGGTTTTGGAGATTGTGTAAGATGTTTCTTCTGTGGCGTAGGTAAATATTTTTATTATTCTTATATTAGATGGACAACTTAACACCTACAGGAAAGTATTGCTCTATTCCAGCTTTAGTTTTTTTTTTCTGTTGTACCAAATTTTAATTGCAAATGAATTAATTTTATATTGAATTAGCATATTTTGCCAAAAGGTCAGTATCATAAGATTTGAATATGCAGATTTGAATACTGGTAACTGAGACTGGGGATCTATGTTTTTTTTCATATCTTGAATGAGTTGATGACATCATGAAACATGGGGTTTATTGTAAAGTGTAATTTTAATCATCTGAAATACACTTGAACCTGTGTTGATGGTCACCTGTTTACAGAGTCTACATGTGAACAATAGTCACTCCTCAGCAAACATTTATAGATATGATGAACTAAGTAAATCATTGAATTAGGCCAACTGTGTAGAGTGGCTATATGTTGTTTCTCCCATGTTTGACCTTTGTTCAGGTTTGACTGTACATGTAATCCAGCAGTCAAAAGTAATACATATATATATATACTGTTTAATTTATTTATCATATGAGATGCTTGGCTCTATGAACCTTCCATGTTTTAAGTACATGGTATTTAATATAGACAAGATCTTTACAAATACAGTATTCATTAAAAGATTTGAATGGGATATTTTACAGGATTGCGCCACTGGTCTGATGATGACGACCCTTGGGTCGAGCATGCTCGTTGGGCTCGTACCTGTGTGTTTGTGAGACAGAAAAAGGGAGAAGAATTCGTGAATCTAGTACAGCTTGCTGTTCAGTTTACTCAGGATGTAAGTCTATTATCACTAATATCGTTACAATACTTTTGTAATATTTCATTACTTATTCAGATTTATTTAATCATTTGGATGTACATGTTGTATATATATATACATGTTTATATATATATAAACCATTAAGCATACTTGTTGACTAATCAATTATTGTGACAAATCTTCAGAATCAACTGACAATTGCCTTTTGTGTATAGGATTTGTAAACCAGATTCTTTTGTGCTAATATTACTGCATAAAATATTATTTACCTGTTCGTTTCAGCATTTAATGATCAAGTTAACCGAACTAGTGTGGGAGTTTCAACCATTTTTTAATTCACTAATTGATTAGCATGATCAAAAAAAAAGAGAAATTCTGTTCTTTTGACTTAATAGAGTTGAAATATCAAGGGTTATCTCCCCTTACATATATCACTGAATTTACTCTTATTGACAGTGTAATGTTATACCAGTGAATACCAATTTGTCTCATTCTAGTTATTCAACAAATTAGATGGAATTCAGTTTCCATTGATTGTCAATTATGCATGGAAATAATATCAAAATGCTTCTATACATTGTATAAACCTTACATCTGTTTGTGTATTTACACAGTGTATTATAATGTACTTTTCATGTATTTCAGAATGGAGCGACAGAGTCCGGTGCTGGTAAGTACATTAATATTGGATGGAGAAGACCCTATTAAAGCCACTACAGAATCAATCTCAATTGCAAATTTATTACAAAAAATAAGATGTAGATTAACCCCTGAATATAAGGGGAGGTTATTGATGCCTTTTGATTTTTAGTTATATTCTATTGAAATATGTGATGTGTCTGTACCTGACCTATAATCAAATAGTCAAGGGCCATAATTCAAATCATAGTCTATGGTGTATTTTAATGCATTATGAGTTTGGGTTCTTAGAAAAACATACTGAATGGTCAGTATGCTTAACTCAGTAGGTGGTCTATTTTTTGTTTTTATTGGGTTTATCACCATTTTCAACAATTTTTCTGTTGTATATGGTGGCTGGTTCACCTAACCAGTTTTCTTGGACTGTATACCAACCAGTACTAACCCTTCAGCTAGGAGCAAGCAACTTCTCCACATATGGAGGAAAATCAATATTTTTGTCAAATTTTCATGGAAAGGTATGACCTCTTAATTGTGGTTCATGCATTGGGCAAATACTACACACATGTCTCCAACTTGGATGCAGTTCCCTAAATCATGACATACACCGGTGGTCTCTCGCCAATTCTCCCTTCTGTACCTGTGGATCCGTAGAAACAGTCGAACACTGTCCAAAATATTCAAACCTTTACGTAGCTTGTTTCACCAACTCTCAATGTCCAGTTACCTTATCAAACCTCTTGAATGGCTCTGAAAGACTCTCCTATGAAATAAATGAATCATTGTTCCTTGACATGCAGCGCTACATCATAGCAACTAAACGATTTACGTCTCATGTGTAGGCCGTTCTACCTGTTCTTAATGCCTGACCGTGTGCAGTGAACATGAAACCATCAGTTTTGTTTTTCAAACAGCCCGAACTCAAATGTCTAAAACCTTCATCTTCACATTTAGTAATTATCAAATATCCACTACTGACCATGTATTTTCAGTTCAACTTTTTTTTCAAATGGAGAGGAATTTATTTAAGTCATGCTTTTTTTCCATTCCATAACATCTTAATTTTGTAACTAACATAATACATGCCTGTATGTGTATGTATGTATGCTTGTATAAAATTGTTAATTCAAATGAATAAAAGTTTTATACCGAAGGTATGACCTGCCGTGACTGGGATTTGACGGCACTTGATCTTCTGGCATGGGATTCATGAGTTTGAAACCTGAACACGGCACATGTTCTATGTGACAATTAAGTTCAAGAAGTAGTGTCTGAAGCTTTTCATCCCCCACTGCTCTTTATTCATGTGGAGAAGTTGATGGTTGTAAAGAGCCTGGTTATAACTGGTACAGAATCTATGTAAACTGGTTGGATTAATGCATGTCCGTATTTGACTAAAATATTGTGGAAAATGGTATAAAACTGGAAATAATGTCATTTTTTTAAATGGACTGAGAAGCATTGATTCAAAATCATACTAGAAAAATCATGTGATTGTGTGATATTTACAGGTAACAGGTTACCTGTGAGTACAGTTGAAAAATTATTATTGTCGAAAGCTTCACTGAATGCTGCTGAAATGGGGTTCCATTCTGATTTAATAAAGAGAGCTGTGGAGGAAATTATTAATAATGGTGGTAAGTATATTTTGCTTCTTTTCTGTATGAATGACTTTTTTCCATTCTAGCCTTAATCCACTGTTTTTTTTTTGTTGTTTTTTTTTCATAAAGTAAACTGACAAAACTATTTGATTTCAGCAGGGGCTGCCATTTTGGTGGTGTCTCCTACTGAACAATAAAAATAGCAACGTATTTGTGAATTAAGCTTGTGTTTTGGTGGCCAAAACTAGTAAAAAAGTTCAGACAAGTTTATGCCAATCATTTAAACAAATTTTATAATATCTTTTTTTGGCTTTGTCAAGATATATGGTCAATGGATCTGAAAAAAATATAAATAAAAGAACAGTGGCCTTATTTCCTTGTTTTGTCGGATAACTATGGTGACTGATGATATGTCAGAATGCATACATATTTATCCTGTAGAACTTATAAGCTGTCCAGCTAGCTTATGGAAGCTTGATGATTCTTCCCCAGGTGTACGTCTAGGGTCTTCACCAATAAAAACTGGAAAAGTTGCCATATGACCCTGGCTGTTGGTGCATTATTAAACCCTAGTGAAAAAAATAAGCAGAATTTTCAAAATGATTATATTGCCTTGCCTGACTAAGTCTTGCTCATCTGGGTTTAAGATTCTGTTTTCTCATGCTCGCGTTATTTCCACTGCATCTTTGGGTTCAAATTTTAGGGGTGTTGGGGTACAAACATTCTATGCAATCTTTGGTTAATTAAGAGTACAGATTGATTATTACAACTGCACCTGCAGTGAGAACATGGTGTCACAATAGATGTTTTCTCTTGAAGTTCCCTTTCAATCTTCACCAAACTTTGTCAAAATGTTTATGAGCAGAATATCTCACCCTTGCTCATTAGCTCACATAATCACCCCTGGCATTTTTTAATTATGTCCCTTTATTCAGCCAAAAAATCTTGCATTCCATCCTCACGAGGTGTTGTGTGACAGTTTTGCATTCTTATATTTTGGTTATTCTTCTATTGCAATTATTCAGTGTAGAATGTTGAAACTCTAATATGATTAAATGTTACATGTTGTCTCATATGTAAATTAGTGTCAAGCCTGTCTATAACTGTCTTACATAGGAGAGATATGTTGTTACCATTATTCAGAGATTAACACAAATTGTCTGTAATTAGTTCGAAATAAAACTACTTGTCTCTATAGTCTATTTTTACAGTGGATTAGTGTTAGGTAAGAAATTACAAATGTGCGTGTATATTTAAAATGTGTGTTTTACTAAGTTGTGGATTTTTTTTATTTCAGTTAGGTAAGTATGTTTTAATACATGGTGCAAACTTTAAAGAAAACTTATTTCTTATAATTTAAGTATGATAATGCACATGCAGGTGGTGGAAAAGGTTTTAAGCAAATTGTTTAATTCAGTACGACTTGCTATGTTTTAGATATCTAGATGATGTGTATGGTATGTTATTACCTGGAAGCTCTATTCATAATAATATTTTTTGTAAGTTCCATGGTTGTCCATGATTGAGTTGTAATTGCTTCTGACCGGTGATCACTAGTCCCTTACCCGCTGAGTTCGAATCCCAACTGAGAACTAAATTTTACATGTGGGAAGCTGTCCAGCTGTCATCCTCCACTGTCAAAGCTGGAAAAGTCACCTATGAGCCTGGCATTTTTTGTGTCCCTAAACTTCAGAGAACTCAAAGAGACCTTTACTTGTCAGTATGAGAAATGATTTGTGGTTCATATCATAATGTGTTGCTTCCTTTGAGTGCTGTGTATGGATTTGAGACTCTTTTATGGATTGTAACTGTTAATCTTAACAGTTATATCAAGTTTAGCATTTGGTGTTTCAATCAATTTTATACTCCTGTATTGCCGGGACATGTGGGAACACTTGCAGAGGGCTGATGTCACTATGGTAGTCATCTGCTCCTTCAGTTTTACTGGTCCCAATTCAGTCTTTACCAAATTGGGTCCGAATGTTTACTGGCATATCTCAGTCAAGTTAGATACCCAGTGCCTGGCAGTCTTGAATTGTGGTCCATCAGTTGAATTTTTTATGGTGGAGATTAAACGTTTTGTTTTTTGGTACTGTAATTTTGTTAAGTTGAGATGAGAGTTGTAGTTTTAAAGTATTATGTTGTCACAGAAATAAAGCTATTTAACAAGCAAAGTACTTTTATGATTTGTTATAAGCATTTTATACTGAATCTAAGTCTTTACATAAATTTTAGGAAATGATCAAATGATATCAATTTGAAAGTTATGTGAATAACTTTTTTCAATCCATTATGGCTACAAGTTTGTTTCATATTCAAAATACAGTCAAACCTGTGAACAAAAGCCACCCTTGGGAAAGACAAAATGAGACTTTTATTGACATGTGGCCTTTATTCAGAGGTCAGCTTGGTCTAAATAATCAGTGATGGTTTTTCAAAGAATGGCCTTTATTCACAGGGTAGCCTTCATTCAGAGGTGGCTGCAAACTCAGGTTAGACTGTATGTACTTGTATCAAAAAACCAGGCGTGTTAAATGGACAATTAGTATTACAAAGCAGTTATACATACACATTTTTCAGTTTATTAGTATGAAAGAAACATAAAATTGTTTCTTGGTTGAACAGTATAATGAAATGAACAGACTTTGTAGTCATTGTTTATGATAACATGCACATATAGATCTTTTATAGATGTGTACCCATTATATACAACCCGTGATTCTCTTTCTTCTCTTGTTATTAACCATTTCTTTAACAGTCAATGCTATTATTAAGAAATTGTCATTCCATGTTTTTGACTTTACAGGAAACTTGTTTGTTACAAATTGAAACTATTCATATTTCAGTCAGTACTTTTTTTATAAATTTAGATTAAAATGGAATTTTGAATACAGATGTCAAACTCATCAATTGATAAATGCTATTTCTGAAAATATCATTTACATCTTCATTGAAAAAAAAACTAATAAAGAGTTTGCCAAATCGGGTCATCATTAAAAATTTCCTTCTATGTTCATGGTAAAATTTCAGTGAGGGCCAGTAATTCTCTAAATTTTACCTGACCTCATTGAAATGTTTGCCTAATGATTGAGGTATGTCTTTCATGTCAACTGCCTATTAGATGGTCTAATACACTAGGCAGATTTCTTATGAAATGTTCAATATCGTAATAAATGTATCATATTTAAGATAGATTTTCCATTTTGATTACAAGTATGTTGTACAAATGATTGCATGTAACAGACTGTATGAAATGATATTTTAACAGTATCTAAAACCAGCCAAGGGAGTTCTAAATGGACTGAATACCAGATTAACATTTGAAAATCATTATCATGAAAGCTTTGAAAACATCATAGCTAGAGTTTAAGGTCATGCATAGTAATGGTTTGCTTATTATGTTTATATGTATATGAAAATGAATTTGGCAAAATTAAAACTTAATTAAGACATGTTTCTTAATTACTATTATAGAATACATAGAATACCACATACCTGAAAATGAAAGAAAGTGTTGCTGGAAGCAAACATTGCATTAAAATCCTCAATATTCGTAGATTTTACTGTTTCGTATAAATACAGTCAAATGAGGTGTCCAGTTCTCAATGAATAGATCATTAATCCATTTAATTCCTTTAAATTCTTTGATTGCTGATATTCTTGACATTTTCTTTAAATGTTGATACTCCAAAATTGAGAGTCAATTGCTGATATTTTCTTAGCAAACTAACAATATTGATTAAAGTGACTGTTTTCTTTTGGATCATTTTATTTGAATTTAAAATTCAAAGTGGACTTTAAATTGTGTCATAAAGACTCATATATTGTGTATCATATTAATGGTGTTTTATAAATCTTTCCAGTGACTGAAAATGTAAGTCCAGATGAGTTGCTGAATACCATATTGGCCATTGAAAGTCGTGAAGAGAGAGCTATTACTGCTGATGGTAAAAGAAGTGTTGATTGTAACATATCAGCTAATGAATCATCTGCACAACTGTCTAAGGATAAAACAGCTGATGATCCGAAAGAAGAACTTGTGAAAGATGCAAAGTCTAAAACTGATAGTACAAAGACATCTGAAAAAACTGAAACCACAAAGAAATCAAACAGTGATTCTGGTAAATTTTGTCATTTTGTATTAATTTTGTTTCCTTTATACCTCGGGCAAGGATTGTTAATCCTTCATACCAGAGGGAAGATAATTAATCCTATATACCTGAGGGAAGATAATTAATCCTTTATACCAGAGGGAAGATAGTTAATCCTTTATACCAGAGGGAAGATAGTTAATCCTTTATGCCAGACAGAAGAATAGTCAATCTTTTATACCTGAGGGAAGATAGTTAATCCTTTATACCAAAGGAAAGATAATTAATTTTTATACCTGAGGGAAGAAAATTAATCTTTTGTACCAGATGAAGGATAGTTAATCTTTTATACCAGAAAAAACAATGGTTAATCCTTTAAACCAGATGAAGGATAGTTAATATTTTATACCAGGAGAAACGATGGTTAATCGTTTATACCAGATGAAGGATAGTTAATCTTTCATACCAGAAGGATAGTTAATCTTTCATACCAGAAAAAACGATGGTTAATTTTTTATACCAGATGAAGGATAGTTAATCTTTTATACCTGGAGAAAGGATAGTTAGAAGGATAGATAATCCTTCATACCAGAGGGAAGGATAGTTAATCCTTTATACGAGAGAAAAGGAGGGTAATATGTTACACTTATTTCTGACCCTGCACAGGCTGTCACTTTAATTAGTTGTGAACCTTTTCTAAAACGTCAAAGTCTTGGGGTTCAAGGTTGTTACTGACTTACACTTATATTGTTCAGGTTTTCTAAGTAAGTATGGCTAAAAATTGTCATGTTTAGGGTTACTTAAGCAGAAATAATAGGGTAGGTTCATTGAAAAGTATTTTTTTTCTATTTTTTCCCAAAAATGCCCTTTGTGAAAATACAAGGTATGTTTCATTCCCAGGTGATGTTGTATTGTGGATTCTGTCATCAGACACTTTAGGGCCATGCCAAAAATAAGTCAAAATTGTTTTGTATCAGGCCTAATCATCTGTAAGCAAATAGTTTGTATCAGTGAGACTGAATGATTTGATTTGGACTTAAAACCTATTCCAATAATTACATTGATTGCTATCTTATTTTTAATGTAATTTGGGGTAAAAACTGATGGACATGAAATTGATGTTTTAGCATTCAGTTATATGGATTTATCAATTGTGTACTCTTTAAATACTTGATTTATTTGATTGAAGTTTTTTTCTAACTGCACAGAACATAAATTATGTAACTTACTTTGCAGTGTAATTTGAGACATGAACTTGTGATTGCTATTTTTGAAGTGTAATTATTTCATATCTATGTTGGTCATGTGATTGATATTTCAACAAGTGGTTTATGGTCTGAGACTAGTAATCATGAACCCTTTACCACTGTGAGTTTGAATCCCTCCTGGTACCAGAACAAGTTCACATGTATGAAAGCTGTCCAGCTGGCTTATGGAAGGTAGTTGGTTCTACCCAGGTATATACCTGGGGTATCTTTCCTTAGATATTGCTGGATCATCACAATGATTTGGTTGATCACAATATTATGGACTTCATCATGAAAATCATTGTCTGTCAGTGATATTTATGAAATTGTTGTTTTCAGAAGTGCTGCAAGATCCAGTTGCTATCAAGCATGAGAATGAGGTACTTAAGGAACAAACGTTATGTAAGGTTTGTCTAGATAATACAGTATGTATTGTATTTTTGCCATGTGGACATCTTGTCACATGTGCTGATTGTGCTCCTGCGATGAGGAAATGTCCTATTTGTCGAGCCCTTGTGAGAGGCACTGTGAGGACATACATGTCCTAAGTAATGTTGGCTATACAACACCGTTCTGACAGTCAATATGTTATTCAAAGATATGTTTTATGTATTTCATTGCGCTGTTTTTGTTTGGTAGCGCAAATAGAGGATCTTGAATGAGTGCTCATTCCATACCATTTTATTGAACGAGTTGACTAAATAATATGACACTCGGCAGAGCCTCGTGTCATATTGTTTTTGTCAACGAGTTTAATAAAAATGGTAAAGGATGAGCACGAATGTAAGATTCTATTTATAACATAACCGTAAAAACGACCCCAGAAAATGAAACAGACTATAGGATGACCTATATACACTATGAACGATATTTCCAGCACTAATTTAAGTTTTCTGGACCGCAGGTTATGTGATAAGTATGTATAAAATACATAATTTGTATACATGTATATGATTTTTTCATTGTTTTATTTATCTTTTTTTTCAAAATCATTGCTTCATCATATTATTTTTACTCATTTTCCATCAATAAAAGTTCTGTAGTGAACTTTAGTGTATAGGGAGTCTGTGGCAACATGTTTCTTTTGCTTGCGGTACAATGTTTGATTCCTTAGCTCAATTTTCTGTATTACTCATATTGTTACTAAGTGTTTACTTCAGTGGATACTGTATCTACAGTATCAGTTTAGACTGGATGCTTGTGATAATAAAAGTATCACCCAACAGAAGCTGTAAATTGGGTGTTCCATTCATCATAGTGGATATCTGTATTTGCTTCACTTTCTGTACTTAATTAGAAATATTCACTCTTGTTAACAATGTTTAGTCAAAACGGTTTACAACTACAGTAAACCCTCAATGTTGAGACCACTTTTGGGACGTAAAGTATCGATCATAATAATGAGATGATCTTGTTATCAAGTTGAATTACAGAGAAGTTATTGAAAGTCGGTCCAAAAATAAGTTGTTAATATTAAAAGGTAGTTGTAATACTGAGGTGGTCACAATGTGAGGTTTTACTGTACCTTCTGACATTGAGTTTATGCACAAATGATCTGCCTGGAATGATTTATAGCAAATCTCTGAGCTGCCATTCCATGGACATATCATGTTTGTCTTTGGGAAGAAAGTTCGGGTATGTTTAAAGCATTCCTTACAGAATTTACTGCATGTATGACAGAGATTAATGTAAACCATTTTGGCACTTCTTGCACAATTTGTATCATGCATCACTCATGTCATCATGTATTGAATAGAATTGTAATTCATTTTGACCATACATTGTTTATTTCATGCCCTAATTATGCCATTATTTGTATTATTTTAGATAATCATAGTGTGTTTTTTTTCATTTGTTTCAAGTTTGCTATTTACATTGTTTGTATTCAAACAGATTTTTTCGTCTACATGGTTTTTAGTTTCATTACTATTCTACAGAAAGACATTACCCTTATATTAATTTAAACAAAAATGGAGATTCTTTCTTTTAATTTCTTGTACTTACATAAATTAATGTTGGATTTTTGTATAGATTTTGGTGCTTTTTGTGGTGGTCTAATTGAGCCCCAATTTTGAAATCATCTATGTTTTAAATGAATTCCTCAAAAAGTCATATTTTGTTGTCATGCCGTGTATTTGATAAAATAAGGACTAAGAAGGAAACCTTGTTTAAATATTTAGAAGAAAATGTTACCCATTAAGTAGGAACTTGACACCTATTTTATTGTTTTGCCTAATTGATAACAGTTACAAAGACCCTGTCATTGAAATAGAGCTTTTCTTTTTGTCAGTGCATGAACTGTGTTGTGACAGTGCATGAATTATTATCATCAATCTGTCTGGATAAAAACTTACTATTTCCTGCTAGTACACCGCAAAAAATATATTCCTGAATTTTCCTAAATGATCCAATTATTATAATGTAAGGTTAATTTTTAAGTACCTTGTAATATTTGTTTATATTTTATGCAGTTAGTCAACCTATTAATATTTATTTTATTTTTTGTGTACACCATACTATGTTTACATTTAACAGAAGTTTATTTTGTTAACAGTGATGTATATGATGATGATATATATGATGTTTCACTAATTTTTAGCTCACCAGAACCAAAGGTTCAGGGTGAGCTGTTAGGATGGGTGGGTGGATGTTCCGTCGTCTAACGTCAACGATGGTCTTCTCCTCAGAAACTACCAGTCAGATTTACTTCAAATTTGCTGTGTCGAAGCCTTTTGACGTTCTAATTGCAATTTGCTCATATTATACCTCTTAGCCCCTTTTAGGGGTCACTAGAGCTAAAAATAGAAAAACCTTTAATCATCTTCTTCTCATGAACCAATGGATGGGTCATCACCACACTTGGTTTGTAGCATTCTTAGATGGTCCTCTCAAGTTTGCTCAAATAAATTTGGTTAGCCCCTATTAAGGGCCGCTAGAGCTAAAAATAGAAATACCTTAAAATGACTTCTTTTCTTGAGCCAGTGGTTGGATCATCACCAAATTTGATATGTGGCATCCTTCAGTCATCACGAATATTCCTTTGTAGTATCCTTTGATGGTCCTTTATCAAGTTTATTATTGTTCCCTATTATTTGCCCACAAGTGTACCTTTATTACCTTTGTAGTAACAAGTGACAAATTATATATTTATTCTGGTGAGCGATGCAGGGCCATCGTGGCGGTCTTGTTTGTACAGTAGTGACTCTGTATTGAAATATGACTTTTCATATTTACATATTTACATGTATTTTATCTTGAATACAAGTAGTGTTACATAGATAAATGTAAAAATGTTTGATTGCCTTGATTGTATTGTTTTAATACAAAAAAAATTGATTACTGGTGGATTATAATGTCTTATTGTATGATATTACGGTACTTGAGTTAAATCAGAGACTGACACTGCTTTTTGTATTACTGAGTGAAAATGGGGCAGTGATATCTGTATGTAACAGGTAAAACTTCAAAATACTGATTGAATTATTGAATTTTTATTACGACTCTTTTGTGTCAGTTATGATTGTTGTTTCAAGGTAGTAATTAGCTTGTGCAAAACTGCTTCTGAATGTGTGATATGATGTATGAACATTTATTAATATTTGTGTCAAATATTGATAATGATTTTATGTGATTGCGGTGATATTAATTATTATATATATAGTTATATAATAATTATTTTGACCATGTTAATGTTGATGTGAGTTGAAGATTTCGTATAAAGTACAGTTTTATTTTAGAATGTTTGTAAGTATTCATGTTATGATAAGAGTGGATGTGTTTGTGTTGTTGTTCTTATGAATATTGTATTGTTTATTTTTATGGTAATGTCAAATGTTTTGTTTTCCCTGAATAGATATGGTAATTTCTATAATTACTATAATTTAATTGATAATACGTCTGAAAAATGTTGATTTAAAAACTGGTTTTTATATAAAATATAGAGAGATAAATTGGGGCTTAAAAATTGTGTTGGTTTAAGTGACATGTCAATTTATGTATTGTCATTTCGATTAGTGTCAACTGTAATAATCTTAGTGATAAAAACATGCATGAAGGTTTTGAAAGAAAGTTGGTAAGCATTTATTAGGTAATTTCATTAAAATTAGAATTAAAGATTATTATCGATTGATATTTCATTAAAATAATGAAAATTATTAAATTAAGTAATACAAATTGGTGGAAGCAATACATTGAATAAGTAACTGTAAATGAAAATTTGAAAGTTAATTAATTTTAATAATTAGCATATACTGGTAATTAAGTTTTGCCTAGGCAAAAGATGATTTGATTAATATGTGAACTAGGAGGTTTCGTGGTCAAGGAGTAGAGCGCCAGACTCCTGGATCCAGAAATTGTAACTTCAAATCTTGTTTGTGATAAGAATTTACACATTGTCACAATTTCTGAGTGACGGGCGCAAGTACTGCTTATTTACCCAGGAAGCAGTTATCGAGTGTGATTTGTATAATTAGAATTGATACATATTTAGGTCACAATTGATGTAAAATAATTCTACGAGATGAATTATATTATTTCGAACAGAACAAAGATGTCACTTCATACTTTGTAAGCACTATAGATTAGCCACACGCAAGTACTAGAAAGTAGTGGCTTATGTTAGTTTATCTCATTTGTTTGTTTCGATGGGGGACATATTACACCCAGAACCCACTTAACTGGTTCTTAACTAACTAGTGACATTAGATTGATTTGTTAAATTATGATTTATTTAATAAATACCACTGAAAAAAATATCCTAAATTCATGGATGTTTTATTAAAGTGATAAATACAGAAAATTGCTAACACCAGGGAGGTCCTTTACATTATAAAATTTTAACGATTTTTGGTTTGAACTTAAAATCCACTAGGCGTTCATATACTCCTAAATGTATGAACACTAGTGTAAAGTATTGTACAGAAATGTACATTGTAAATAATGCATAAAATGATTGTTTGTAATCGTAATTTGTATTTGCCTTTTTTGTTTTAATTTGTTGCTTATTTTTTTATCTTAAGTTTGTCATTAATTTTTATCTGATTGTTATTGTCATTTTTCATCATGTCATTAATTCCATTATTTTATATACAGATGTGTTTTACACTGTGGACACAGTGTAACTAGACTTGTGTTAGTGTTCATGTATAATGTAGAACTTGTTTAAGAAAGTACAAATTCACAATGAAGGTAAAGCTGATTTAATAATGTCATATACAAAATGGATGCATTCGAAAATATCATTCAATTATTTCAGTTAAAATGCTGTGTTGTAATAAAACTCACTATTATTTCCTAAATTGTGTTGACTGATCCCCAGTTTTGTACTGCAGACCCTGGTCTGAACTTATAGATTCAAGGAATTTTTTCTTCATTCATTTTTTTTAAGAATTGAATGCTATTTAGATCCTACTTGGCATTCAATCCATTCATTTTCATACAGTTTTTTGGTTTGAAAAATAGAAATTATAAGATACTGTATATTCCCTAATAAACGCCCCCCCCGGGGGGCGTTATATTTTTGAAAGAGGGGCATTTAATGGAGAACAAAAAATAAAATTTGAAACAAGTTGCCAAATACGCATTTATAAATTTAAACCACAGACTAACCTTTAAAAAATGTCCGAACGTCAATGACTGCTGACTCATCTCTTTGAAGTCACCGCTACAATCTAGGTTGAAGTGACGTCACATCTAGCAGCTCAAGTCCTTTGATGTCAGTAGAGAGCTGTCACGTGTACTGGATTTAAAATGTGTTTGTGTCATTCCTTATATTTAGTAAGTGTTTTCTACTTATTTCTATTGTTCATCTCGGATTAACATAGCCTGTCATGGTACGTCACTTTTGTTTTCTCTTGTCCAAAAAGGGGGGTGCTTTTATTAGGAGAGGGACGTTTATGAGGGAATATACGGTATATGGCTAGAAACTCTTAAGAGATCAATGATTTTTTTAAATGACTACATTATACCACTGAATACTTATGTATGTATTAAATATTCATGTTTGTTTCATATCACTTTAACACATTTGTTACAACTGTGATGTTCACAGTTGTAACCTTTGAAATAGATATCATCATAATGATAGAAATGTGTTTTAATAACAAAATCTGAAGTTGTAGCCAGAAAATCTGTAATACTTATTAATTTATGATTTGTTTAATCATAATTTCACTAATTAGGTGTTTATTGTCTGTATTTAGCATTTAATTGTATTAAGTTACCAACTCAACTTTCTTTTTACTATTTTCAGATTTGATTTAACATTTTACGACAATTTTTCAATCATTACCAGGCTGTGTTTGACTATGTCAAATTTATGACATTTTTCTTCCAAACCAAGGGTCACGATTTTTAATGTTTAATGATTCACATAATTTAGTTAATAATACACTTTTACTTTATTTATCAATCCTAGTTTTGAGAAGTTGTCCCCAATACATTGAAATATATGTATATATAGTGTATAATAATTGGAGATGAAGGTTTATAATCATTGTTTTTATACAGTTATGTAATTTATAATTAAAAACACTAGTTGTAATTAAGTTAGAATAATTAGTGATGTTTTAATATGTCTTTCTGGTTATTACACCATTTGATTCTGGCGTGAAGGAGCTTGGTTTTTATAAATGTCTGCTCAGGTTATGATGAATTCTATAAGGTCAAGTTGTGCCCTCAACTTTATTAATGTAAAACAAGTTCAATGCAAACAAAGTTGTAGCATTGTGAACATGTGTAATGTACTTAATGAGTATAGTTACTGCAATGGCAGCATTTAAGCATTTGAGTGATATTGTGTCTTTCGTTGCGTTTGGAAACCTCCCTATGCAAAGTTTTATTACTGTCAATTGTTACTAACTGATAGCTGATTTTGTGCAATATTTGATAAAAACGACCGTTTGTTACAACTACCTGAAAGTTGTATTTAAGGATCTGATTCCACTGCAGTAGGCAGCTCTTCAATACTGTGATAACCAGGATGTGTTGATGTTTTTGTTAGTAATGGTGTTCTTCATGATGCTGCATGCGTTTCTTAAGATACATGCTTATTATGATCTCTCCTTGCTGATGGGATAGTTTTATTTTATTCTTTGTTCTATCTTATTCACCTTACATGTACAGTTGTTTAATTTTGGCCTGAAGTTGTGCAGCAGTGAATACTCAAAATGTTACACTTTTTATTTGTAATGCAATTGTTAAACCAGCTAATATTGATCTTAGTACTTATAACGTTGGTGTGTTGACAATAAACACACTTACATGGCTGAATTCTATATTTACTTATTTGATATTTGTTTCAGCAAGATTATTTTATACCACAGGCACTTAAAGACAACCAAGAAAGTCAACAGTTTCCTTGTTTGGTGTAGTCTGTGTGTTCATAAATTGATTTCTATTCAATATATGAGAATTTATTTTCTGTACATGCTGATTTGGCTGGTTATAATTTTACTATTTCATGTGTTATGTATTCTGTATTTTACATGCTCCAAAAAGTGTACCTTCCACAGAGAATTTTGCCATATTGTACCATTACTGCTACAGCTTTCTGTTTTTTACTCATACAGTATACTAGTATTGTTTTTTTTTTATTTTGTATTACTTTTTCATGCGAAAAATGTACATTTTTTAACTATATAAAAGACATAGAACAGAGATGATGGAAGTATGTTTAGGACTATAAATCAATATATTGATTGAAAAGTAACTTAGTTGTCTCAAAGAGACATAAACTATTGTCTGAACTGTTCTGCAAATTATCGACTAATTCAACCAGAAACGATTGTTATAACATGTGTTATAATTAGCAATTGAATCAATACAAAACTTAATATATCTATTTTTCAAATTTATACTCAGGCAAAGTTGTATACAAAGTTAGAATCATGATTGACACAATTACTTGTGAATAGATAAATTACTAGTGAATGTCATTCTACTCATGTTATTCAAATTATTCACCTTTGAAATAGTGTGCGACTGTACTCCTGTATCGTAATCTTACTTCATTGGTCTTACTTTTGGCAGTTGATTGCTCATAGCAAAATTTTTTTATAATCTTTGTTGTTTTTGGTTGGTGTTGGGTTGAAAAACTTCATTGAAAAAAAAAACTTCAAAATTGTTTGAAACATACAAAAAAATGAAAAAAGAAAAACATACAAAAAAAGATAAAAAAATTGAAAACATACCAAAAAAAGATAAAAAAAAGATCTGAAAACATACCAAAAAGGACAGAAAAATTTAAAAACATAAAAAAAAATTGATTTGTAGATTGTGGCTTGCTTTGTTTTGTATTTTTCTTGTATTATTGTTGGTTAAAGTTACATTTATATAGTTATGAACTTATGTCGGTAAGTTGGTTAATCAAGCAATCCTTTTCTAAATTAAAAATTTATGGAAATAAATCCTACTTGGTAATTGAGTTCTAATCATGTGGGAAAATGCCAATATGTAACATTATATTTTACAAGCAGTTATTTATTTATGTATTACTTGATTAGCCAAGTATATTTTTCTCTAATTATGATAAATAGGTGGTTTCTATTGTTTGTAATCTTAGTAATTTCATTGTGTATTAATAAATTCAGAAATTATATTTAAAGTCTTAAGCTTATTCTTGTACTTTGAACTGAGTGACTCTGGTATGATTCTTCATTCAACATTAGTACACTGACTAATGATGTAAGAAGTAAGATCCCGTACCAACCAGGAATTTTAATCAAAATACTTAATTTCAATTGGTGAAATGATACCAAGATGCTGTTGATCCAAACCCAGGGCTGACAAATAATTCAGTGTGATAGATTAAAACATGTAGAAATGCAATCGATAGCCTGACAGAGAAATATATCAATACTGACTTGTAACAACTGAGTAAGTATTTGGTTTAATATAACAGCACATATTGAATTACTGCTGACTGGATATATGACACAAAACTAACAAATAATTAAAAACAAACAGACTGGAAATAAGACTTTTCATGTAATACAAATATGTACATAACAAAATTATCATTAGTATTTTGTGCAATGCTGACCAACATATATAACTCACTATTTTCCACAGATCAATCCAGCAACACAGAAACTACTAGGGCAAAGGAAACAAATAGATCTCAATTTACTAAATGCTGCACATATTGGCCATGAAGACTTCAACAATAGAGTCAGCACCATGTATAAATTGTAACTGTTGAACTTTTCAGAATGAGTGATAAAGATGAAATTAAACATTGCATTTTGGTACTTATTTGCTGTCTATTAGCAGAAGTCATGTACATTTTGTTATTGGTAAATTAATGGTCCTTCTTAGCTCTTCAAACATATCTCAATATAAATTTAGTAATTGTCATGTGACTTCCAGGAGATATGTAAAACCTTCCAATAAAGCACTTTTTTACTAAGAGAAGTCACATAATAGCTCTTCAAAAATATCTAAAAATAGATTTACTGTCATGTGACTTCCAGGATATGAGTAAAACCTTCCCATAAAGCACCTGCCAACGTACAGAAGTCACAAAAATTGGTAAATAATCAGTCCTGTTAATAATTCTTAAAATATATCTAACAGATTTATTGTCATGTGACTTCTGGAAATGAAATTGTGTACAACCTTCCCACAATGCATTGTCTTAGAACTTTCTTTCCATGTAGCCATAAGTACTTGAAATCAACATAATCTTTTTGGAGTTTCTTCTGCTTTATCATGCATGGTAAGTGCTTCCTCATGTAATCATCAGGTGCTGTATCACACAGATGTATCAACCACCAGGTTTTTTTTTCTTGAAGTATGTAGGTGCAGTGTCATATAGCCAAGCTGCATCAACTACACATAGATCTCTGTAACATAGATGACATAGATTGATATGCATATATTCTATATATATATTATTCTACGTCAGACTGACCAATAGAAGTTTGGATATAATCAGAACCTTATAATCTGGATTTCTACTCAACCATCCTGTTTGGAAACCATGTTTTTTTCAAGGGTTGCTACGCTTATAGACTAGGAAAGACAACTCTTGGCCAACTACAGTGATAAATGTGGACACATTCCAAATGGAGCCAATCTTTCCCAACATTCCATGGAAAATGCGGGTGTTTATGGGTAATGTACCTCACACAAATGAAAGGGCTGTTTTATTGTGGTCACCTAATTCAGAAAAAATAACCAGCTCCCATGCTCTATCAGTTGATAAACCATAAACAGGAGTTTTGGCTTGGCAAGAATTTAAATATCAAGTGCAAAGCACAAGTGACTTGATGACCTGCAGTTAAATGATAGCCAGTAGTTTATCAACGGCTCAAATCAGAAAGTAATTAGTACATTGTACTTAATTCTATTCACAAAATATAACTAGCACTTGCACACAATACCAAAGATGAAAAGAACTAAGTTTTCACTTCCCTCTTAAATCTTAGACCTCTGTATAAATAACAATTAGTCTGTGATGCTATAATAGGTGTGTTACAAGTGGATAGATTTAAAGGACCAACCAATCATGTTTTACAGTACAATAACATGTGGGGTAATTTTTTATGATTTATCTATTGGCAATGTTGCAGATTATGTTAAAAATATGTTGTAACACAGTCTTTGTTGCTATGAAGACAGATAAATAGAATACAGACCATAGTTCAGATAAAACTGAGTGTGAGTAGTGATATTACCTCATGTAACATTTACTGGTCTGTACTAACTCATTGTATATAACATACGCTGGTTTACAGTGGAACAAAGCTGATGAAGGATGTATAGTGACTGTTTTCCTAGTAGATAACTGAAAATAACATGTGTATGATTAGTCATAATGTTCCAACAAGGTTATGTAAAACAATTCACACGTTTGAAACGTCAGCTACACATCTTCAAATTTACATAATTTTCAACTTCTCATAAGTCTTAAGTCTTAAGAAAGTCCTTATCCATCATTTCATAAAATTGTTGACTCAAGAAATTGAACAAATTAAGAAAACAGCAGTAACCATTGACATAGCAGTGAGTGAAAATATCACACATTCTGTAATTATAACATTTATCTTCTCTGGCCTTAAATTTTTATCCATCATCAATGTCATCAAAATCAACAAACAAACCAATTTGGTTGTAAATTCTTACATGTGATTACTAAATAGGTAACCAATATACGGTTAATAAAGAGACGACCTTCAGGACCCAAAAAATGAGGTGATCTCATGATTAATTTGGATTATAAGGGAGATACTGAAAGCCAGTCCTAAAATAAGTGGTCATTATAACAAGGTGGTAGTAACATTGAGGTGGTTGCAATGTGAGGTTTTACAGTAAAACCAAACAAATTCAAAGATGATGATGACGTATACATACGGATACATATTCTCCCTCTTTTTGTAGTTCAGCAGAATTCATGAAGAAGCCAGTCGCTAAACATTTCCTGTAAAAAAACAGAGTAAATTGTTGCATTAATTTTTACTTTAACGATTAATTTTACATGAACATTGTACTGAGTCCCAGCACTTAATGTAAACAGTCTCTGAGTCCAATACACCAAACCACTGTAATTAGTGCATTTGGCCCTATGACTATGAGCCCCTGTGGTCAATATATTGTGCTCCTGCACACATTATACTGGTATTCAGGACATCGAGCCCCTGTGCATAATGTACCAAGCCTGCATTCAATGTACAAAGCCCTCAGAACATTGTAACAAGCCCCTGTGTTCAGTGTTCCAAGCTCATGTGTACCCAGAACATTTTCTACTTAAACAGATGTTACATTAGAATGAAATATTTGAATGAAAAAAACTACCATCGTATGACATAGGCCTTGCAAAATAACTATTTCACAAACCTGACAGCAGTTGTATCATGACCACATGAACTGAACGATAATTCTTGTTTGAGACAAATATCCCTGAGTTGACGGCGTACATCAATTGCTGTACGTATGTTTCTCTGATTGATAAAATTCTCCTGACACCATTGCTGGAAAAAATTAAAGTTAACCACATCATTCTGAAAACATCCATGAAAATATTGTACAGATTCTGGATCACTACAACACTGTCTGGGTATTTTGTTGCATACATATACAGTGTAACCTCCCCAAAGCAACACCCTTTGGGAGAAGCAAAATTATGTTGTTGCTCCAGAGAGGTTAAATTAATAGTTATCCAGTGAGAAAAAAAAATCATGGTCTTAGTTGAAGAGAGTTTGTAGCTCAAGAGAGGGCTGCTCTGGACAGGCTGCACTGTATCAGATGAATATGATATAATATTATTAAGATAATGTCCAAGTAATTGACTGGTTTGTTAACAGAAATTTGTCTCTTTGTGTATATGTAGAATACAGTCAGTACCAGTTCCCGTTTTGGACTAGACTGCTCCCATCATTATCAGCATGGAGTCTACCATCGTTGCATGTTTCAGTCCAAAAATCTATGAACACTCTTGTGGCGGATGAGCCCACAGTGGTGATCAGTCACAGGTAGGTATTTGTACAAAATTAAGTTCATATTATTCGTAGTATCATACTGATTTAAAGAACTGAAGTACAACTTACCTTATTGCCATTCACCCCTTTATAGGCCCTGAATATATTGAGTAATGTGATATGATCTCCTTCACTTGACATAAACTTCTGTCGTACAGCCAATGCATGCTCCCTCTGTATAAACACAGCATGGTTGTGTTAAGTGTTGAAAATTTATGTCTAATTTTTACACAAGATTCATAAATCAATACACTACACTAATATCAAAGAAACTTTTCATCAAACAATCACCGTGTGAGTTTTCTAAAAACCTTTGTGTTAAAAAAAGCTTTGCAATGAGCTAAACATAATATACAAAATATCAATCCATTTGTACATGCATTATCAATAAATACATGTATGTCACATAGGACAAGTAAATTTTTTTACTCACTTTCTAGTAATATAATTTTCAGAAATAATTAAATTCATAGCAGCAAAAAGTTTCAAAATGATTTATAACTACAGATATTTAAACCTCACCTTATTTTGTGGAGTGAACAGAATTGAATCCACAGACAGTAAGGACACAATTGTTAATACTTCCTCCCTGAAACAAGTTGAATAAAAATAAATCACGTTCAAAAAAAATAAAAATACTCACAGAATCAGATCCAGTCAATTTGTAATAACAACATATAACAAAATATTATGCATATTCTGTACTGCACATGCAGGGACATACATCAAAAAGAACTAATTTTTTTCAACCTGAAAACTGATGTTGAGGTTTATAACCTCATAATTTTCTGAAGCCATGAGGCAAATATTGTAAACATTACCTTTTTGTAAACAAAACACTATTTTAATACCGTTTGAATTTTTAATGCAATTTTTGTTGCATTTATATGTAAAACAAGACTGAACTACAGTAATTGAACATATTATTTTTTTTATTTTTATTTCAAACATATTTGTCCAGCTAAGGCCATTGTCTACAAATTTCTAGGACAATTCTCATATATCATGTAGATTGTATCACTTCGAATATTACATAAAGTACACTCACATTCAGCTGTAGAGACACATAAGGATTACAACACACAAAACACATTAGTATTGCTTGAATAATAATAAAACTTCTGTTATATTCACTCACAAACATTGGAAATCTTTTGCTGCTAATACGACCTTTGACATCCTAGGATCCAGAGGAAATGCTGCCATGTTTTTTCCCACAGGAGTCAACTGAAATACACAACAAAAAATCAGTAAAACATCACTTTCTTCAATTATACCAGTATGAAACAAAAAAAATGTACCTAACATCTTAAAGATTAACTCAGTTAAAAAATGAATGCATGCAGATAACGGGTAATTATGCAGCAAAATACAGCTCTGAAAAAAAATTAAAAAGAGAATAACAACCTAAATAAAGATTCCGGTAAAATATCGCTTCATGTCGGTGTTTGTGACCACTATTTACAAAAACCAGAGTTGTCTTACCTTAGCTTCTTCAGTGTTCTCCAATGCTCCTAAAAGTTTCAGCTGATCAACAGCCGTCAGTATGGCCTGGAATATAACACATGACACTCTATATGATTTAACAATGTATTATTGTATATTAACACCTACCAGCTTGGTGCAGCTTTCATGACAGAAAAGAGCAGAGCGTATTGATCTGATTGATACAGAATGAGTAATTAAGAATAAAAACAGTTATAACTTGAACAACTCAGCCATTCAGAGATGAGTGATATAATAAGATATACAGAGAAATACTCTAAAATCAACAAATACAATAGAACACGGTTATAATGAATTTATGGGGAAACAAATAATTACTTCATTTCATTGGTATTTTACTACACATATATCCATTACAATGAAATAAGAACAGTGTGTCTAAGAAAAGTAAATACTTCACTATATCTGATTCTTCACTATATCCAAGATCACGCTAACCATGTTTTACTGTAGTGTCATATTGACCGATATAAAACACTACATAGCACTTTCACAAATCAAATAGATCAATAGATATGGTACCAGATATCAGAATACACATTTCTTCGCTGGTATATCAATTAATATGACATGCCTTTATACATAACATGCACTAATTTAATCAAAGACTGGCATTACAAAACTTGAGATCGGTCTCACAGCTCAAGTCACAATTTTGTGTTTTCGATGTTCTCAAGTTAATTGTAATAAGATTATATTACAATTCATTCTGCAAACAAATCAGTAGATTAAAAATGATTACTTATAAATATTGCAAACAAGCAAACTGATCTGATAAAGGTCGAGAACAAAAATGAGATTTAAGCTCTGAGACTCTCAAGTTTAATAACCTTGAACCCTGAAGTGGGTTAATTTTGAGCAGTTCCATAATGCACTATTCTAGTAAGTTCTTACCTCGTGTGAAGGTTTGTCCATAAAATCAAAGTTGACAACATCTTGTATTCCCATCGCTAAAAGTTGTAAAACAACACTGGCTAAATTACATCTGAAAAAAAAGATAAAAACAGACTCAAACTGATCACATATACAATGTTAGGGTATGAAATTAAAAATATCATGATTATACAGTCTCACTTGTACTCATACTCAGCAACCGATCAAAGGACAAAATCACATTTATCGCTAAAATAAATTGTTGTTAAATAGTAACAACAATAAATTTGAAAATTTTCGAAAAAATCAGAAACCTTTATTTCGTTGCGGTGGAAACAATAAAAACCAGTAGGGTCCAGACCTGGTAAAAACCAGAAGTTTCGGAAAATTCTGGAAAACCTTTTACCATGCAATAATAATAACTTTCAAACATGCCAGAAAAGTATGGTATTATATTGTGAGTGAAATATGAATATTCTGAAAAGTAAGTTTCCTCAACCAAGTCCAAAATATTCACACAAAAAATCATACTGACTTTTATGTTGATTTATTCTATAGTATTCAAGACACACAAACCTTTGAATTTCAGGAACTGTGGTTTTTCTAAATGCCTCATATTGTTGTTCTGTATATAATCTATAACAAGATCCCGGGGCTTCACGTCCAGCACGACCACATCTCTGTTGTGCCTGGGCCTGGGACAGATGTACAACTTTCATCAAGTCAAGACCTCCACGGGAGTTGTATATTCTACAAAGCCAATCATTTACCAAAGATTTAACATACAAATGTGATAACAATCAGAAAAGATATTTCATCCATTTCAATAAAGTATAATTTCTTTTAGTCTGCCCTTCATATTAAAAGTGCATAACCAATTTTTGCCTATACTAAACAAATAAAAAGAGATCCTTACATATGTATAGTAGAAGCTACAATATAGTTAAAATCCAGTTTTTTTTTAAATAAATCAAATTAGCCATTTATAAAACAATGAAGATAGCCTTTAACCAAATTTGTACGATTGTAGTACATATAAGAAAGAAATTAGACATATATACAGACATTTATTAAATTTGTCAACACTAATTGTTATAAATTAAATCTTTGTTCATGCAAAAAGGTCATATTCCCAAAAAAGTGATTGTTAAATATAGTAAATTTTGCCCAAAATAGGATTATCCCTGAGGTGAGGGTAAACAAACTCAATACTCTTGTATAGTAGAGACAAAAATTGGTCACACACCTGTTCTTTATACAATGAATTATAAAAAAAAACGATTTTTTTTCAGTGGAGTTTAACATCGCACCACCAGCACGGGTCATTTGGTGATTTCCCAGCTTTAACAGTGGAGGAAATGTATCTAGCAAATGAAAACCATGTAATTTACTAAATGAACAAAATTTATATACATAATTGATTGATATATTAACATCTTTACATCTTAATTCTCTATGTTATACATATAACATACTTTTCTTAATTGTACAGTTTGTAAAAAATACTGAAATATGAAATGAAATCAAAAAGAAATTGTTTGTTTAAACCAATAATCGGCTTGACTGTATTAGAAGCAATATGTAAATCTTTACTTATTAATGCTCCTGAAAAGATGCAGTGTCTTGTACAGAGTATAAAATAATAATGGCAAAACACCAAGAAAGACGATTTCAAACATGCTAACAATTAGATAAGACATGAATGCATACTTTGCTTTCACTTTTCCAGAATCAATGACAAACTTCACACCACTGATTGTCACAGATGTTTCAGCAATATTTGTGGCCACAACAACTTTTCGGCAACCCTGTAATCGGTAACGCTAAATGCTTAGTAACAATTAAAGTCAATCAAGAACCAGTCCACACTTATAAGCAGTCAAAGCTTCTCTCTCAATCTTGCTGTTCACATATCTGATACTTCTAACTCCAATATAAACATACAGTAACAGAACCTGTAACTTTATTCCCATGGTTTACTTCATAAGTTAAGTGGTATTATTTAAGTAATGTAATTTTGAGTCAGAATGCCATTATGAATATCATTATTGTTGTGTCAGAGAAATGCTATAACCCATCCTGTTAGCACTACAGATCATCATTCCAAAAGAGCATCAGCCAAGAAACAGAAAATCCTACATTTAGTTGACCTGACATACCTTTGGTGTAGGCTGGAAGACTTTAAGCTGTTGTTGTGGAGGTAAAGCTGCATATAACGGACAAACTATGAGATTAGGAACATTACCACCCAATGTACTGGATATATCTCTGATTGATTTTACAGCTGATTCGATCTCTTCCTGCCCAGTTAAAAATATCAAAATATCTTCCCTGAAAAGGACAAAATAATGCTGTAATTGATATCATATCACTACCTTTTTCATGTTTAAGCCCATTTTCAAACATTACATAAACATGGATGACACATTCGAATTTTGCAGGCATAAATTACTTACTGAGCAGGTGCTTCTCTGTGTATTTGGAAGAGTGTGACCAAAGATGAGAACAAATAATCTGATTGTTCTTCTTTACTGTACATAACCTGAAATATATCAAACCTATCATATCATATCATATCATATCATGTCATTCCATCACATCACATCACATCACATCATTTATATCCAATCTCACAGCATACCAGTAATATGAGTGACCAAATGAAATTGACTTAGCAGTGCTCACCACATAGTGATGTAATTCAACATATTTTGTTAGCAGTTCTATACATGTCTACATCGAACAATTATTAGCGTGTTAATGGCAGCATACTTATCCTGTGTCAAAATAAGTCATTTTTTACAAAGTAAGGCTGTTGATGGCATGAAACAAAGTCTTATCTCAAACAGCAATCTATTAGCCCAGCATGACTTATTACTATGAAAACAAACAAATTATGTATGTTCATTCTGTAACATGATTTAAGATAATTTGTCTAAAACATTAAGCACAGACAACTCACCCTGATAGGAAACTGTCTGCCCTCTAAGTATAGTACAGGTGCTTTGTTAAAATATTGTGAGAAATGATCAACATCCATAGTTGCAGACATTACTATCACCTAGAATTACAAACACATCAACAACAGGTAGCAGGTAGTATAATGGAATATAATGCAATAAAACCTATGGTTCATCTTAATAAAGGCATGAAACAAGAATATTTCATGTAAAAACGTCAACAATAAAATGTATTGTATATATTTATAAGGAATTGAACTAATTAGGTATGAAAGTTACCAAAGAAGATACAGCAGAATTGATACAAATTAATTATAGAAGTGATCATGCACATTTGTGGGAAAGAAGTAACTTAAAACCTCACTTTCAGCAACATAAATAATTTAATTTAAACTAGAAGCCAAAATGTCTCATGCTGAAAACTTCAGGAGCCAAAACAAACAAACTCAATGTGAGCATTATCTAAGAGTAAACACATTGACTCCAATAATAATACGATACATCATTATACCGCTTAGACTTATTAGTGGAGCTACCTCACAGGTAACTGACAGAACATACTTTAAGTGGTTTTATTCCCATTCTGTGTCTCTGCTTCTGGGCAGATTTAACAACACCAAATAAAACATCGGTCTGTATGGTTCTTTCGTGGGCCTCATCCAATATGACCACAGAGTATCTGCAGTAAATAGTATCATTCTTTTCGTGTGATACACCATTGATAGAAATAACATGTATGTTTAGCACCAAAAACGAGTTTGTTGATCCATATCTGAGTCTAGAAGATGTTTTATATGAAGTGAAAAGCAGGCATGTAATGTGCAGATATATATAATGATACAGGACATATTTATGATATGTTCTGTTTTTATGTGACTCATTGTCACTGATGTTTAACACCGTTTTTTAACAATTTTTCAGTTATATATGGCAACCGGTTCACCTTAACAGTTTTCCTTGATTGTATACTAACTAAAGATATGACCTGCCGCAACCCAGATTCGAACCCAGATAACCAGGTTACAAGTCCAGCGCACTTACCACTGGACCACGGCCGTGGCACATTTATGAAACCTGGCAGAAACAGCTGTCTGTGTAAATATCTTTTCCATGGTTAAAGTAGAAACTAGAGGTCAATAAAAAAAATACATTAAAGTTTTATACGTCAAACCATAATGTGAACACATACCAGTAACAGTATAATGCCCATGAGAATACTTCTTTCAGAAAAAATACACATTGACAAGACACTATAGTGAAACAGACAAATACAAAAATTTATATCCTGTAAGGTTTGTAGACTAGAATGAAAACAACAATTGTTTAATTATCTACCTTTTCATAAGTGGGTCCAAAATAGATTCTCTGAGCAGCATACCATCTGTCATGTACTTGATTTTTGTTTTCTCTGTAGTTGAATCATCAAATCTTACACAGTAACCAACCTGTAATAATCAGGTAGTTAATTTTATAGAACTCTGCATGCTTGATTAAAACGCAGTAAACATAAAAAACATCATATACATGTACATTGCTATGGAAGTGCATAGAGCTACAAGTACCAGTGTGTAAAGATAGATAATAGATGATAAATGTATATGATAGACAAGGTATTGTTATAAGTAACAACAAAATTTCTTATAAATCACACAAGTAAGTTAGATATAATTTTAAACATGGCCATTTAGGATTTGTAAATAAAATGCAGAGGAAATAACATCAGGTTAAGTAATTTATGGTTACAAAAATTCCATTGTTTACCAAGTCTCCAACATCAGATCTTTTTTCAAGAGCAACTCTCTGAGATACTGTAATAGCTGCCACTTTTCTAGGCTGAAAAAATAGAGCAGTATTATTAGCAAATAGCGTAACTTACATAGTATATCACAGGGCTTGCAAAATCTATTGTCTGAGTTGCCCAAGACATACATTTGTGGGTCCAGGCACGTAAATTTTTGAATTTTTGTCATCAATGGTTACTTTGCAAATGCTGATATGCCATACAGACAGAGTAAATATCAACTCAAGTATAGATGCAATAATATTGTATTGAATGTATCAAATACTCAGTCTTTAAACAAAATCAATAAATTAGCAAATTAAACATAAAGCTTAACTCATAAAATCAATTTCTTACACAAATTTAGATTAAATGTCAGAATACTCATTATTCAGAATCAAATAAGATTTACCTGTGTAATTGCGATTATTGAATTTCTATGAACACCAGCTTCATACAAGTACTAAAAAACACAAGAGATAAAATAAAAATAATTTCTTCAGAGTTCTGTGAGATAACATTTGGTAAACCTGTCAAATAAAATATAATGTCAAAATTACAATACAAAAGTTTGAGACACTTTTTTAAAAATCTCATAAAGAGCAGACTTTTACATTGAATGTATATATGATAGACTCACAAGTAATCATCTTATCATCCTACTTTATTGAAAATAATCAATGAATATTGACAGATATTTTTAGTATAATGAAGATTGAAAAGTCATTCATGAAAGATTACCGGTAAAATACACAAGAGCATTTTAAAGTTACCTGTGGGATTTGTGTAGTTTTGCCACTACCTGTCTCACCAATGATTACAACAGTTTGATGTCTCTGTACTTCATGAATAAGTTTATTCTTCACAGGGCGTATTGGCAACTTTAACCTTTCTTCTTTAATCTTAGCATAGTAATCATCTACAAATAAAGTTATAATTACAAGTTAACCAATATTGCCATTACTACAACTATCACTACTTACTGAGGTTTTCATCAAAATAGAAGGAACAAAAGGCAAATAAAATCCATCAAAGACTAAATCTTGAACACTGAACACAAACTGAATGCTTAATTTATTGACAAAAATTGGAAGTCTCTACATGATTAGTATTTCCACAGAGATAAACAGTAATAATTATTATAATGGTATTAATACCTCCATTCTGAGAGAACTTCATTCTCTTTGGCGATGGTCCATTTCCATTTGAATTAAACATCATTCTGAAATACATAACAAATAGCTACCAATATAAGATCATCAAATTCAAACATCACATTATAAATTACAAACTCCTGTAATAATGTGTAGCAGTACAGTTTCTGTAGGTATTCCAAATTATTGGTAGTTCTGTGTCACTTAGTGATTAACTCTTCCATATCAAGTATTACATATTTTTGTTTATAAGATATATCTATTGGAAGCTAATCAGCAAAGTATCGTTTCTGTGAGTTGATAAATGGACCAGAACAGTGTTTGATAATTATCACAGTGGAAATATTACATCAACCCCTCCTGCTGAAACTCAACTACAGAGATTTCTTCTTGACTAAATATCGTATTTGAGATATTGAGTGAATAGACTCAATCTTGGTACGTTTGGTCAATAAATATATATTCTTTGTGCTGCATACATATGAGAACCCTATGCGACAAATCATTGCAGAAACAGCAATGATGTCAACACTTGTGCTTTATGGAGTTCTGGGTCACATGGATGCCTGTCCTTGTTTAATGGGGGCATATCAAAAAACTATTTATGTTTTAGTTTTACTTTTTCATCACTTTTATTTTTAAATGTTTTTCGATCAAAGATATTGACCAATGTTAATAAAATCATAAATCTACATCTATGTGTTGTTCCATTTAAACTACTATACAGAGTAGTTTGAATGTGAAAAACTACAGTACAATAAGTCCGAACTCTTATATTGCAATCATTTGTTGACCTGCTTAAAGATTAGTAAAAAATATTGTCAGTCATGTTTGAAAATTTATAAGTCACTTTGATAGTGAAAACTGATCCTGGAACGATCCTTGAATGAAGCAAACAATAGAAGTGACAAGTGAACCGGAACACACACACACATGGTTCGAAACTAGCACAATCAGTGCATGCGCTACTGTACACAATTTTACAAGAGTAAATTACGTATATCAAAATTGCAATCATGCATTTTGTTCCTGAGATATATGTCTATCAAAGAATGCATAGTTTTATTTGCTTAAACACACTATTAAAACGATGACCGCAGTTAAATCGTTAGTGGCCCATGACTATATCCGTTTGTGAACTATCCGAAATTGAAGTCAGTTTCAATGAATTGGAGACAAACAATGTATACAGATCAAGGAATAATTTTGATACAAAATTCACAAAAGTACAACTGGATAGTTTACCTTTCAGGCTTTCATACAATTTGTACACAGAAATCAAAACTTAAAAGTCCTCGTGAGGTAACTGGTCAACTCGTACCTTAGTCAACTCGTACTCATTTTGCAATCTCCGTCCAGAGTTGTCGTTCGTTATCTCACCTATACATGTATGTGATGGATAACGAACGACAACTCTAGATAGAGATTGCCCATTTTGGTAATCCCGTACCCTAAGTCAACTCGCACCTTAATCAAGGCGTGCCCATTTGGTCAACTCGTACCTTAAAGCAAATCGTATCTAGTCAACTCGTGCCCTCCTTACATAAAGTATTCTATTCTTAAATATTTATTTTCAAGATTTGATGTTTACTTGTATTTGGGTCTATAAAATGCCTCATTGTTGTTTACATTTTGGACATTTGTTGTACACTTCTTTTTCCTTGGTGAATTCGTACCTGCGTATGTTCTATTTTTTTTTACTTTCAATGAGTAGAGACCAATCAACTTATGGGCTAATATTATATTTCTTGCAGGTTTTGAAGATCCGGATGATATTGTTCTGGCGATAGCTGCTACTTATTGATACTCATTTGAGTTTCATTTCTTCCTTTATAAAAGCAGGCCTTACGACTATAATGTTCAGACAAAATAATAGATCTCAACTAAAACCCTCATGCCTAATAAAAATTAATACACAACTGAATTTACTTAAAATCTTATACAGTATATTTAAATAAACTTAGATTTGATTGATTGCAATAAACATTTCTTTAAATATGTTGGTCTTCAATTAGGCAGGCCGATTTAATATAGATCATTATTATTAGATTATTTAAGCATAGTTTAAACTGAAATTAAAACAATTCATTGAAAAGTGATAGTTTACCTTCCTTTTCAGTATAGCATTGTCGACAGAAAATAATAATTAACGTAATGGAGAAAATGGTCCAATCTGGTTAATTGTGCATATATATATTTCGCCGTCCGTGAACGGCGACAATAATATCGACATGCCTTTGTAATGTATGAAGCTCAAACCAGTTTGTAGGCTCCTGCGGGGTAAACAATATTTCGAATGATTCACTCAAACATATTAGCTTTTATTGTTCATAAACGAGGCCATTTCTACAAAAAGGAGGATTTTATTTGATGAATATTTAGATATGAACGCTAGTTTACTTCATCATGAAACCTTTAGTTTCCTCTGAATGCGATACTTTTGTAACCGTGTAAAATATGGGTAAGTTCGATGGGTCCTTTGGTTGATTTAAAATAACACAGCTTTACAGTTTCTATATTAGTATAATATTGAAGTAAT
Source organism: Lutraria rhynchaena (assembly GCA_008271625.1). Classification (NCBI taxonomy): domain Eukaryota; kingdom Metazoa; phylum Mollusca; class Bivalvia; order Venerida; family Mactridae; genus Lutraria; species Lutraria rhynchaena. The sequence continues at coordinate 184,877 of VIBL01000242.1, read as the reverse complement.
GCATGGAAACCCCAATCTGAGGGATTAAGAGTGTATATAACTGCCTCCAATCCATTCATGCCAGTGACTGCTATCACAACCTACAACTTCCGCGACTCAGAGTGAAAGGCAGGTCTTCACACAAACAGGGACTCTACATTACAAAAAAAGCTATCAGTCCACTCACTAAACTGACCAAAAAGGTGGGAAAATGTCACATGATCAATAAAAAAACATTCACGCAAGTCTAATCCACTCACACAGGAAGCCAACTCTCTTACAAGATTACACTTAATTATTTCCATCGACGAGAAACCATCGAAGGTTAAACATCCCTAAATCATATATGTAATTGTATGATACAGAGACCGTGTTTAACCCGTCGGCGATAGAAATTAGTATGATCTCCAATAAGCGTGCATTTGAAGTTGAGCGAAGTTCACTGAGCGTACCTTCAATTGACATGTGCAGAATGTTATTCCAATAGGGGATAGTTTGCGAAAAAAAGAATTCTCTAGGGGATTCTGGTCGCTGGTGACCTGCTCTTGCATAAAGCTGTAAGGATGTCTATATCTAGAAAATCTAAAAGACGTTCGAACATTCGTAATTTTGACGATTGATTGCAATTAGGTCAGCCACTTTTTGGGGCCACTAGAGCTAAAATTAGAAATACTTTAAAATGACTTTTTCTCATGTTTCTATGGATGGATTATTACCAAACCTGGTTTTTAGCATCTTTAGATAGCGTTCTATCAGATTTGCTCAAATAAAAATGGTTGGCCCCAATTAGGGGCCGCTAGAGCTAAACATAGAAATACCTTAAAATGACTTGTTTTCATGAACCAGTGGTTGGATCATCACCAAATTTGGTCTGTGGCATCTTTCAGTCATCACGAATATTCCTTTGTAGTATCCTTTGATGGTCCTTTACCAAGTTTATTATTTTCCCCATTATTTGCCCACAAGTGTACCTTTAATAGGCTTTATTACCTTTTTGGTAGCAAGTTGATTAACAGTTATTCTGGTGAGCGATGCAGGGCCATCATGGCCCTCTTGTTTATAGAAGGTATGAATGGATGCAAATGCATAAATTTTTTAAAGTGATACATTGGGTTGAAAGTAAATATTTATATTCAAAGTTTTGAATCAGCATTTTTGTTCTTGCAGATTGTCTAATTAGTGTGATACCATAGTAGTGATTAATAGTGTTTGACTGTTTTTTCTTGACAGTTGTTCTAATCAATAGTACATAATTGATGCCTCAGCTTCACTTTAGACAATGTCTTGATTTTTTATGCTGTATTTCATTCAAGTGTTTGCTTGCTTTATGATACCCTGTAACTTTGATTCTTTAGTCAGAAACACATTAATTGCCAATTAGTTCAAATTAAGTTAGATTTACATGTTTATTTTGCATACTATGTAGTTCAATATTTCACTGAAACTATTATTACCAAATTTTGTATGATGTATAAACCATGTTTTAGCTGTTAAACTGTCTACAAAATGCAGTACCATGTTTATAAGGAACAAATGCTGATTTTATAGCTGGATTGGACATCTGTAGGGGAGGTGGAGGCTGTTAAAGTTTAGTATTTTTGGTCATTGAAAAACTCCATTTGGTCAGGAAAAAATCAGGGAGAAGACAGGGAAGTTCATTCATCTGTGGTGCTGGCAACCCTGGTGATACACTTGAGCAAATCTCTTGCCTCAGTACATCCAAAGAATTTGTATTTTGGTGGATCAATGGTCACATGGGTATTAAGGGTAATAATAGAGCTGATGCACTTGCTAGATCTGCCCTGAAATTACCAATTTCAAATGTGAACATTCCTTACACTGATTTTAAAACTTCCATTTTTATCCTTATCCAATCTTCCTGGCAATCCCAATGGGATGCTGACATTAACAACAAACTTCACTCAGTCAAGCCAACCCTTAGCCAATGGCTACTCCTTTTACAGGCCCATTCATCGAGAAGAAGTGATATTATCTAGATGCAGAATTAGTCATTCTCGTTTAACCCATTCTTGGCTTCTTACCTGAGATGATATGCTAGAATAAGTTCCATGTCGTACACCATATTCTATCAAACATATTGATTGCTTCAATTTTCAACCTATCCATACCAAGCATTTTAATGTTGAAAACTTAAACATCCTTTTCAAAACTGTTTCACCTGAAACAATTATCAACTACTTAGATGTAGATATGCCTTAAAACACCAATAAACTATAAACAAACAAAAACATAGAAATGACTCACACTTATACAATAGCTGTAAATTGTTATCACTGTTCTGTCCAAGTTACATAATGTACCATTTTTTGAGATGAACCAAGCAAATCAATGCAACAATTCATTGCAATTACTACAGAAGCCTGAACAGTTCATGTCATGAGGAAGTCACAAGGCGTATACACATGGGTCGAAGTATACACTGACCTTTCCAAAGCTAGCTGAACAATTTTCACACACCAAATGTTTGGTTTGAACTCAATACTAGTCTGAGACTTGAACCACTCAACCATAGAGGCCACTACATTAGTTGCTGGGTTGTCTGCCACCAAAACTGGATCATTAAAAAAAATCTTTAAGCAGTGTTTTGGTTTCTACATGGTAATCATAAGATATATATGTTAGTCATTATGTTTGCCCTAATGAAATCCATGTCCAGTTTAACAAGATTGTTAAAGAAAAAAAAACTCCCTTGAAATTCAGCATCAGGAGAACTATTTTCTGGTTTGTTGGTTTGGGTCTTATTTGTGTTTGTGAATTGTCAGTGATATTACCTTTAGACTTATTTATGGTTTGTCTTTTACATAAGGAGCCATAATTAAGGCTTTTTTGGAATCTAAGAGATTATATTGCCACTGAACCCTTCAGAATGGGCAACTGCCCCTTCTTATTCCATTTTCATTTTTTCAGTGGGGGTATTTAGAGCTGAGTTACATATTAGCTTTTTAAAGTACTTGTCCATACTGCCCTGTGCCTTATCAGTGTTAAATTACTGGAACATCATTACTTGTAACTTGTAAAAGAATTTCACACCCTCTTGTTAGAGTTACAGCCCTTTATCACCTGATATCCATAATCAGTTCATTTCTAATTATATGATTAGAGATGTTTAAAGCTTTGAATTTATTCTTAACAGGCATTAAGATCATGAAAATCTCTTAGTATGTCACTATATAGAAATATTCCCTTCACCTGAGAGATAACATTGTTGATTTAAATGTTCCACATTGATACAGATTAAAAGATAACATTCAGTTGAAATTAGACCATGTTTTGAGCACTTTTTGTCAATATAAGAATGTTTGAAGTTGGTAATGGACAGAAGGTAGTTTTATTAGTTAAAGGTATTCATTATAAGTCTGAAGGTCACTTTAGGCATTTGTAATCATATCCGCGGGTGTCAAAATTTCTCAATATTTATCAGTGGATAATTTTTTAAATTTCGGCTGTCAAGTAGTTTTAATAAACCTTGAAATAGAGTGTGATTATTTGGTATTATAATACAGATTAAGCAAATTAGTGTGAAAACATCAAGTATAGTAAAATTAAGTCTTGCAAACCATACATGAACTTTGTAAATCAACAGTATTAATTCTTAATGGTATCTTTATTTCTCCTGTGAATTCTCAACATACATTAAAACTGCTTTATTCTCGACAAATGAAGTGTATTGCACTTTTGAACATTAGAAAGAAATAGCAAAAATTCTAAATTATAGATTTCTGATGGCTACAAGTCATTTACAGTCAAACCCATGTTAAAAACCTCCTTTGAGCTGAGTCAGAATGTTATTCTTCATAAACTGGAGAGGTTGTTGTGGGCAGTCTGAACTGTTAAATTTGGAAAATCACTGTCAAGAAGTAAACTTTTCATGATGTTTCTTCACAGATGCAAAGTACTCGTAAATCTGAACACATACTTCATGGAAGTTCAGATTAAATATTTACCAAAAAAATCAACTAAGAGAGTGCAGTATTTGTATTGAAAGGCTCTGAATGAAATATTATTTTTCAAAACAGATTCGTGTGTAAAGCTTACAGCCTGCAAAGCCAGTGGCTGTACATTTTATGTCTATATATTGGCTTGTCATATAATAATTTAAAAAGTACTTATTGATATATCATACCTGTTAGCTTGTATAAGTACCTGCTGATTTCAGCTTTCATATTCTGTTAATATTTGTGTTCAAATGGAATTTTGACACACCTTTGGTTTCAAGATTACTTTCAACTAATAACTTGCGTGGTCGCATGGTGTCTGACATAGATATAATATGACACTTATCAAATACTTGTGACATTCAATTTTGCTCATATAACATGTGTTTAGAAAATGGCCCCATGCTGTACCTGGTGAAATAATATGGGGAAACAAATCTAAGCCTATATTGGCTTACATTGGTTCCCTTTTGAAAAATTAATATCCGTTCTATAACAAAGCCACATCTTGTGGAGAGTACAGTTACATGTGGAAGCAGATTGATTGTTTCTGGGTGACAGCTTTCATGTTTAAGTGGTTGTAAAAAGAAATAATTTCACATCACATAATGTGGGTACTACTTCATTGATCAGTTAAGATATAAGGTCAAAATATTAATTGTGGCCCTTTTTAGAAATTTATATACAGTATAAGCTCCCTGCAGCTTTGTGACAGATCATTCTAAGGCTATACCCCTTGGGTAGATTGTATTTGTCCCCTATTTTTGGTATGTTTCATTATGTTGGTAGGGTTTGTGTTGGGTTTTGGGTCTGGTAGTATTTTGGTTATAGAAGGATTTTTGTATGTTTTTCTTACTGTATCGCGGAGATAAAGTACCCCAAAGTTGTTAAAAATCAACAAGCATGATAAAAATGGTATGAATACCTAAATAATGTACTGGATCCTATTTAGAATGTGTTACAAAAATGACTACATCTAAAAATTTATTACTTCCGGATATATAATAATTTACAAAAAAAATCCTAAACTTTCATAATTACTCAATCAATGTTATATTGACATCCTAATAAAACATAAGTAAGGTGTTGAAAATCTTCATTTAGTCTGTCAAAGAATAAATATGAAATACTCGATAATCTTTCGATTGAAAATATAATATTTCACCTTTTGTTGAGAAACATTTTAGAAATTGACAAGCATAACTTCAGTGTTCTTAATTTTCAAACTTTTTTGAAATGTTGATACCTTTGATTTAATTAATCTCAAAAAGTGTCATGAAGTTCGAGTGGGGAAGATAAAAAAATGATATATTTTCCCAACTTTTGATATAATATCATTGAAATTTTCTTCAAAGTTGTTCAAGTGTTTTTTTTTTCATTCGGATTTCAATTTTTTGAAATGGCTGCCGTCGATGATTGTTAAATCTTAAAAATTTCTGTATAATGTTTGTTCTACCTAAATTTATTTTAATTTGCTAGTTATGGTAAACTGTCTTATCTTTAGGAAAACATGCACATTTATGTAATAGTTTTGATTTCATCTTGCAGAGGAAAAAAATTCGTGAAATTGAATCCTTTATGAACTATCCACTTGTTACTCCGATTGAAACTAGTTGTATGAATGCAGTTTGTGTCCTCCACCCCATATTTGCATAATTTGATATTATGCTGAAGGCTGATGAATAGAAACCTGAAGCTTGTTTTTCTCCTACCAAAATACCTTGCCACTCACAAAGACGCAATTTAGAATTTAATCAAATTAAATAATCGCAGTCATTCGACAAGCTCTTATTAGTTTCGGCTGATGACTTATCGCTGGAATAAATTTAAAATGATTACGACTGTAAATTGAAAATTAACTTTAATCCGCAAGTTTTTATCACATTTTAATGATTATTTACAAGGTACAAAATACTTCTTGTCTATTCTAGATTAACAATATGACCAAATTATTGTACAAAATTAGGGCTATTCTTGTGTCGTGTAACCTACTGACTCATTAAACTGTCACTTTCCTTTGAAATGGTGTTTTGATGTGCTGATAGTAAAAAAATATTGTGAAGAAAATTGTGGGTTTTTCTCCCAAATAGTGGAGTTATTGTTGCTCATGAGGCTCTGTACAAACTGAGTTCACGGCAAGCATAATTGCTGTACAGGTGTTTAACACCTTGAAAATACTCACAAAAAATATCCAACCCTGATTTTCAATCAAAAGCATGCTTTAATTTAGTTTAGAAATAGTTCTGCATGAATCTAACAGATTTTGAATGTAATACTAGACCAACAATGTACAAAGTTTTGTCAGTTAATGCAGGGTCTTTCAAGTGACTATTTGAGTGACCCTGGTTAAGGTAACATGGCCTCTGACAGGCTGGTCATGTTCTGTACAGATTTTATTTGCATTTGAATTAAGTTGCGAGAAAGAAATTTTAGTGATATTTTGTTTTATGTAAGTCATAGTTCTCATCAATTTCCAGGTATTATTTTCCATACCTGTTTGTGAAGGTATGGTCTAATTAACTTCTTTAGTGTCTCTATTAGAAAAGGTGGGAAAGAATGAGATTGGCTTTGAATGGTTTGTGAAAAGTGACCATTAAAATGTCACAATATGACCGCAAAAGAACACCACAGGGGTGAATTAAGTACACACTGGACAGTAAAATGAATGGTTTAGACTAGCTTAGATCTTAATTGACCAATCTGTCAGGTCAATGACCATTGTGATAGAGTGAAAAGAATGTGTCATGCTGGCATTTAAGAAAGCAGCCAGTGTTTGCTCTGGTGAGACATAAAAATGTGCTATACTTTTCATTGCTGTTACTACTGGATAAAGGCACTGTTTACTAATGATTACTAGACAATATCTTCAAGGTCAGGAAACATTGAGTGGCATTAAATAATAATAAGAAAATACAAAATCCCAATAATATATTCCCATACATGGTGTTTTCTTAGAAAACACCTGTTTACATACTTGTCTAATTGTTTTTCACACTCTTATAAAGATCTCATGAAAATGTGTGTCCGATTGTTACTACATAACATTTTTACTTTTAAAACAATTTGTCCAACAGATTTTAAAATGTGTTGCACATGTTTGTACATCAACTATATGGTATATACAGATATATTTTCTGATTTCATATTTCAAAAAAAGATCACAGATTATTATTACATTGGATATTGTTGTTTATAACCTGAAGAAGACTGGGATAAAATTACATGATTTGTTTACCAGGTAGTACATTTTATTATACTAATAAAAGCCAACATTAAATTCATTCCATTGTATACATAATATGATCTAGACTTCATTATATCTTTTATACATAATATGATCTAGACTTCATTATATCTTTTAGCTCAACATCAATTTTAATATTGTGTTTTTTTACAATTATGATGTAGGATACAGGATGTAAAAAGTAGCCAAAGTCTGTTAGACCTGATATTTTATTTTATGAACAAAATAAATATACATGTTACTTTTGTTAAGAGCTGAAATTTTATCAAAGTCCAAATAGTATTAGCATTGTGTGGAATTGAACTAAGAACCACTAGGAATGTAGGCAGTCACTCAACCAAATTGCTTGAGAGTTAGCCTAAGAGCAAGGCTGTTGGAAGGAGCCCATTTTTCTACAATCACTACAGTATTATATATAAGACATTGTAATCAATCATCATTTTGAGGCTTAATTGGACGAAAATGTAGACAGATATTAGTGAACTAAATTGTTATCTCCAAAATAATATATATTGTATTTTAACTGAAGTTAAAGAGATTTTTGCTGTCATGTCTGGTACTTGGTTCATATATCCCAATCTGATAAAATACTTCGGTGATTGAGATTAGCATGTGCAAGCGATCTGTCCTGTCTTTAAAATTGGCTTGAAAAATTCCAGATATGTTTTAAATAAATTATGTCTCTTGGTTAGAGAAATAAATTGTTTTATTGCCATTTTAATGCCTATTTTCAACAGTATGTTAGTTAAATACTGACTGGCAGTTAATCTAACCTATTTTACTGAATTCAATGCCAATGTTAACATTGTTCTTTGCTAGTATTTACCAACATAAATCATGCTGAACAGTGATGGAGGAAAGATGGAACTAGACATAATGTTCTCAATGAGAATGTCACAGTGAGCAGATGCCCCACTGAGGGTTCAAGCTCAGGAACTCATGGCCTGTAGACCTAACACTCTACCTATTGAGCTAGTCAGATGGGCTCGTCTTTGGTTAAAGAGTTTTTTTACAGACAAATTATGCATAAATCTCATGCTTTGTATGTGAATACATCACCTTTGTTGGGTTTTACATCGCATCAAAAGCCTGATTCCTATGGGGATTTTCCCAGCTTTTAACGGTGAAGAAAACCCAAAGCCTATAGTAATATTACCTGGTTAAACCACTAAATTTCCATAAGCTGTCAGGACAGGTGTGGGATTCGAACTCACAGAAGTGAGGGTTAGTGATTGCTAGTTAGAGACTTACACCAAGGAGTATGGGAATCAAATTTGCATCACCTTGGTAACAATACTGAATAATTACAAGTTGATTTGGTTATTGCACCATTCAAAATTATTATGCAAATAATTCTTGACTTCTTTGGACGCATTAAACTTGACTTAGTCTTTAACCATTTGCCTTATAAGCATATTTTGAACTCTTCCAAATTCAAAACCAAGGTACAAAATATCAATTTATTTAAGAAAATTAGGTTCATTCTCTCAGACAGAGTGGAAAACATTGTGGCAAAAGAAGCCATTACTCATTACAAGCAATAGCTTCTTTTGCCACAATGTTTTTCAAAAGTCACCTGCTTCGTATGTGGGAAAATGTGGTATTATGAGGTGAAGGGTTAAATACAGTAGAATATGGTCACAGTGAATTTTTTAGGATCGGATGAATTACTTTGTTATATCCATATTTCACTACACCAACTATGAAATTAAGAATGGTGTGTTAAGGAAAACAAATACTTCACTATATCCAATTTTTCACTATGTCCAAGTTCACTATAACTGTGTTTTTCTGTATCATTATTGTTTTTATTTGTTACCTATGTGTCAGGTACATTATATCACCCATTTTTTACACAGTTAAATGAATGTATAATTGATGGGACTAGTTCAAAACCAACAATGAGACTTAATGTAATTGTAACACATATTTATAGTTTGCAGATACTAGGCAATTTAGAGTATTAATAATTCATATTGTTTTACATGCAATTAGATTAACTATAAATATTTTAGTACTATTGGTGTCATTTTTAGAAGTCAGGGAATGAAAGTGACCTGAATAAGTCCTTGTACATAGTTATTTTAAGGTCCTATGTTCAAGCTCTGGTCCAGCTGCACATTGCACTGACACAGTTGCATAGATAGTTTCATTTCCTCAGTTATAGGACTGCACAACTGATACCTTGATATTATGCAACACACACACACGCACAAAGGATGCAAGATGTTTTGATATAAAGGATGATAACTTTAATGACTGCATTTCACGTTCATGCTCTACTGATTATTCTGTAAACAATTTACTGTAATGTGAAGGCTTTTAAATCATGAATATTTACACATGGATCTAAAAGTATTTCACACTTATATGTAAATTTCGTATTTATGTATTTTTGTGAAAACAATGTTCTGCAAATTACATGTGTACGACAGCAATATCTTTTCCTTATCTTAATATCATGAAGTTATAATCTGGTTAGAAGAATGTCTCATTCATATTTGTAAAAATTGAACAGCTAAGCTAAATTCTTTTTTTTTCACTTCCCGTTGTACAAAATTCGAGCTGTGCAAGGTATTTAGTTTGAAATATTATAGGTGAAAATTATAGTTGGGATTAGATAGCCTGGAGGGCATGCAGGGTATTGGGTAACCATGAAGAAGGTTATATAATATGTTTAAGATGAGAGATGTTAATTGTACAGGTGCAATATGTAATCTTTAGATGGTAAAAAAATCAACCATCTAACTATCTGACTGGCAGGTAATTGTGAGTTTTGTGGGTCTTTATCTGAAGATTAATGACATCAGATATAATAACATGCATGAGTTGTATTTTAGCAGAAATGGACCAGAACTTATCAAGTATTCTAATCTATCCACAGCTTTGGCTCCATTAATGTATACTAAATATTTCTTTTTTGTTTAATATTACAGTAAAACTCCAGAGTGGCCATCTCCTGAGCAACAACCTCCCTTCAACAACAACATGAGTTTTTCCCAATGAACGATTTATCTATTAATCTAACCCCTCTAGAGCAACAACCTCTCAACAACAACAAATTTTGCTTCTCACGAAGGGTGTTGCTTTGGAGAGGTTGCACTTTATATTACACATATATGTTATGTTTTCTAATATTGCTTGAAAATTTGTATTATGATGATAGGAATAATTCATAAAAAGTAATACAAAGTTTATCTCACTTCCATCATGACTAAAATTATAACGTAGAACCTTAACTAAATATTTTAAGCATTTAGAGTTATTCTTTAAGTATACTTATACATTTACTGAGAACGGAACAAATGTTTTCTAAAATTTGATCATTAAATACAAAAAAGTTTCTTGTATGGCTGTCAGCATTATATTAGTTATTGACAGGTATGTATTTCATGCACATAAAACATCACCCAGTCAAAATATCATTCTATTCCTCATTTTTGCCTCTCACATTACAATTACTAGTTAACCACTATGAGCGCAGTATCAAATTTCCTACACTGTCTCCATTCAGAATGAAGTTTTTTATGCTTGAAGATAACGCTGATATCAAATTAACACCGCATCTTCTTATCTATAAATTAAACCTGATTGTTTTGCCTGACTGTATTTGGTCATCTGAAACGTATCCATGTTATCTAGTACTTGAAGGTTTTGCTTCAGTGTCTTTTATGTATCAATATAGCATACCCCCACCTATTTAGAAGCGTTATCTTCTTTGACAATCAATTTGCGCTCTCTCCTGGTCTTGTTATTGATACAAGATTTCGCAGGTAGTTGTGGTACCGTAATGCTTCTATTTTGGGGCCTGATTTAATCATAACTTCTAAATGAAATAAAGTTTTTTGTATTGTTCCATTGCAGTTGTTTTCATACTTATTTGGGAGTCGAGTTAAGCATACTAACACCTCATTTTAAGTCATTAATCCAACTTCTTATGCTTTTTGAAGAAGGTTATATTAACACGATGATATTGAGGAGATTTTCAATCTGTTTCATGTTATTTGAAAGAGTTCATTTGTTGAGATCATTTTCCAACCTTTGATTTTGATAGCCAAGAAACATTTAAAAAATTTATTCATGGGTTTAATACTAAATGAGCATTATCAAACTAGTTAATTTTGGTTTCACCTCAGTTTTAAATAATTTGTGAGTGCCTAGAAAAAACAGAATGTATTTATCAAAAGTGTGACAGGATGATTAGATGAATTATGAGAATTTATCTATCAAAAGTGTGACAGGATAATTAGATAAACTATGAGAACTTGTCTATCAAAAGTGTGACAGGATAATTAGATAAATTATGAGGACATATCTATCAAGTGTGTGACAGGATGATTAGATAAACTATGATAACTTATCTATCAAAAGTGTGACAGGATAATTAGATAAACTATGAGGACATATCTATCAAGTGTGTGACAGGATGATTAGATAAACTATGATAACTTATCTATCAAAAGTGTGACAGGATAATTAGATACACTATGATAACTTATCTATCAAAATTGTGACAGGATAAATAGATACACTATGATAACTTATCTATCAAAAGTGTGACAGGATAATTAGATACACTATGAGAATCTATCTGTCTAAAGTGTGACAAGGTTCTTGTATAAACTGTAGGAGATCTATTACAAGTGTGACAGGGTTCTTGTATTAAGTCTATGGGATCTATCACAAGTGTGACATTGTCCTGAGATAAACTGGTTATTTGATGAATCATTATAATTACATTGACAACTTGAGATATTAGGTATGGAAATACTTGTAATTTTTACCTAAAAGGAAATAAGGATTAATACTTAAGAATTATTTGGTCATTTTGTCCACTGTTTGAAAACACATATAACTGGAATGATAATTGTCCTTATGTACAGTGTTAAACCAAATGTGTTTCAATTTTCACCTGGAGCCTTTTACAGCATATGTATATATATATAATTTATAAGTGATTATTTGGTCTATTTAACTGACTCATATCACCATATTATTGATTATGTGTACCTGTATTTTAACAGGTATTTGTTGTATAAGATAAAATCAGATAGATTTTACTACACTTGTGTTATCATCGCGTGCAGAATTTTTTATCGTTTTTTTTTTTGGCAAGTTTACGGTAGTCAGATTTCGCCTTCAAAAATAACCGCCAGGTTTCAGTATTGAAGTATTGGTTAACACAAAGTGAACGTGGGTTTACATAGTCACATTAGGTGGATGTCATCTTTTATTCCAAGTATTGGATTTTAAGTTGAGCAGATTTAAAGTTAATATTCGCATTAATTTAGAAATTTTTGAATTTGATTTTGTTTAGTTTGTCATTGTCAGTGCTTGATAGAAAAATATGTAATTGTACTTTTTATTAATTTTTCTTGGGATAATTAAAAATATTTTGTGAAATATAGTGTTGTGAAATTAATTTTAAAGTTGATTATTTTGTTCTTTATTGTGACACTGTTGGCGAAAACAACATTTTGTGAAGACTTATGTGTACAGTGTAACTTTGGATACTAAATATTTGTAATTTTGACACCATTGGAATATTACAGACAGGCATTTATAATTATTCAGTTTCATGGAAACATAAGGTGACTTTAGTTTAGGTAAGCAAATTATATCTAAAAATAATGTATAAATGATTCTTTTTATTATTTATGATGATCGTAACACGTAATTATACTGTGGTGACAACTGAGACGTATAATTGCATATAAAGGTGTTATATGTTATAATGACATGTATATATGTCTATTTGTAATGTTAATGATGAGTATTAATAGTTATACATAAAAATCAGGGCTTTCATTTGACTCTTATAACAGCATTTTGACTCATGAAATCAGTTAAATAAAGCTTTTGACTCTAAGAATTGGCGCCAAGGGGTCAAATTTACAATAAAACTAGAATGAAACTTTGTTGACTCTTCAAATTATCATCAGCCAAGGGCATTTTTGACCCTCAGCTTTTGACGTCTAGTGAAAACCCTGAAAATGTATATATGTGTATTGGTTCTGTAGAAAAATAGAAAATACTGGGTTATATTTGTGTACTGTAAAACCTCAATATTATGGCCTTTTTTGAAACCTGAAAAAAATACTGAGATGGTCTCAATAAATTATCAGGTTGAAATATGGAGCAATTATCTAAAGCCAGTTTGAAAATGATTGGTTGCTATGATCAGTGTAAGTAAGGTTATACTGTTTATGATTATACAATATGATTATTGTGTGTTTATCAAGTTACATTAACCCTTTGCTTCACAATACTGTGCCCCCCATACTGAAACAAACAACTTTTGAAAACATAGTGGTGAAAGAAGCCATTGCTTGCAATTAGTAATGGCATCTTTTGCCACAATGTTTTCCACTCTGTCAGAGAGAACCCAATTTTCTTAAATAAATTGATCGTGTGTATATTAACTTTGAATTTGGAAGAGTCCAAAATATTCTTATGAGGCAAAGGGTTAATTAGATTGTTCATAGCTGTACTCAGGTTTACACACTATCTGAGCAGGGACCTTTGTTTGAGATTTGAGATTATGACTATGATTATATAAGTCTACCTGTTGTTTATGGCAGCTAAAATCTTGTGAATCACCTAGTCTTCATAGTAACTATGGTCACTTCCAGTTGTATAACTTAAATATCTAACGGTGATAACATGATAATGGTATATTATGTAAGGAAATATCTAAGACAGGATATATGTTCAAATAACATTGTTGTGTGTAATATGGGGGGATGTGTTGGTAAAGGTAATTGACCTGATAACAAATGTTACATCAGTTAATTTTGGTATAATATTGCTGATGTGGGTATACTCCAGTTAACCACTGACCAAGATGCTTTTTTCGCAGCTACTGGTTCATGGGTACTTTTTGGTACCTGGTTTCCAATTTAACTTTGACCTTTGAAGACCCCGCATTGTGTACTAAGTCAACAAGTAACAATTTTTTGACTTATCAGAAATGAGGAGCGTAAATATACAATTGGACATTTTACTGTTTGTTCTTTTTAGGGTCTTCACTTTTTAAAATAGTTTTGATGATAGAATGGCATTTCTTATTTTCATTATTGATATTTTTTTCATTTATTTGGTTTAATTTGATTTTTATCATTTTCCTGTCAATGATATTGAATATCAATTAAGATGTGTTTTTGATTGTGTTAATTTACTTAACATTAACAATGTTTTTGAATATTTGTTTAATGTTTTTCTTGTTTATTTAATTTGAAGATAACAGTAATCAAATATCAATCAAGTACCTTAGTGGTATGCCAATCTTTAAATTAAGCTTTAACTTTCTTTGAAGACCTTTCCACTTATTTATGCTCTTTGGGGCAATTATAATAAGTGGTGGTATTCAGAATTTGGAGGGAAAAATAGGTAAAATTCGAATTATTTGATATACATCTCATCCTCAAACGCCAGATGTGACAGGTGAATGAAACAGCGTGAAAAAAATACCGCTTAAAAGTTATTTATGTACAGAATCCTTTTATTATATGAAACTATTATCCACTTGGTGACTAATAAAACTCTTGTCACCACATACAATTACCAGTAGGCTGTACCATCGAAATATAAAAGTTCTCCTTGATACAGATATTGCTGTTTAAGGAGATCACATACATTGGAATGTGGCTTTTATTGAGAATGGTATGTTTTCAATTTATAAAGGGGGCTTTTTTATTGAAAGATAATGACATGGAAATACTTCTGAAAGGGACCAATGATGTTGATTTGTGGGTCATCTAACGTTGCTAAATTAGATTTTTTTTTTTGGTTTGATGAACAATATTGGGTATCAAATCAACAGGAAGATTTATCCATTTTTCTTCTGATGAACGTAAATCAGTTTTAAATATTATTGTGATGTGTTTTTAAGTGAATTCACACCTACTCCTAATTGAGATAATTGCTGGGCAATTTTTAGTCATTTTATATATACGGAAAAAAAATCTGCCTGTTCAAACGTGTTTTCATGAATTATGCGTATGTTCATTGGAGCTTTATATTTTTACAGTTGTGCAAGTTTTTGTTTGTGTGGATTTGTCTAATTATTAAATCACAGTACTGAAAGCATCAGTGCAGTATACATAATGAGGAAGATGAATCTTTCGAACTGGAAGAGTAAAATAAACTTGTGAATGTCTGATTTGTACCAGACAGTAACTGTGATACTGTGCATGGTGTATAACTTCTCTTCTAATGGTGGGTTTTATGTCAAAACTACTTTAATTTTACATAGTTAATATTTCAATAATTTTCCACTTACTTTGCATATTCGGATTGTTTTAATACAACTCAGGATGATTTGCATAATTGTGAATATGACCTTGTTTAATATTGTGATTGACTTATTTATGGTCAATAGCAATCTTCCCTAGCATTAACGTATGTAGAGTCACACTGATTCACATATTTGTGGTTGACGTCTAAGGTACATCATACAATGTACAGGATACTAGGAAGGTTTTAGCAGGCCTGTAAGTGTTAGATTACTATAGTTTTATGATATTATAAAGTTATAATCTTGTGTTCAATGAAGAATCAAGGGTTGTTGAGTACTTCTTGTACCCGATTGCGAACAGGATGTACACAAATGAGTAAAGTGATATCAAAATGGCTTCATTTTTTGAGTTTTTGAATATTTAAACAGTTTTTCATACTTAAATAATTTTCAGTTATATACTGGTGGGCAGTGAACCATATCTATATTCCTAGATTCTGTACTAGTACTAATGTTGTTCTTCACAAATAAGTGCCAACTTTTCCATGTGAATCACTCATATTAGTAGTGGAGGACTAATGGCCCTAGACATTATGTTGTCAACTGAATAATGTAGAAACAAACTCTTGCTACCAATATTAGGTTCAAACTACTGAACCATACGTCCTTTGACAAAACACAACCTACTGTACAATGTAAGTGGCCTTTCTTATGTTTGGATACCAAATACCAATTCACCAGTGGCCGCTCTATCTTTAGCAATACCATGCACTGTTCTAAGCCCAGCCTTATTCATCTGGTTTGTTTAATCAATCTGTAATGCATATTCTGACTTACAAGTATTTTCTTGTTCTTCTTTTTTTACATTTTTTCATCTTTTATTGTACATAATAATAACCATAATATAATATATAAAATGATACTTCACATGTGCACACTTACAGCACTTTAATTCCATTGCCTTACATCATAGTGAGTATGGAAGCAATTGAAAAAGTACATATACAATGTGACATACAATGAAATATACATAGTGGAATCTTTGTCTCATAACATCCAATCCATTTGAGCATAAAATTTATGAAATACAGTTGAGTAAAATATATTGCCATCGTCATCATTGTCATTGTTTTGTCTTGTGTTATTTAACTACTTCTTGCTGTTTGGTGTTTATTGCTGTCAATTGTATCGACTTAGTCTGTTTACTCTTCAATTGTTGATGTTTAAAAGACATTGATAGACGTTTGAAAATATAATCTGGTTGGAAATTGTAATTTTGTCTATGCAGGAGGTCTTGAGATAATACTCTGTGCTTCATAACAACAGCAAGCAAATAAATAATCACTCCTATCTGAAAATCTAATGTAAGTCTACAGTTTTTGGCTGGTACCTGGCTTTCTAATTTAAGTATGCTGCTTTTGACTGGTTCCTGTTTTTTTTTTCATGATATTAGATAATAGATAAAAGTACACTGAATTTTCTTGGTTCTCAGTCCAGTCTGACGATGCATGTTGAATAGATTTGCTGGTACCCTTCACTACAGTCTTGAAAAGCAAGATAAATGATAATAATATGTGCACCTTGTTATTTTCTGCATAAAGTATTTAATATCAATACAAATAATGTCAACAAGAGAAATCCAAGCAGTATTGCACAATGTGTATTTACATTGGATTTCATGATTGCCATCTTTATGTATTTTCTACAGCAATTTAAAATAAATTATCGACATGTTTCAAGGTCATATGCTATCAGTGAAGATTCGCTCTGTATGAACGTGATAATTGGGACAAAGTCGTATTGTATTAATTTCGATCATATGCAGCTGTTATCTGTATCCAAGGTCCAAGTTCAAGATTGATTCTAGGTGCAAAAATGGAGTCCATGTTTGAAGATAGTATGAAAAGTCACTGACTTCTGGTGCCATAATTGTATCAAATATGTTGTCAATACAAGTACTTGCAAGTTCTAGGACTATTTCTTGTTCTACCTTAACATTGATTGACCTACTGGTATATTCTATTGATGGAATGAGTGATTATTTACTCCATACTGTGTCAGTCATTCCATCTCATGAGAGTCACGTTAAATCGTAAAAGCTGAAAAAGTTACCAAATAACCCTGGCTAATGGTGCTACGTTATGCCTCAGTGTAAGAAGAATTTCATGTAGTTTGAGTTGTTGCTTTGTGGGCTTGGTTTACCAGTTGTACCTGTGTATGTGTGGTTACTGAAGCATGAAATGACCATTGTATATGCAGACTCTATTGAATCTCCTGCAATGGAAACCACTCTTTGTTCACTTGGCATTAAATTACAGGTGCGTGACTAAAGTACATTGATTTGTTGTAATTCTCTCTCTCTCTCTTGTCTCTGAACTGCTGTTTACCATGTTGGTATCAATAATAAAAGATGCCACCATTATCTGGGCTCTTTATTTGAACAGATTTTCATCAAAGTCTTGTTGGTTCACCTGAAATATTGACATAAATGATAATAGTGAAGATGTCTGTCAGTATGTTTGTTTTATATGGACTTATTAGATTACAATACTTTGGTCCATGAAGTACTTTTATCTGTTAGGAATATTTAGCTTTGACCATATTCTACTGCAGTTGGTATGTAATATCTGTGAAATCTTTAAACATTTATAAATTTTCCAGAAAGTTTAATTTAGGAATATTCAGATTTAAGCACATGTCGATGCGCCATAAAACACCAATTACAATTCTGTTGTTGTGTACTTGTGTTGTTATAATGTCCTGCTAGTTAATGGCCCATCACTGTATGACTGTAATACTGTTGATAACAAATGTAAAGCCCCAATTAAACATTTAATTGTGCATAAATTGGTTTTTTAGGAGCTGTCGAAGAGCATCAATATACTTAGAATTTTATGCAAGGGGATCCAGTGACCGGCTTTCACAATAGAAACAATTTGACATAATATTCCACATTTGACAAATGGTTTTGTTTATTACCATATGGGGGGTAATGTTCTACTCAGCAATTTTAGACTAATGGTTTGCAACATAATTATCACTTAATGTGGAGAATTGTTGACGTATTGTGATATGGCTTTTAAGGACATGTTTTATAGTATATTTTATACTTACATGTCACACACACAACACAACAATCATCTCAAAAAATATGAATGAATTTAGTTAGCAGGGAAGTTACTTCATAAACATGACGCTTATGATTCACTTTCTCCTAATTAAATTCTCATATCAGATTTAAAATATAGGTCTTTGATAAAAAAAATGGACTGCAAACTTGCGACAAATGATTCATATTTCAATGTCACCATGCACAAAAAATATAGTACTCTGTCAAAATTTTGTTCTTTTATTGTGAAACTGTAATGAGTTGTAAAAGAAACAGCAAGTTAACATCATTGTATTAAGTATGAACATTATACAACATGACACCCCTTGAGACAAATATAAAGGTAATTAACACTTAAAACTAAGTCAAGGTACCAGCATTTGTGCTTGAGATAACAATGCCTATAATAGACATAGAAATTTGTATACAACTTAGTGCAAACATTGATGGTACTTTCAAAACTCTTTGAGTTCAGGAGCTCATGAGTTATGACATCAATATTTGTTATAGCAAAGTTTTATGAAGTGTATGTTCAAGAACTCGTGACATTGATGTTCATTATAACAAAGTTTTAGTGTATGTTCAAGAACTTATGACATTGATGTTTGTAATAACAAAGTTTTAGTGTATGTTCAAGAACTCATGACATTGATGCTCGTAATAACAAAGTTTTAGTGTATCTTCAAGAACTTATGACATTGATGCTTGTTATAACACAGTTATAGTGAAAATGTTTTCCTGATATACTCTTTCAATACATCTTGCATTTTATATAAAAAACATAGTGTGTCTTCACTTACTTATTGTGTCATGTTTTGGGAATTTATTTATATGCTTTTCTTCTATCAAAGCTTTTCCTTTTCTAGTGTCTTTTCTGTAAGAGATCATATTGTTATGAACTTGATACCACATAGGATATAACCTGCTGATTGTAATACCAAGTACTATCTATGTAATGTAAATTATGGGTGTGCACATATGTGGAATATATTTATTATCCCAATATTTTGTAGGTATATATTATTCAACTAAATCATTGGTAAGAAATAATTGTAAAATGTTTGTAAATAATACTTTTTTTCATAATTTTCTGCCATGCACATTGTATATATTTTTCACATGGTTGTTTTTGCTACATTAGTACCCCAAACCCAAAGTTTTAGGTCGTAAAATCACTAGTTTTTATGACGATATGAAAAACACATAAAACATTTTGAGGAAGAATGAATTTCACCTCATAAATAAGAATTATTTATGATACATCACAATATTATTGCATTTTCATAGTAAATAATGCACGATATTGCTAAATTCCCCCCCATTTATGCCAATACCTATCCCTAAAGTGAATGATAACCAATGTTTATACAACATTCACCATATTCTCTGTTTTCATCATCAGCAGTGTGTTACTTGATGTTAGTTATAAGTCTTTTATTCTGTTAGAACATCCATGGTTATATCACTGCAAAAAATGGTAAAAAAATCCTAAATGTTAGTATAAAATCAACATTATTGCCTTAAATGTGACAGAATGATTATATTATACTCTGCATGTATTATATATCATTAAGTTTAATACTTCCAACTATCAAATCATCAGTTTTATTGGTGTTATTATACTACATTCAGTATCTTCAACATCTTGCCTGCTTAGCTTAATAGATACAGCATTGGTAGACTTGTAAAGACTTCTGGCTCCAAGGTTATAAAACTTGAGATCGTTCTCAGCTCAAACTTCATATCTTGTTGTAATGTTTCTAAATTAATTATGACCAGAAAATGATGATATAATTAATATATGATTCCATCAGCATAATTGACCTGAATATGTATTTAAACATTAATCAGCTCTATCTTTCTAATCATAATACTTAGAGATTGGAATTGAGATTTGAGCTCACAGACTGTTCTCAAGTTTTATAACCTCCAGGCTTGGTTTTTGTGTTCAAACGTTGGCATGGAGCATGTTCTCTGTGACATTTTCTTTGAACACATGACTGGGTATGTCTTAGCACTTGAAACTAAAATTACCTATGGTACAGTAATCGTCTTGTTCCTGTTTCTACAATAATAACTCCTGGTGTCCTCATTTGGCTGTCACGGTTAGTTCCTGATTTGGTTTATTGTTTGTGATAAACAACTAGTTGACTGAAAGTGGAATTTATTGGTGTTGTGTACAGTATGGATTATTTACTTAAGGACTAATCACATGATAGACGAGATAACAGCGGGTCTACCTTGCAAGATTAATCCCACATAATCAGCGTATCAAGGAGTGGTAAAAATATCAAAGTTAGATTGGGATCATTGAAAGTTTTGCTTGCTCTAAGTTGCTTTAAATGAATAAAATTTGAAGTAAATTTAAGAAACTTGGACCAGAATTAAACTGTTCGAAGATTTTGAGAAGAACACTTGGACCAAGCCCATTTTTGGATTGTTATTGATATCGCTGTATTTGACTTCAGATTTCTAAAATGTTTTGAATGCATAAGAAAATCACTTTGAAAGCCTCACACTTGAGGTGCTGTTTGTTGAATGTCAATCAAATCCTGTTTGTAAATGTAATATCAAAACAGTTATCTCTCTCATGAAACTCTTCATTCATTGACGAGCCTTTGCAAAAATCAATTTGTAGTATGCAAGTTTATGGTTGGGGTAATTGTTTGGTTGCCAAGATACCTCAGAGTTTGTATTTTGGAGATATACATGTATGTCATCTTAGCACCATTTTTAGAGCCTCTCTCTCTCTCTGAGACTGGTATTTGAATGTTTGTATTCTATATAAATAAATAAAGGCATCTACTTGTGGTGCCAATGGAGAATTGCATGATATGGCATTGTATTTTTCTTTGCTTATATAAAGTTAATGGATTATGTTAGTTTCAACTTTCTGGGATTTCTGTTAATACAGAACATGAATCAATTATATCATAGTTAAAGGACATTTATGAACAAATGTCACATTTTAAAATTCCTACTCTTTGACTAATAAGCTTTCTATGTAATTTTGTAAAAACAACAAGGCTACCCTGTCATTCTGACAGTTGTAAATTACATGTTTTAATAGAAGTGGTAGGGTATGAAATCCCTGTTTTAAGAACATATATGATCTGTTTTAATGTCAAACGCTTCAAGATCAGAAATAGGGTTGACTGGCACGATTTATGTCAAGATATTTGAAGTTAATTTTTTAAGTTAGATTTGATCTTTTATACCAGCATGAAATGTTTATCCCATTGAGCTTTCGAAGATAGAGAGTCATTAATTAGCTGCTTTAATTGATATGTTTGGTAACATAAAAGTTATAAATGACATTTTTTTTTGACATAATAATACGTTCCTGCATTTTTCTTATCCCTGAGGGACACATGGCTACTACAAATATTATGACAAGATGTTTTAAACAGTGATTGTAAAAATATCTGGTGAAGTCTTTCTTGGTTTGGATTTATTTATGTAAGATTTCACTATTTGTTTTGGTTAAATGTTAAGATTTGACTTTTGTACATTTTTTATCATTTTACATCTAAGTAGCTCTGTTGAATAGAGTCCTTATTTAGTATTAGACCAATCTATTGGATTATAAACATTTTGTGATTAAAAATTTGGATTTCTTTGGCTTTCAGGTGAGTTTGGGGTTAAGTCACTAAAATTGTTTTTTCTATTACAGAACTTACAACAATTGTGTTGAGTGATATCAGAAAATATCAAAAAATAAGGGAAGTAATAAATTATATTCATAATAGGTGCTTAGTGAAAACATGTTCCGTTGTGTTATCTATATATTGATCCATATGATTCACCAACAATTGCACAATATCTCATATTGATACTTTATCTGAAGAAAAAAAAACTTAAAGAATACTTAATACAAGGATAGTTTGTGAGGTAAGTTTATTAGGAAACATGAAATATTGCAGTTAACATGTTGAAGTATTATTTACTGCTGCTATTTAGTGACAATTTCATTGGAAATCCAGCAAAGATACCCCTTTTAACAGATGGTTAAACTTCACATGAATTTTTTTCTTAAAATATGACTCAAAAGGATTGTTATCCCATTGTAAGTTTAGGTCAAGTATCAGTTACTTTATGTCAAACAATCATTTGAGACTTACATGTCTGTTTTTATTGAAATCATATACAAGTGTGTAACACATGTGCTTGACACAACATCTAATATTATATCCCTCAAAATCGATGGTGTGCAGTTACGCAAATTTGACAAAAAAAATTGTTTTTATTCCAGCTTTTCATTTTCAGTACAAGAATATAATGTTAAAAAATGCCTACCTACCTACCAAGTGTTGATAGTTTTAAGGTCACAGAATCATAAACCAACATTACCTTGGTTGGTCTTACAATTGCTCAGTAAAATACTAGATGGTATGTCAAACACCTGCGGTCTGTAACTAATTAAACAATATTTTTGTTAACCAACCTTATAGGATGTAATCAGCACATGCTTGCACTTTATAAGTGTCATTTATATATAATATGATTACTCATAGTTAAATTAACCACTTTATTTCCTGTTTCTATTGTGCGTATGAGCTTCATCATGGTAAGAATGCTTGTATATGAAGAAGTTGTAGAACAGCTGACACATGTGAGGTAACAGGTTGGCTTCTTCTAAAAAAATAAGTTATAAGGCATCTTACCTGATATAATGTACAGTAAAACACAGGTATAGCAAACTTGGATGTATTGAAGAATCAAATACAGTTAGGTTTTATCCATCCCCCCCAAATACACTCCTCTATTTTATTGTTGTGGATATACAGTCAAAACTGTGTTAAAAGGCCATTCTTTGAAAAACCATCACTGATTATTTAGAACAAACTGACCTCTGAATAAAGGCCATCTGTTAACAAAGGTCACATTTTGTCTTTCTCAGGGAGGGCATTTGTTCACAGGTTTGACTGTAGTGAAATCTTGATAAAATAAGGTACTGTTTGTGTCCCAGTTTGTTCATTATAACAATATTCTACTGTATATCTTACCACTGCTGCCTTTAAACATCATTCTAAAAGCAGGACAGTGGCTTTATCAGATCATTTGACTTTAAGAAACCTATCATATACTATCTAATTGACAAGTTTTTATCTTGTAAGAAATTACCTACTTCTGCACCTGGTTCATATTAGGTACCTATGTCAATATTTTTTGCTCAAAAATGTTTAGAAGATGTAGCATTTTAATTGTTTTGGGTCATAATGAATGCACTAAACTTCTGCTGTATGATTCGTAAAATACACATACCATGTATTGTCCCTTATAAAATTGTGACAAATTTTTTAAAATATTATTCAAATTATGTTTCATATAAATTCGTTTCTTGATCGTCCATTTAGAGATATAATGATTGCAATCTAGACCATTAAACTGGTGGTATATGTTAAACTTTATTGTAACATTTTTCATCATATCAGTCATTGAAGGCTTCCGGGAACAGTAAAGTAGGATGACATTATCTGATATAGTTACCTACCGTGTAATTTCTTTCTGCATCAATGTGTGGCCTCAGGATAAAAAGAGGGGAACTGGGTATATGACACTGAATTACCATAACTGCAATAATAAATATGATATCTTTATTTTATTCAGAGATCTTGCAGATAACATGTTCATTGGTGGTATACTACCATACTTTGTAGTATAATTGATACTGATGTTATTTACCATGTTGTAACTATATTTTGTCCTGTCAGTTGGTGAGTCTGCTCTCAGTTGGTCTTGCTTATTGTAGAAAAGATGTTCTATTTTTGATAAATACTTTTTCCTTTGCTTTTTGATGTTTGGATAAGAATTTGTTTACCATTTGCCTCATAATATCGCGCATACCCTGCATCTGAAGCTGACGACTTTAGAAAACATTGTGACAAAAAATGCCATTACTTGTAATAAGCAATGGCTTCTTTTGTCACAACGTTTTCCACTTAGATTGTTGGAGAGAAATAACCAAATTTTCTGAAATTATTTGATGTTTTATATATTAGCTTTTAATTTGGAAGAGTCCAAAATGAGTGTATGAGGCAAAGGAATAAATTGATACCGATATGTCATTTACAATGTTGTAACTCTATTTTGTCTTGTCATTTGGTCAGTCAGCAGTCAGTTGGTCTTGCTTAGTGTAAAAAAAAACTCTAGTTTGGATAAAAACTTCTTACTCTGCTTTTTGATGTCAAGACAAGAATTTGTGATAGGGCATCTTTATCAACTACACTTTTATATCCAAATCTTTGCATCTGATTCAGTAAACATGATTATCATTGCTTTTATCAGCGGAGTTGGTGTTTTTATATAAACATCTGCTTCAGGTATTTGCATAAATGTAAAGACATATGTTTAATGTTGAACAGTTTTATGAGACTGTCACATAGTTGTATGTGAAGTTTTTATCTATTATCAACTAAAGTTATGGTGTAAGTAACAACACGTTACAATTATTTGCTGAATTGCTCCAATCATAAATTCAATTATCATTGTACTCTGAAACACTTTCAAAATGGTATTTCATTCATGTCAAAATGAATCAATTAACAAGGTGCTCATAAATCTATTCATGAAGAGTTTGTAACTTCCTGTATTCTTTTTAGACATGCTTATTGTGCTGTCAATCAAAGCACTGGAGGCACTGGTCGTTTTATGAATAATTTAGATGAACTTTTTTGTTATGATTTTGTGAACTTTGGGACACATGTACAGGTGCTTTGACAATGTTGACTATATGTGTAGACAGTTTGCAACTTAACAAATATTATCATCACTTCGGGTGACTATGTAGCTACTTTCGGTCTGGTAAAATTTCAGTAAATGCATTAATAATATTAATTAAGTGATGAAGGACTTTGTGGATGTACTGGCCCCTAGGTTATTAAGACATAAGAACAATCTCAAAGCTCAAATCTCAATCTCATTTTAGAAGTATTTTGCTTAAATATATGACTATCACTGTATAATCTATATATATTGTCATTGTTTCATTATAATTAACTTAAAGTTAAAAGATGAAACTTGAGATTTGAACTGGGAGACTAATCTCATTTTATGCATAGTCATAAGAGTTTTTTTTTTAATATTTTCTTACACAGTGTAGATGATAATCAGTCCTGTTCCCAGTGTTCAGTTGTAATTAAGATTAAAGAAAAAAATTGTCCTTTGTGTTCTCCTTGTTGGTGAACATGATTTTAATTTAGATTATGACAAGGTGCTTGTTATCAAAATTGTGTGGTTTAGGTTTCCTCTCAACTATTCTCTTTGACATTCTTTGCATGATAACTTATCTAGATTAAAGTCAATCAAATTTACAGTGTGGTGTAAAATTCTTGTTACATTCAGGAGTTATCTAGTGTTTGATTTTGATGATAGGGATTGTTTGTCCAATTTTTTTATTGTTGTTCCTATCATCGTTTCTGCTGTTTCTGTGACTTTGTTGTTTTTGTCACTGCTATTGTTGTTAATGATTCCATTTGTGTATCTCATTTATATATTGTACCACTGTTTCTTTTTTGTTGTTTTTAGCTGTTCTGTTCATGTTTCTAACTTCACTGACATTGAATTAAAACGTCATATTTTCTTGTCGGCACTGACTTATTAAGATAAGAAAACTTTCTATTAGATTTCTTACATACAATATACAGTATAGTTTGCATGGTTAAAATTACACTTAAAGTTATATACAGCATTAATATAATGGTTTATCTAATTGTTGCATAAAGCATTAAATGCAATTATCTTGTCAACTGAAATTGTTGTACACAGTAATTGAAGAGCAGATGACTTGATGTATTAGGAGTTCATGTATGTTGTACCTATTAATGGAGTAATAATATTGACTGTTATATTATGGATTTAATTAAAATTCACTCACTTGTCTGTTCAATTCATTTTGATCATTGAAAGATTATGAGATATATGTTATTTCTGCTACACAAAAGGTACTGATTTAAGTTTGTAAATGTTGGGACACTTTCTATGTTAGAGAAAGAACAAGACTTTTAAGGACAGTGGGTGCACAATATGTTCATAATTGGGATTTTAAATTTGTGGGGTTTAGTATTAAAGGTTCTACTGTAGCCTCAATGTATTCTCTCTATATCAGTAACATAGAACATAGATTTATGAATATGAATTATGAATAACTTCTATGACATAATTAAAGTGTAGTGTAACACAGCATCTGTTATTACAGATTTTGTTCATGTGGTGTCATGCCATCTGATTGGCTTAAACTAATAGGACAAATATTTATGCTGCTTTGTTCAAAAACTTCCTACACAGGCACAAAAATACCTGATTTTTACTTTCTTTTGATTATGTTTTTTTAAGTTTGGAGAATATGTTCATATGAAGATGTCAATGTATCCTCAAGAAAATCGACAGAGTCTGATAAAGTCTAGGTTTGGTGGGAAAGAATAGGGTCAGTCAAGTTAGGGGGAACTGGGAACTTCTTTTTATGCCTTTTATATGTATGTATATATATATTTAATGGCATGTCTGTGTACTTAAAAATGGTGATCATATATCAGTATACTAATGTCGGTATGAACAATTTATCACCATTTATCCTGAACAGAATCAATGGTAAAATTAACATATTGAGTAATACTACACTACCTCCTGCTGATCTGTATCAGTAATCCAACAATTACTTTCTTTGTTATTCTAGTTAAACATTTACTTACATAATTGATTTTACAAAGTTGCCATTGTCCCAAATATGACCACAGTAGTAATATTATGTTATAAATAAAAAATGGGAAATGGTGTATGGAATTAATGAGAACCACAGTTATGTCGTAGACATTTTTGCTAACAGCTGTTTTATGTATCAGGTATCCAGAAACTGGATGTTAATATTTTACTTTGAATCATATCACCAAAGGTGATGTCTCGTTTTGTTTTAACATACTTGTTATGTATAATTATAATCGTCTTACACTACTGTTGTCTTACATTCTATGGTCACTTTTCACCTAGTCCAGTAGAATGGTTATATTTTATGGCTTAAACTTTGTATTTGTTTGTGAATTTGGGTTGAAATAGCGATTGCCTTACCAGTTAGTTAAAAACACTTAGAAACAGTGGCTTTAGATGCCATTTTTTACTTGGAAAATTTTTTTTCCCCTTGAAAATCTTTTCGCTGATAATACCGCTATTATATGACAAGTACAACATATATTACAAAAAGTTTAATTAAAATGCTTCAAAATTTATTTTCAGTCAGGTAATTTTTTTTGCCCTTCACTTAGGCTCATTTGACGACTTTCCAAGCTTTAACAATGGGGGTAGATCTCAGGGTTACACCTGGGTAGGACTACCAACCTTTCGTGAGCTAGCTGGCCAGTCAGTTAATTACCAATAAAAAAGTAAAAAAAGTAGAACTCATGTTTACTCATGTTATGTATTTTAAAGGTGCTGATCAGTTGCAAAATGCAAAATGGGAAAATTTAATCTGACACATCCGTATCAATTATTCCCTTTAGTTCCCTTTCACTGAATAAAAAATCTCCTGACTGATAAATCAAGCCTGTATGAATCACAGCCATTGCTTTATAGGCAATATATTGAGGCTAGAAAAAGATGATTTTGGTTACTGACCAAAAATATTAGGTAAATGGGTAGGTCATATCCTTCTATGAAAATTTGACAAGAATGTTGATTTTCCTCCATATGTGGAGAAGTTGCTGGCTCCTGGTGGAAGAGTAAGTTAGTACTGGTTAGAATACAGTCCAGGAAAACTGGTTAGGTGAACTGGTCACTGTATATAACTGAAAAATTGCTGAAAAACAGCATTAAACCCCAGTGACAATATGTCACATAAAAATGAACATCATTCTATTGAGGAACAGTTTGTCCACAAATATGTTCTTAATACCATGATTGGTTGCACTTTGTTATATTTTGCTGTTAGAAACATATGGGTCTGTAGTACCAGACTCTGTACCAAAAGAAAGTGTTGGTGGTATAACCAGAAAAAAACAACTATTTTTTTTCTGGCCTAATATACGTGTATGTCGTGCTAGC
The DNA here is from genome assembly GCA_008271625.1 of Lutraria rhynchaena. Taxonomy (NCBI): domain Eukaryota; kingdom Metazoa; phylum Mollusca; class Bivalvia; order Venerida; family Mactridae; genus Lutraria; species Lutraria rhynchaena. The sequence continues at coordinate 156,321 of VIBL01000242.1, read as the reverse complement.
ATCTGTCCTTTTGATATTTTATTGATCTATTAATGGTACTAAATCAAAGTTAAAAGTGATTGTTAAGGTAATTCAGGTCAACATTGATCCAAAACTACTACAAAATGACTGAGAAATCAGGAGTTGTATAAGAGTGAATGAGAAAGCAATACAGTCTGGGACTATATTTCATAGCGTAAATTATCTATGTGAAATCAAAATGTATTTGTGTTCATAGATAAGTCACAAAGTCTTGTTAAATGATTAGAGGTAAAACTTGTCTAAACTGGCACTCATCAGAATCAAGTGGATATGCTGTTGTAGAAAGTTGTCAATCTCCTCAACATGTCATTGTTTGAATAATGCATCCATGGAATACAGTTTAGTGCACCAATACTGGGGGGGGGGGGGGGCACCATGATCTAGTGATTAAGGTCTCTGAGAAGTGAATACCAGCCACTTACCACTTTTAGATGATACCCACCTAGGACCAGACAAATTTCACTGGTGAGGAAGCTATCCAACTAGATACTGTTGAAGTTCGATGGTTCTATCCAGATGTATACCTGAGGGTCATCCTCCACTGTTAAAACTGGAAAGGCACCATATGACCTTGTCTGCTTGTGCAAGGCTTGACAATTATTTCTGGCAAATTCTCCTCAAGGATGACCAGCTAAGAATTTAAACTAGTTCTTCGCAAATTTCAACTCATCCTGAGTCAATTTCTACCTGTAATTATGAGGGGACAAGTGGATTTGTAAAGCCCTGTGGTGTGATGTTTAACCCCAGTAAAAATGATTGGTCGAAATAACAATTCAGATTTGACTTTTGATGTTCACTGATAACCAGCAATTAATATCATTATAGCCATGTATGTGTCAGGAAGGGCAGGTGTAAAACACACACTAATTGACAATTATGTGAATTATTATGTCATTGTATTGGTTCATGTTTGGATTTGTTCATGTCTTTGTATTATCTATTACGCGGTTAAGGAGTCTGTATCAAGTGATGATAAGTATGTCGTTATATGAAGTGTGTCGTTGTGCAGAGGATGTTGGTATGTTTGAAGGTTGTCATCGATGTGGTCTGATTTATTAGACATCATTATTTTTGCATTTATGTATTTATATAACATAATGTTATTCTCCTCCTTGTAAGTAAAGTAAAACCTTGTTATCTCGAGAAGTCATCGGAACAGACTAAATGCTCAAGACAAATGTGCTCGTAATAACAAGGTTTTTGTTTGTTTATTGAAAATTATACACAACTATGAACAAATATTGATGGGACTTTAAAAACTCTTCAAGATAAATCAGGTGCTCATGGTATTGATGCTTGTAATAGCAAAGTTTTACTGTAATATGAATTAATTGTCACCTTTTGGAAAAGGTATGTATTTTGTTGACTAATTGAGATGCCTGAGTGAAAGTAGATGATGTAATTATGAGTGCAGTCATATGATTGGTTGCTACATGAGAATATTATTCGTTACAACAGTGAGTATGATGTAGGAATATGTAGAGAATGCTGACAGCATCCTGACTTTTTTTATTTCTACTTACAGTAACTCTTCAAAATGAAGGAAATATTAGTGTTTTGGAATATATAATATAGAAACATCATCAGATAAAGGTAAGTAAATACATTTTCATTTTAATTTGACCAATTATCTTTGGTGCTTTTTGCACATTATGTGCTATGACCAGCCCTTCTTATACAGGCTAGTCAGTTGACCTATTTCATAACTAAATTTTGACAGGCAGACTAAGCTGGACGGGGCCAAATCTGAATATGTCTAATGGTCACTAACAGTCCTTGACTAGTGCTATGACTAGTTATTTAATGTTCTTTACAATTTTTTTAGCATTATGTTTGCCTTCTTGATGGCATTTTTCTGTTTGAAATGTTTAACTAATTTAATTTGGTTTAAGTGTTTGACTTAAATTCACAAATTTTGCTTTCATCCTACGGAAGTTGCCTGGATTGAAACATTTGTAGAAATGACCAGTGTATTGATCTCATTTGAAGAATTTTTGAAAATCAGAACTCTCTCTGTATTGAGCCCAACATATGGATAATTAAAAGGTAGTATGTTATCAGACAGTGTTGATTTTATGAATTAACGACATTCATTGTGATATCTTTCAATACGTGGCTGGAGATTGCTAATATTTACATAAAAGCAGTTTTCCCTGTGTCATGTCAGTTTATTTTACAGAGCAAACCCTTTGTAGAATGAAGCACTTGCGTTTTAAGACTATTTGCTTTCTGAGCTCAGTTCTATACTCTAAATGTATTCAATGACAGCTTTTAACTTATTAAATTTTGGGAGGAGAACAGAAAATTCATATTTGTATTTACCCCATATATAATAATACATGTGATTTCATGGTACATTTTTACTTGACCATTTGAGCTAAATTGTTTAGCTGTTATAATTATGCAAGACATATTTATTTCATCAGAAAAAATACAGATGATGTAATGTTTTTAATCTAATGTTTATACATGATTTTTATCTTGAATGCTTCAGAATTGATTGGCTATGTACTAGTCAGGGATGCTACATTAAAAAGACTAATTATAATCAATTGATTTATTTGCTTAACATAATGCAGTGAATGTCATCATGTGGGATGGTTGCGTGTTATGTATGTTAGAAAATCCATATCAAATAAAGTCCAGAAGTTCAGAAAGATCATATCAATCAACTTATTGTTATACAATGTATTCAGAAACATCATTATCACCTTCATGGTTGGTCATACAGCCATGTGACACTGTGGCAGTCAGGTAATGTGAGTGTGTTTAAGGTAAACTGTGAATCTCAGAGTATAATAATCAATACATGCATTAAACTAAGCTAAAATTAGATTTCAACTGACACACAAAAAATGCAATTATACCAAATATGAATTTTGAATGATTTATTAAACAAATTTCATCAAATTAACCAAGGTGTGTAGAGAAATCGTATTATTGACAGTAGATTGTATTGATTTCATTATTAATGTGATCACCTCAGGTGCAACAAAAGACTATGTCAGACAAGATCAGTCCTGATAGTAAACTAGGTTCGGAAATTGTCAGACAGTGAGAATAAGGTATCCTTAGAAAATTATTGGTTTGCAGTTACTGAATTCAATCCAAATTTTTTATAGCGATTTCAGTTTTTCATTTTCAGTTCAAATATGTAATGTTAACAAAACAATGCCTACCTCTACCTACCAATCCACTACTAAAAGTTGGGATCACGTAACTGCATGCAAACCAATTTCTTTTAAAGGATGGCCTAATGGATCATATTTCCATTATATGCCGTAGAGTAATACTACACACATCTAAAGGATTGTTAAAAAAAATATGATTTTGTCATTATTCAAATATAATATGAAATTGTTGGCTGTAAATGATCATTATGCATTCTTTGCTTTGAAATTTGAAATGAGCAATCCCAACTACCAGTTAATGTTGTAATCACCTGTAATTATATTAATTACCAGTGAATGGTATGAGGCGTTTGATTGGGTGAAATTCTTAATTGTTAAACCATGTAATTGGCTTGACCTTTAACATCAAAATCTATTGAAACGCCATCTGAAGTGATTACACGCTTAATGAATAAGTTAACCTTCAAAAACCGTATTTTCCTGCTTTTGTTTCTTTTGTTTGCATGACTTTACAAAAAAGTATAATTATGAACTTTGTCATGCATTTGTGATGATGTCTATATTTTTAAAACATCTGTTTTTTTATTTTACACAATAACATTATGTCAATATGACTGTTTCGATTTTTATTGTGTGGAATTCCAATATGTTTTTGTTAAGTTCGGACATATAGCTACTTTCAAATGAAAATAGGGGCAAGAAAAAAATGGCCAAGACTGAAAAGAAGTTTTAAGGATTGGCAGAAAAAAAAGGGTCAGTCAGGTTCGTGGAAGTCAGGATTTTTTTCTTATGTTTTATATCAAATGAATTCATTGCATTACTGGTAAGTTTTTGGATGAATGGTACTCTAAAGTATGTATCACCACTCTCTGAATATATAATATGCATTAATATTGGGTTATTTGAATGCTTTTCATAAAATCTTCCTTTTATATTCAGTTGACAGCTGCATTGAATTGCCCAAAATAGAAATATGTTATGATTGATGTTTAACGCATAAATTGTTCTCGTGAAAAAATAACCATGTAGGTTTACAAATTCCGTTTTTGTAAAGATTTTCATTTTGCTCAAATTTAGATTGTAGGAATCCATCCCTTTCTTCACAGATATAATTTCTCCATTGATCGAATATTCATACCTTTTGTCCACATTCGTCTCACCTGTCTGTTGTACTTTGTGAATGCATGATCTGTGTAATGTATGGATTTTTTTACATGCTTAGTGCAATAAGTAATTGCATGTGTGTGGTATATGATTTTTTATGCCTTATCTCAAAGGATTTTGGTTTGTTGTTTAATGAAATGTGAGAAGCATTTCAGTTTGTTAGTTCAATGATATATAGGGTACATTATACATGTATCATATTCATAGTGTAATCTTATAATAGTTTGAAAATACTGTCAAACCTTTGAACACAGGCCACCCTTGGGAAAGAAAAAAATGTGGCCGTTATTGACAGATGACCTTTATTTCGAGGCTAGTTTGTTCCAAATTATCAATGATGTTTTTTTAAAGGATGGTCTTTATTCACAGGGTGGCCTTTATTTGGAGGTGGCTACAAAGACAGGTTTGACTGATAATCTGTTCTTTCAAGTACCATCTTAAACTCTGTGCTCAATACCTTTTGAATGTGACGCTGTTAGGGCCGGGGCAGTAAATTTATTTCGTATTGTCTAGGTACAGCCAACAACTTGCTCCAGGAGGTGAAGCCTGACGGAATACAAAATTGTTTCACCATGAAAAAATGATAAAATACTGTAGGTGAGCAATAGCTACATACAACTATTCGATAGGCATTTTTACTCCAAGGAAATTATATATTCAACCAAATAAGAAAGCTGTTGTTGTTTAGAGCCTTTTAAGAAATACTTTGTCCAACTTTTACTTCCCATAAAATATTGGACGTGTGTCCCATTTCTCTCTTACTCAAATATTTGGGTTGCTGTGGGGTGTAAGTATAGTTTGTCTAATCATATCACTGTGATTTTCACTGTATCTTGTTTTACATGGATTATTTGTCCAGGATACAGACTTACTGTGATCCTTACATGTCAACTTCATAAATCATCATCAATATTTATCTATTTTATATCAGAAGTTTTGATATAATCATATATATGTATACTGTAAGTACATTATTTTACAATCAACTAGGTGTTTCTGGTACCTACCTGATAGTTTCCAATGGCAAATCCAAAGTAAAAAAATATTTGGGGACAAATCCCACTTCCAAAATATGAAAGATGTGTTAAAAAATTGAGAAGAAAAACTTTGCAAGTACTTACCTTATTTTTTGGTAAAAAAACTGTACACATTTTTTTCTAACATTAACTAAACTATCTCTTTGGCCATTAGTCTTCCATCTCTTACTCAAAATTCATGTTAGCTTAAGTGCCTAAAAATGTTGTTCTAAAAATGCAAAATTCAGGAGATGTTAGCTCTGGTTCTTTGCCTAGGAGCATTGGTTGGTTGTCCATTAGGGCACCGGTTGGTAGTCCAGGAGCTCTGGTAGGCAGGCTAGTAGTATTTGTTGGTAGGCTAGGAGCATTTGTTAGTGGACTATAAGCACTGGTTGGTAGGCAAGGAGCATTGGTTGGTAGGCTAGGAACATTGGTTAGTAGGCTGAGAGCACTGATTGGTAGTCCAGGAGCACTGATTGGTAGTCCATAAACAATGGTTGGTAGTCCTAGGGCACTGATTGGTAGTCCATGAAGAATGGTTGGTAGTCCAAGGGCACTGATTGGTAGTCTAGGAGCACTGGTTGGTAGTCCAGATACATTGGTTAGAAGTCCAGGAGCTCTGATTAGTAGGACAAAAGTATGATTTGGAAGCCCAGGATCAATGTTTAGTAGCCCAAGTGAACTCAGGATGGTAGGCCAAATGCTCTCAGGTTGGAATCCCAGAATCACTGGTTTGTTCAGTCGTCTGAACATACCGTTACAGTCGATGAAGGCATCACAAAAGTGCTGGTAGCTAAATTCTTGCTATAAGTACACATAGATTCTTGATGCTTGATACAGTAAAAATGATCTCTGAATCAGTGAAAATGATCTCCTTAATTGTTACCTGTTCATTAATTATTTAAGCTTAAGTACAAGTTTATCTCTTCTTTGAAGAGTTCCTGATGATTGTATCAGTTAAATTTAGTTCTATATTACTTTAACCAGTCTTATTTTATATATATGTAATACAGTTTAGTTCTGACTTCATTTGTTTGACTGAATAAGTACATTTATGTACATACAAAAAACATAAATAGATAATTATGTCTCACATTTTTACAATTTATTGATATATTGTGGCAAGGTCTACTATGTTACTTACATAGGATCACATATATCACTTAAAAAAGGAGGGAGTGTCAAGATCCCTTTTATAACATCAAATACATTAATTTCGATGAATTATTGAGTGTTGTTACACAAAATAAAAATCTGAAGCATGTGCTATCCATGGTCCACATTTCTCTGCTTCTCTGTTCAACTCCTTAAATATTTGTACAAGAAAATATATTGATAAGAGTGTAAATAATATTACTGTTTTCCTAATAAATTCAGAGCTGTTCTCCGTTAAATGATGTCAGACAACTGGTTTTACTTACAATGTTTGTTATTTACCCTAGATTCAATGTTTAGACTTATAAATGATTAAATTCCTACTAAACTTATATTTTGGCTGATTACCAACTTCCATTTCTTATTTTTTAGATACTTTATCCTGGTGTTTCCAATGCTAGATATCTTAAGAAATTAAATGATAAAATCAAATCCAAAACATTTTTGTATAATTGTCAATCATTTTTTTTGTTGACTGGGTGTAATGCCATTTTTAACAGTTCTTTAGTTATATATGGCAGTTCACCTAACCAGCTTTCCTGGACTGTATACTAACCAGTATTAACTTACCCTTCCACAAGGAGCCAACAACTTCTCCACATATGGAGGAAAATCAACATTTTTGTCAAATTTTCAAAGAAGGGTTATTACCTGCTGTAACTGGGATTTGAACCTGGGTAATACAAGTCCAGCACACTAACCACTGGACCACGGTCATTGCTGTTTATCATTAGATGAGTAAGCCATTTTTAAGCTTATTGACTTAAGTGGCATGTGCCTATTAAACTTTTAAGCAAAACCACTTTCAATGATATAACAGTTGGCAAATACATTTTGCCCACTTTACTCAAAATGTTTGGTCAGTTTAAATCTTTGGTGTGATGATTGTTCACCTTGAGGATTTGGTTGAAGACATTCATTGCTGATCTGATTGATTAATATGTTGAAGTTTTTATTTGTTGGGAACAAGGTTTTTACTGGTACAGAATCTGTGAAAACGAGTTAGTTACAAATATTTAAACCAGTTTAGCTATTCACTCTTAAAATATTAATATTTTTTTTGTTTTAAGTATGTTAAGTTGAGCAATACCTTATATGGTATTCAGTGACACAGTATTATTCATTCTCTGATCTTTCAGGTGTTTCACAATTAGGTGGTCTCGTGAAAACAATACTGTCTTCATTTCTACCCATTGTCTACCTGTCATTTATCTGATGTTACAAGTCACTAATTAAGCATAGCCAAAAATTTAAGGCTGCCGTCTGCAAAAGTTTAGATTTTTGGATTAGAATTGTGAATTGTTACCTAATCAATTATTCAGAAATGTGCGGAAAGTAAATTTATAATTGCAATTTAATTAGGTTGGTTTAAGGTATTGATAATGATTGATGTGACATATTTGATGAAGTATTCTCAAATTTTGAAAACTATATGGAATGTGTTTGTTTGAATATTTTAAGTGTACAGTTTTGTGAAGTAATATAGCAAATCCTCCATTGAATCATGTTTTAACAAATAACGTGTGTGCTCAAAATATTTGGATAAACACTTGATATTTTGAAGTGAACTGTGTGGAATTTTGTCTCAAGATGGGTAATTTTTATAAGAAGCAAACATGTAACAAGATAAAAAATCATATTCTTGTGGTTTTAGAATTTGAATTAATTTGTTTATGTGAATGTTGGTAATTAACTGATGAAATGTTATTGTCTGTCTTATAATTGGTAGTTAAATATAAAAATCAGGGACAAAGATAATATTTGGTATACCTCTGTCTTCATCCATTAGCTCTGTTGGGTTGGCGTGGCATATATTGACCTTATTAGGAGAGTAAATTAGCCATGAAATCACTATGTACTTAGAAACTATATGTAGGGACATAAAAGTATATTAAATCTTGCCATAGTTTTGTCAATATTTTGCCCACATTACAATATTGTTGACATTTGTCAATTTTTATTACTTTTGAATTCATTCTGGGCAGTAAGTTAGTTATAAAAAAAAAATCAAAATGAAAGTTCTCTTAGTGTGGATTGTCACAGTTTATTGCTATTGTTTAATATGAGAAGTAAAGTACAATGTACATGAAAGATGGAGATTTTATTATTAGTATAAATGTGATATTCTTAATGAATGGATGTGATACTTTGTTAAATCTAGGTTTGATAACTAGTGTAAGCTTTATAATAAATGTTTTTGTTATAATGACTGTAAGAATTTTTAGTCTCTGTAATGCTGGTAAATGTTTCTATCAAAACCATTAAGTATAGATCATAAGATGAAATGAGTTGTCCCTCAGTCTGTCTGGTATTAAAATTTTGTACAATCTCTAGTTAAATTGTAATTACGCAGTAAATGTTTGACAATTATGGAGACAGTGTTGCTGATGGATTTTGTTATAGTTTACATTGTGTGGTCAAAATGTTGACAGCGAATAAGTCTTTGCCTATGTGTGACATACTTGTAAGCTATGTGGTAACTACTACAAACATTTTTACATGTAAATTGGTGTATTACCATTGTAAGCCTCAGTATATATGTTAGCTTGCTTACATTTTCTGAACCTTCAGGTATTGAAATTACTAAATAATGTTGTCATGGATTTAGACAGATTCTGAAAGTGAACTATATACATGAACAAAATCTTTATGAACACCTGTACTGGTAGCCTATATTAAGAATAAAGTGTATATTGTACTGCTTCATGAATTAAAATGCAAATCTTTATTGTCACTGGAATAATTAATAAAATTTCATGATTTAGAGTGTGATTAATCGAAGTTTTAGGATTGTGTGCCGAATATTTGCTTGAAAATTATGAGCTAACATTGGACTTCAGACTGAGTCATTGTAATTGATAAGGGTTATTTATTGCATGTGACAAAAGTTTACAGCATGCTTGCAAAGAAGCTGGCAATCTGTTTGGAAAATGAGTCTAGTCGTAGAGTATGCATGATCGGTCAGTTTTAAGTCCATCGTGTCATTTGAGGACTCATCTTGTACCTCTTCTATTTTGACTTTATAAATAGTGATTCACTTTCAATTTCTTTGAATGGTTGGTTTCAATTGATGTGCATCCATAATTGTCACAATTCATTTTGATAATTTATAGAATTAGGAAAATTGTATTGAGATGAAGACAGAGGGATATCAAATTTTGACGACTTATTTTTTTACTGTGTTAAATATAAGGATTCATTGATCTGTGTTGATGTGGATGTCAAACTTTTTGATGAGGTTTTGAAATCAGCTTTCAATAGAAGCCCTATACCATGAAAGTAAACTGAATTAATTAAATGAAAGTTTATTTACCGAATTTTTATTCAGAAATATTTTTTTAACTTGATTTAAAGGATCACATTCAATGAATTCATTTAAATGCACTTTCGATGGTGATATTTTTCCTGTGAAGTTTTTGTGAATGTTGATTTTTTAACTGGGATTTTTCAAAAAGTGTAACTTCACAATGTGGCGCCACCTAGGTTGTATTTCCTGTATCGGAACAAATGGAACGTCTGTGATTGACAGTCATTTTGAAGGTACAGCATTGTGTTGATATTTCTGTTCTTTATTTATTTGAAGTGCATGTTTTGTATTGTTGAAAATGTATAACTGGGACCTGTTTCATATCTTAGCTTAGATAGCGGTTTTAATCTTAAGTTAAAATCTTTATTATTGGTATATACATGTCAGACATTTACCTTTAACAACTATCATTAGATTATTAGATAAAAACTTTACTTTTTTTATTTAACCACAAGGTGTATTAAGATTTGTTTATTTAAAAACTGCTATTTGGCTTAGATTGTCTTTGAAACAGGCCCCTGGGTCTCATTATATTCAAACTAGTCAGTAAGTTGACATTGGTGAATTCATCACTTCCAAAAAAAACTCCTATTTAACCCTTTGCCCCATAAGCATATTTGGACTCTTCGAAGCTAGTATACAATACAAAATCAATTAATTTAAGAAAATAGGGTTATTTCTTTCTGACAGAATGGAAAACATAGTGGCAAAAGAAGCCATTACTCATTACAAGCAATGACTTTTTTTGCCTCAATGTCTCTAATAGTCATCTGCCTCAGATATGTGGAAATGTGGTATTATGAAGCAAAGGGTTAAAATGATTTTGCATAAAAATAGTGATAAAATAATGAATAGTTTGATATTGTCATATTTTATTATATAACTTCCGTGATGATTCTATTGGCTCATACAGTTTTTGAAAAAAAGTGTTTCAATTCATTTAATACGATGTTTAATTATGCTGCATTTTTCTGATCTAATTTTACTAGATATATTACTTGGTACATGGAGATATTCTCGTTTCTAGATCATCTCATTTCTAAAAACAATCACTTTATAGTCAAGTACACATATGATCATATTTCCTTAAATCAATAAATTGAAAGCTTGGTTGATAAATCACAGACCTGTCAAAGTTGTCATGATAAAACAAGCCAAAACACTGGCTTTGAAGAGAGTTCAAATTTGTGTTTAATTGCATAACAACTGAACATATTTGCTCTGACTACTGCAGAATTTTATACTTAATCTGTCAAATAAATTCAATTTGGTACTTTCACTATTTTTCAAATGGGTTTGTTTGTTCAAATATGTACTTAACTTGTTTTTTTTCTCATATTTGTCTGACTGCTGTGTTAAACTGAATAATTTAGATACTCTCATAGTTTATTGTTTATCTTATTTTTAAGGAGATAATGTTGATACAAAGCAATCATGTGATTCTTCATGCAAACTCAGTACACAGTATTCATTACATGTACTTTGATACCTGTGACATTTATGTTTTAATAAGGATTTTGTAGAACATTGATGTTTCTGAAGGTATTTCATTGACACTTCAGTATATGTCTGATAGTTCACAGTAACAGTACAGTATATATCTGATAGTTCACAGTGACAGTACAGTGTATGTCTAATAGTTCACAATGACAGTACAGTATATGTCTAATAGTTCACAATGACAGTACAATATATGTCTAATAGTTCACTATGACAGTACAGTATATGTCTAATAGTTCACAGTGACAGTATAATATATGTCTGATAGTTCACAATGACAGTACAGAATATGTCTGATAGTTCACAATGACAGTACAGTATATGTCTGATAGTTCACAGTGACAGTACAGTATATGTCTAATAGTTCACAATGACAGTGCAGTATATGTCTAATAGTTCACAATGATAGTACTGTATATGTCACTGTGTTACTTCTGTATGTAAAATATGAGTGGATGTTTGTTCTTTTGTTCAACTCCTCATGTTATTCTTTTTTTAATAATGCGCTTTTTGGAAGTTACAAAATTCATTTCATGCCATTAAAGTTTACATACATCTGGCATGTATAATATTGTATGTACAAGTATTTGTACAATAATGGTAGGTGTACATTCTTGTTCACAAATAACTTGATCATCCTTCTTTAACAGTAGAAAAGTGCATTTCAATATATTGAAATTTCAAAGGAGTTTTTGCTATTCATGATTTAAATTGATTTTATTTATCTGTTACATAATCAGGCTGTAAAAGGCTCGGGATATTGTAAATGCTACAGATAGGATTGGATTTCAAATTAGGTGTGAATAATTTTATACGGCGATAAATTACTTTAATTGAATTACAGTGTATTATCATTTCTTAACTGTTTAATTGATTGGTGTTATATGTCATAAAACGTGATAAAAACTGAAGCTTTTATGAACACTTTGCATGTTGGATGTCATTTCCAAACAAGGATTGGAATTTGATATTAAATGTATTCAAAATAAATTACCTTTCGTATGTGAGTTCTAGTTTATGTGTGATTTTTGGGGGACTGTTTGAACTGTCACATTTTCTGAGCCATCTAGGTAGATGTATTGTTCCTTGTATAGTAATTGAGATGATATTAGGAGTCCATTTGTTGTTCTGTTTAAGTTAATAGTGTTTTATGGTGCATTGACAACTAACGGTCATTTTGTGCATGTTTAAATAAAAGGAAAAGAAAAAAGTATAAACCATGTAAAAGGAGAGTGAATGAATAAGAATGAATGATAACTGATATGAATTAGTTAAAGCTGATTTGTAGTAATGTTTTTATTTGAAATTCAGTAAAACCTTGATATTAAGACCACCTTTAGAGTCATACAAATTGGTCTCAGCTTTGAGGTACTCTCAATACTGAATTGAAATATGGAGGAAATATTGAAAACTGGTCATTGTAATATGTATAAATAGTTATTGAAATGAGGTGGTCTCAATATTGAGGTGGTTACGTTATTGAGTTGAAAAGCATCTACATTGGGTACAAAATTAGTGGTCATTGCAATTAGTTGTTCTTAATGTTGAGGTGGTTGCTACATGAGAATCTACAGTATTGTTTACTGTGTTTGTGTAAATGTAAGACAAGTGTAAGAGATATGTGTTTATTTTGTTTATTGTGCTACATATCACTGGATTATTTTCAAAAACAGGATACTGGGCTGCATTTATGCTGGTTCTATTTGACATCTACTGTGCACAAAACAACAAGTTTGCTTGATTGGAATTTTGAAATGTGACTTATCTTATATTTTTGTTCTTGCGATTTCTTTAAAGTTGTATAACACAGTAAAATGTTACAAATTTCTATTGATTCTTACACTGCATGAACTTGTCTCTAAGTATTTAATATTAAAACACAAGTTACCTGCTCCCCCACAGCTTGCTCAAGATCTTGTAATCATTGCTTGCTGATAACCTGCATGTGATTTATCTTAAATTGTACAAGTTTAATTTGCGAAATATTGTACAAAAAATAACGTATAATATCCATGTACTCCAGTCCTGGATTGAACATTTTGTCATTCCTAAGTAGATACCAAACTTTTACATATTCAAATCCTATGTGTGGCCCGTGAGGGCTTACTGAATCTCTGTCTGTAATCAGAGCTTTTTAAGAAAGCTATAACCAGTCCAATATTATCAGATGTTCAACTATATTTTACCTAGCGAGACCAGTGAACAAGTCTGTCAGAGGTCCAACTGTATTTCACCTAAAGAGACCAGTGAACCAGTCCATCAAAGGTCCCAACTATATTTCACCTAGCAAGACTTGAGTGAACCAGTCTGTCAGAGGTCCAACTATATTTCACCCAGTGAGACCAGAGAACCAGTCAGTCTATCAGAGGTCCAACTATATTTCACATAGTGAGACTTGAGTGAACCAGTCTGAGAGCCATTTTATGACAATTTTTGATAATGATGTGACTTTTTGACTATACTTTTTCTCGTGTTTTGTACCTGTTTTCATCAGTAGTTCAGATAAATACCAGACGCTTCAATTTTTGACTTCCAGTTTCATTTATAAATAAGAAATCATTATGTGACCTACATATCTGTTTATTAGTGAATTTACTGAAATGAATTTAGCAAATTTAAATAATCTTAAAAGGAAGTGTTCATGTTGTTGGGCTACAAGGAGCTAAAAATTTCTCCACATATAGAGGAAAATCAACATGCTCTGACAGGGATTTTAATCCAGTTTGCCGAGTTACAAGTCCAGTGCGCTAACTGCTGGAACACAGTTGCGGCCACTAAGATACTATTGAAAACAGGTTTAAAACTTGGAAAATGTACAAATTTATTTTTTCTAAGAGCTAATGTAACCAAGTAAACCTTGCACCAAATAACTCCAAAATGGGTCACCAAAACTGAACAATAAATGTACAAATTCCAAACCTGTAATTGTGTTTCTCTTCAATGGAAACTTTGTCTTGTTGCAAACAATCAAATTCCAATGTAGCTAATATATTCTAACATATTATTCATTTGATTCAAAATAGGTTTATTTGATATAGATTTGTTTTCATCTTGATGATTAATTTTAGCACTTTTTCTGCCTTGATGACATTGTTCTCAAAGCATTTGTTGACCTGAGCTTTTCATTATAAGCAATTTGTAGAAGAAATCAGGGCCGAAACAAATTTATCATTATTGGTTTCACCCACTTACTATTAATTCACACCTGCTATCCATGTTTAAATAAGCCTACAAAAAAAAAACACATATCAAAGTTGTTATGCTAATATAAATTAAGCCTTCAATATGTAAATGTTTTGACCCCCACCAAACTATTGCTGGTGATTTTTTTGTCTTTCATCTTATGGTTAAACAAACACATTACCTTCTAGCATTTTGTCATCAATGTCTTCATTACATACCTTATCTTGTTGCAACTGATATAGATTTTATAACACTTACAAAATAATTGGCCCCATACATAAGTCTTGAAGATTTAAAAACGTGATTCAGTTTTCAAGTGAGAGGAACAGACTAACATGATAATGCTACCTGAATTTAGTGTATTATAACTTGTACCAAATATTTCAAATTAACTCCCTTTTGGCATTATATTTTACCAATTTTTTAAATGTGTCAAGTTATTGTCTTGGACATATTTGATTTGAGGATTATTCAGGCTGTTTTCATTTTTCTTAAATGAATTACCCTGAGCTGGGGTACTAATTATAGTATGTGTATTAGGCCACTGTTTTTTTTGTTTTTTTTTTTGTTGTTTTTGGACAACAACTAAACATGAAACTCAGTACATTTGGGAAGTAACTATAAAACAATAAAATAGCAATGTGCTTATGAATGAAATGTTTATATTTTTGGTCAAAACTAGTCACAATACTCAGGTTAGTTTAAGTTTACAGTTTACAACAAATAATGGACAATTTTGACGAAGTCATAGAAAACTGAGGCTTCAAATAATTTTCAATTTTCGAATTTTTTTTTGTTGTTTTGTCAAAAAATACTGTGGAGGTTGAGGAATGAAAAATTGATGAACAGTGGCCTAAGGAAGGACCCATGAATATCTGGATACTTTAAAGCATGAATTATTGCATGAAATTGCAATATTTGATATGACAGTTTAATGCCTTCTCAGCTAGAAATCTAGACCAAGTGTTTGTCTTGACTTATAAATAAGAACATTTTGAAGTATTACTGAGTTATTGATATATATAAACTGTCGGGGTTTTTTTGCTGTTTTATCATACTTGACGACAGATGTTTGTTATACGGTCCAGTATTGCAATAAATTGTTGACAAATTAACTGAGTGTTCAGGACCATATTACCACTATGATCAATAAACTTAAGAATGACCTAGTCAGTATCAATACATATGTATCAGATGACTTGAAAATGGAATATACACTTGTGCAGTGTAATTAATAAAAATTTGTTGACTGTTTTGTAGTAAGTGGTTGTATAGATTTACACCCACTTTTGTAATTGTATTGAAACACCCATGTGTCAATGTTTGCGGTCAAGATTTATCTTCGTAAATTGTTGATGTATCTGTGTGTATGAAAACAGTGTTTAAGTTAAACAGTTTTCTATTGTAGCTAATTTCAAATCCTCTAACTGTATCTTTTTCTTGTTCAAACACTTAAGGATTTCACTTTTTTTCCTGGAGGAATGAATGTGAAATGATAAATATGGGATTTAAGTGTACCAGGTGAGTACTCATATAGGTTTGTCTGACTGATAAACATGTTCATATCTTTTTTATACCATTTATGGATGTTTCCATAAGGCAAAAAAATTAGTGCATTTCCACTTTCATCCCCCAAAAATATAGGGTAGTTAGGTTGGTGGAACCTTTTTTCAATATGTTATTGTTAAGTTTGGAGATATAATTCATATGAAAATGAAAATGTTGGTAAGAAAAAATTGGTTGAACCAAAAAAAAGGAAAGGGTTGAAAAAATAGGGTATGTCAGGGTTGTGGAAACCATGTTTTTTTATTTTTATTTTTTTATTTGTTCATGATACAGATTGAGATTATTTACTATACAGATTGAGATTAAACCTGACGATGTGAATAAAACTGTTTTATGTAGATAATTTAATCTGATCTATTTCCTTTTGATTATGATGATGACAATGATGATGATGACGATGAATTTTCTACCTTCAGGTGACAGTATGGATTTAGGTGGTCAGAGAATTTTAAATCTTTCTGACAGATTACGACATGCAGCCAGTAAAGGTGACGTTCAGGAAGTGGCTGATTGCCTGCAGGCTGGAGCTAACTTTGACCATGATCAGGTTGGTAAAATTAGTATTATCATTAATTCTCAAATTCACTGAATGTAGTTTAACCTTAGTTAAGCTGAAATATTTAAAGAATACTGGTGTTGTCTTATATAATAATGCCACTTAACCTGGAAAAGACAATAGAATTGATGAATAAATCATTCAAATCCAGTATCTTCTTTTAATAACCTGATGAATAATTGAAAAAACTCAATTTTAAGTATAATATCAGATTGTGATTGCAACCTTAGTCTTTGATCAGCTGCTGTACTTTGGTTTTGCTGTTGGTCATCCATTAGATCTTGGTCAGTTGGTGAACCATGACTTAAAGTTCCAACAGATGACAATATATCTCTAATACAAATAATATAAAACCTGTATTTTCTAACAAGGGGCTGTAAGATCTTTATGTTTAAAAACTCGTATCTTAGCTAAAATATATTTATGTCCCATGATCTTCAATTTTCCAAACACAGTATGGTTTTCTTAAATTTCAAGTAAAATTAAAATCTTATTGGTTATCAAACCTGAGTAGGTCAGAGATACAAATCCAGGTATATTACAAAGAAGTAAGTTTGGCTTAACAGGTAAATATGTGCCAGATGAGAATGTATGTGAAATAGATTTAAGAATCTTTCTTGTGGTCCAAATTTAATAATATTTTTACCTAACATGCCATGTCTTTCATAACTTACTTAACTTCATGTGTCAGTCATGATTTATTTACTTTTCATTTTTCTTTCAATGCTTATCAGAATTTTATATAAACAAACAGCTTTTTACCGTAAGTCTAGGCTAAACAATGACGCTGCAAAAGAATTGTGTTCAAAGTTTCGTGATTAGATATAAAAATGTGAATAAAAAGGCCTTTAATATTTGAGATTCAAAATGATGTTTTCGGTGAGAACACTTTCTGTCATGGCTAGCATGTTTATTAAACTTGAATTCAGAACACTTGTCATGTATTTGAAATAAGATAACGTTTGAAAGTAATATGCATCAGGCATACTGTAATGAAAGTCAACACTGCATACAAAGTAAGTGATATTTGATATCATTTTCACTGCAAAAAAGGCAGACTGGTTAATATCACATTAAGGTTGTTTGCATACACCACACTTTTCTGATAAATGGTTCCCCACAAAGTTTGTTTACCTGTTTATTGATCTATTCATGTTCTAGGCAGGTAATTTATTTACCTCATAAATGGAGGTTTAGTGTAAAACTCTGATTAATTTTATACTGGTACATTACAGCATACTGTGACCTTTGTAATGTTACCTAAATTGTGCTGTGTTACATAAAACAGTTTCTCCTTTTTAAGAGTGTGTTAAAATGCAATCAATTACCATTACTGTAAAACTAGCAGCAGCCAATTGGTGTAAGTTCATAAACCTATCTGAATGTCTGGTAATGTGTGTGCATAAACCTATCCGAGATGTCTGGTAATGTAAAATATATAATGTGTCCTGTAAAAACATTCGAGTTGTCTGGTAAAATATTTCTGGATTTTATGATAAAATGGTTCTGAATTGTGTGGTAAAATTTGTCTTGTGAAATGTCCCTTATTTTACTGGTAAAATGTGTTTCTCCTGTCTGGTAAAAATTTGGACAAATGATTTAAATACTTGCTCACTTTGTTAAATTCTGATGTGTATTGTATGTTACATATATTATAAAAGCAAATATTGTAACGATGTACACAAACTTGACATTCCGTATCGTTAACAATTTAATTTCATTTTCAAATATTAACACTACAAACGCACTTATATCTTGAATCCCCCTATTCAGATCTCTTATAATGGTAAATTAAATATTGCTTTTCCAAAATAGATTTAAATCTCATGTTCAAATAATATAGATGGAAAAATACATAGAAATTTCACTTTTTGAGGTTTGGTTCATTTAACGATTGTACCTGCTTAATGAGGCTTTTAATTACTTTTATATTTATGAAGAATTTACCAGGGTCTGTTTATCTTTCTCTCCCCTTGGGTGAAAATTAAAGATGATAAATTGGTAATTAGCATAAATAAAATCTTGCTTTTTCTGACTGTGCATCCATGTCAAACTAATGTCAAAGATTTTATCATGTTTTATTTTGTGTTTTATCTAATTGTAATAAAGATACATTTGTGGAGGTCAATTAAAGTTGAACATTCATCAGCTCCAGTGAGGTGAACAAGAATTAATCACTTGTGAACCTGACCCTTTTTTCACAGTCTGAATATTTTTGCATATTTTAGTTAATTTATCAAACAAACAGTTATTGAATTGCATTTATTTCTTACGTAAATTTATAAAAATTGTTCATTATCAGCAAGTTTTATTTAGCTTTGTACAAATTTTGGTTATTACATTAGTGAAATGAACTAATAAACAATTAACATTATGAAAAATGCAAGATATATACCATGCCTTTAAGTTTCACGGTCAGGGGAAACAAAATACAAGTGTATTGTGTCCATTTTATTTAAAAAGTCTCTACTGTGTACAATATTGGCTTTAGTAATTAATTTAATGAATAAAAGTGTTCAGATTTTACTTAATAAAAATATGACTGTAAGTAAATATCTCGTGTTTGGTAAATATGTACCTACATAAAAAGTAATGATTTTTCATTGGTAAATCACTAAATAATTCAATTTATGACACCTTTAAAGATCAGCTTGCCATATGTTTAATCCACTGTCATTAATTCAAAATATTGACTTATGTCTTTAAAGTGTCAACAAATTTCTTAAACCTGTCACAAACAATGCATTGAAAGAAAATATGTTAATTAGCTTGGCACACTCCAGGAATGAAGCATTTTCATTGGCTGGTGCATGTTAGTCATTTAATTTATCAGCTTTAAAGTTTGCCAAATTTCTGATGGTGTTTTTGTCACCTTTAAATCAGTGTCATGGCCCCTAATGTGATCCTTATCAGGGGCAGTAATTACTCATTTAATCTGGCTTCTATCTAATGTGCTATATTAATACTGATAGATTCTTTGTTGTTATTAAAACATTTTAATCTGTTGAACATACAACAAGTGACCTTAATGATTTAACTATAACATACATGTTTGTGGATTGTGGATATTAAATTTAAATGTACATATAAATGATGGCTTGTAGAGCTTTATTCTCTGAACACCATCATCACTATGACGATGATGAATATTTCTGTGGTTGTGAGGTTAGTTTGTGTACAAATTTATTTAACTGATAGAGAAATATTTAGAGAATTTAGTGTCTCTGTATTTTGTTGTTGATGTAATTGTTATGTAATCCGTGTTTTGAAATTTAATCTTAATATGCAGTATATACCCCTTCCAATTTTTTTTAATGTTCTTATTGAAATTTGTATAATTTGTTGAAGCATTTGTGTGCTTTGGATATTTAGTCATTTTGTTCATCTTATAATTTACATAAATATGTAAATTGGATGTTTGCAAGAAAGAATAAAAAGTAGGATACATTCTTGTGATGTATTACTTTTAATAAGATAGCATTATATGCTATATCAGATTGTAATGTTATTTATGTCTTATATGTTTTATACTACAGGATGGAAGAACTGCCCTCCATTATGCAGCATTGAATGGTTACGTAGATGTTGCGAGATTTCTCCTAGAAAAAGGCTGTGATATCAACTTACAAGATGCGGTACATAATTTATCATTTTTTATTGTAATTCAAAGACAATTATTGCAGTTTTGGTTGTTTTTTAATTAATTCATTCATTTTTAAATCCAGTTTTGGTTTACAGTGCTCATATATTACTATAAACCATTTATTTGGTGAGGACTTTCAGTCATCACAGTTAAATTTGAATATTTGACCAATCGATTAAACTATGTTTCTCCAAGTAGCTATTATATTTTTATTTCGGTAATTGAATAATTATTTTTATTCACCTTATGTACTGTTAGCATTTACAGTATGTACCATATGTTAATTAAGGTTGACCAAAAATCATGCTAACTATAATTAAAGTTATTATAATGATTGATATTTTATATGTTAACAGAGCGGATATACACCATTACACAGGGCTGTATCACAGGGGCATGTGGACGTTATCACCCTGATGTTAGAACAAGGCTGTGACGTCAATACACAAGATGAGGTAAGGTCTTATTTTCTACAGGTATTTTTCCATTTATGGTCAATTATTTAATCTATAGCATACTGGTAAGACAAGAAATAAAAGCATAAAAATATTGGTAAATATTAAATTAAATACTAAATCATGAGATAACCTGATCACAAAATTAATATAATATGCTACATTTAAAACTTTTACTCTGAAAACACATGATGTGACCAGACTAGAATTTTCTCTCCAAGTCTTTAAGAATTTAGTTTAGATATGATGTATATTTATATAATTGATTATTTCAGCATGGTAATTCAGCAATACATGAAGCAGCTTGGAATGGCTACAGTAAAACACTTGAACTGCTGGTCAAATACAATGTGAACTGCTCAGTGATAAACAAGGTAATAAAATTTGAAATTTGTTTTGTAAAATGATTCCATTCATAAATCTTAATTAATTAGTTAAAGTCTTAAAGTTTAATTTCATGTGCTAATATGAAAATGTCTGATCTTATGTTTTATGTTGACAAAAAACCCAATTTCTGTCTGCTAATCAGTTTATTACGTTTTCCCCACACTTAATGTGTAAACCTCAACATTAAAATCACTGAACATTTAGTGTCCCATAACTGTAGTACATAATACTTGTACAATGGTATCAGTTTTATTATTTGTACTTTATATAACTTGATAGATCTTTTAACATTTTTGTATCTGAACAAATTCCATTGCTTGTGTTGAATTGTCAAGCATGCTGTGCGAGGCATAGAACTATGGTTGTTGTTTTATTCACCAACTTATACTGACTGTTTCTTATAGGCTGGGTTCACAGCGTTACATTTGTCAGCTCAAAATGGACACAATGAAAGTACGCGAGTTCTCCTCTATGCCGGCTGTAACAGTGACTTGAAAAATAATGTAAGTATTTTATCATAACTATGTAATATATGATGTATGAAAGATTTAATAGACATTTTTACTTATTTTAACTTTGCATTGCATTTGCTACTAGATATTGCATACGGTTCACCATTTTCAGTTACACTGTCAAAATGTTTTGTTTTCAAGTCATCTACTATTTGTTAATATTTTCAATAGTTTGTTCAATTATATCATGATTTTTTCATATGATACAATCATTAAACTGATATATTTGTATGTCATTATTAACATGATATATTTACAGTACGGGGATACCTCACTACATACAGCTGCTAGATATGGTCATGCTGGTGTTACCAGGATCTTAATCAGTGCTAGATCCAAACTTAATGAACAAAATAAGGTAAATATGAGTACATGTATCACTATAGTACAATACGAAAATTTCTTAATTTATTTTTTGGAGAGTTAATTTATTTTTGGAGGGTGTCTGTTATGTACTAACCTACTGTTAACCTACATAGTGCTCCTGGATTCCGTACCAGTGCTCACCTTGTTCTCCACATGTTACTGCCAACTTTTCCACATAAATCACTGTGTAGTGGGGGATGAGTGGCTTTAGATATGTTGTCAACCAAATTTTAACAGAGAACATGTGCTACACTGGGAGTTTGATCTCTATTGGGTGGGATATTGGTATAATATGAACAACTACAGTCAAACTACAGTTTGCAGCCATCTCTGTTTACAGGACACCCTGTAAATAAAGGTCATTCTTTGAAAAACCATCATGGATTATTTAGAAATGACCTCTGAATAAGGATGACCAGTCAATGGAAGCCACACTCTTTCACAAGGGTTCACAGGTTTGACTGTATGTTACAGTTTATATCAAGTGATAAGTGTCTGTTCTTGATTTGTCATCCAAACTGGTGAAGCTGGACTGTCATCTTTGCAATGAAAATGGCTTGACAAGATTTTGAAGATTATTTGTTTTCAGTTGTTGAAAGTACATTTGCTAAATGAATAAAACATGCTAATATTTACAGAATGGAGACACAGCCTTACATATTGCAGCGGCGTTGAAGAGACGTAAAATAGCCAAACTGTTGGTGGACTCTGGTATTGACGTTTCAGTGAGAAACAAGGTATGTATTTTAGTCTTGCTCTTATTTGATATCCATTCTTTTATCTCAACTTTTTTTTTAATGTATGTAATTTTAATCTCAAAAGCACTTTATGAGGCAGCAATGTCACATATTTTGTAGCACTTGTTATCAAATCAAAACGGTATATATCTCTGTCATATTCAAGTGACAGCTAACTATAAGTCCTTATACAATTTAAAAGTTCTTTACAAAAGGTAATAAATATGATATAAAATGAAGTACAGGAACTTATCTCAGCTGAGTTTTAATTCTAAAATTTTGTATGTTTGTATGATTTACAAGAACCTGTAACTTTGTACATTGTCAGCATTATATAGAATATCTTTTGATGTTTCAGCAAAATGAGACAGCTATTGACGTAGCCAGACGAAAGGACCATGAAGAGATCATAATGATAATACAAGCATATTCTCGGGTAATTATTTATACTAGAAAAACAAAATTAAAACCTTGTACAAAATTTGATAAGAATAATTATTATAATGATTATTATAAGATATCTTTTATTGGCACACTCCAATCCTTTTTTGTAATATTCGTTATACTTTATATATGTTTCAGCCGCTCAAAGCTCCATTGAAAGAAGTGAATTTTGACAACAATGTTTACCAGATAGATGGTCCGGTTGTTGTACCAGATATGGACATTCCTAATAAACCAGACACAAAGGCAGAGAAAGGGAAACGATTCCTGTTCTTCAAAAAGAAGAAAAAAGTATGTACAGAAAAGTACTCATATACACGTAAGACAGTTTAAGTCATTGTTTACCTGCATGCTACTGGTGTTCATTAACTACCAACAAAGAGTGATAAACAAAAGATTAACAAAATAACAGTTTTTTTTACAGCAAAGTTGGTGGAATATTCAGAATAGCCCTAGTTCAATGAAAAACTTATTTGATTAAGGTTAATTCTTGCTCAGACTTGTGGGTGGGCCAATGTCAGTCAGCACTGTCATACATTTAGTTTTTGTTTGTTAAATTAGTGGTGTAGATGGATCTTTTGCTATTTATAGCATGTTGTTAGGGAGTCCTACCTTGGGATATACTGTGTTCTTGGGCTAAGATTTGCTGTGGCATCTGCTAAAAAAACTGTTGAAAACCTGCTTGTATACATGACTCTGTCGTGACTATACTAAGGAGTAACAGAACTGTGGTGTCTGGTGTTTGTATTTACATGTTTTTATTTTACCAATCCATTAATGCATGTTTTCTACTTCCCTAACAGGAAAAGGACCCCAGAAATGCTCCACTCCAAAGAGGCAGTATTCAACAGAGACAGTCAGTCCCAAGTGTTGCAAGATGTCAGCATACACCCGTCCAGGGTTTCTTCAGCAAATATGTTCCGAGGGAGGGAGTACAATACTACAGGGACCTTGCTGGTAACGTTAAACAGGTAAGTTATAATCCACAGTGTACATAAGTCTGTTTCATTAACAATATTAATTCTTATTGTCACGATCATCATTAATTAATATGTATTAACATGTAACTGTAATTGTGTATTGAACTACTTGAACAAGATTTTATGGGTGTAAAATGTCATAAAATAAAATGGTGATGTTAGATTTTCATAGTGTTAAATTGTTACTTGTTGCATCGTTGTTCTTTACACTTTCTTGTTTGTTTCAGGGCCCTGTGGGTTATACACCTACATGTAACTGTCTACCAGCGATACATCGGTTAGAGAAGAAAGTCCACGATACACAGGACCATGTATACGGTCAAATGTATACAAGTAATCGTGCCATCCGGGATCAGATTCACCAAGTTGATCATAAGTCAAGCATGCGTGTACAGGCACTAGAAAAATACACACAGGATAGATTTACAGAGGAAGAAAATATGTGTCGTCAGAGAATTAATGAGAGATATTCAGATTATCCTCCTCAGGAACAAATGAAATCACAGATTCAGAATTGGTTAGAACAAAAATTGGAAGGTTATGGACATTGTTTGCATCATCACCATGACGACACAGCTCTTCCTAATGAAAACATTTTCTCAGATGTGCATGAAACCGCTAATGGTCGGCTGTTTAAATCACGATCTGACGAGACTTTATCACAGTCTGATAATCATAGTGGTCGATACAGAAAGCGAGAGTTCTATGAATCACGTCAGCAAGCAATGCAGCAAATAAGAGCTTGGCAGGTACCAGCCTATAGCAGGGATAGAAGTAGAGTAAAAGTGCTTGAAAAACAAAATAGACGAAATGATAATCCTAAACATTCTCAAAGTCGTTCTCAGTTATATGGTGATGCTGCTGACCGACAGAGACATTATCCAGTTGAGCCTAGAATTGAAGTTAAAAATAGACCTCCGTCACGTAGCGTTGAAAAACCTTCTGAAGAAGATCATACTTACATGGCTATGAATGGGGCAAATAACCATAAAGGAAGTATTCAACAGTCAGCCCGTCCTCAACCACAAGTGTATCCAAGTACTAGACAAGGCAGTGGAAGTCGTGGACCTGTGAACCATAGTACTCCAAAATCCCGAGAGTCTAGTCCATACACTTCTTTCAATGGAATTTCTCGTAGTCAGACTGATGGTAATATAAACAGAAATGTATCCCTTAGTTCCACCTGGCAGCAAAGTGCGATCACTTCATCACATGATTTGAAAAATTCTGTGAGTGATAAAAATCTTAGTGATAGAAAGAATACAATACCTCAGAGTGGCAGTTACAGTCCTGTTAAATCTTCCTCAAGTTCAAACTTTGCTACACCAACATACAGAAATTCAACATCTAGTGACCACTTTATGTCAAATATTCCTAAACCAACATTTTCAACATTTGGTTATGAAGATGGGCAGGTAGTCCAACAGGACACTACCAATTCTAACAATCATCTTGAAGATGAGGAACAGAGCGTGAACACGCCAAGATCTAACCGGTCCAACAGCGAGGACCGAAATGTTGTCACGCAAAGTTCATTGACTCGTCAATCTTCCCAGCATTCATATGGATTTACAGCCAGTGGTCATGATGAATATGTTGAGATGAAAAATTTAACTCCAATGTTACATAAACGTTCAGCATCTTCAGATGGATTGTTAGAGACGGATATTGACCGCATTAACTTTAAACTTAGTGAGAGTGAAGATAGAAATGTAGTGAAAAATGTCACTCAAGCTCCTATTGTTCACAGAACTTCATCAGAGTTACATGGAAACTTTAAACAAAATGTGTCCAGTGGATTCAATTCTATTCCTACTCAAAGTGGATATTCTACAAATAATTCTAATCCATTATACAGTAGTTCACCTTATACAGTGCAATCTAGCCCAAATCGTCAGGGGGCGGGACCTCCACCGACATTACCCAAGCCAACTGTTCACCCATCATTTAACCCTTATGCAAGTGTTCGTGAAGTTCAGCGTGGAAGTGAAATAAAGTATAACGGAAGTGTTAATAGTTCTCAAATGTTAACAAATGGAAATGCAAACCCTGAACCACTGTATAGTACTGTTAGAGACGTTAAACTTAATAAGGACTCTAAAATGAATATGGCTATTACCACTGATGTTCATAATACAGATGATGTTTACTATCGTCATAGAATGATCAATGGACAACATGGGCAACCAAGCCAAATGGAGCCCAGATCCAAAACTGCTTACCAGACATATCTAACAGAAAACCCACAGTATTCTAATGAGAATTTGTATCGTGAAAATTCACCCAATATCTGTAACAATAGTAAAGAAGATTCCAGCAGTAATCCAGACTCGGGTTACAGCAGTAAAATATATGGTAACCATGGAAAGTCTGCAACTCCTGTCAGCAATAGTTACGGTAGTACACCTTCCTCTTCTTTCAGTACTGATCGTGGATTACATAGCAACACAAACTCTCCACAAAGTCAGTATTCAAACACTGACTATGAACGTTTACCTAAACGAGAATATGATGATGAGGTTCAGACTCATGTACAAACTTGGTACCAACGTAAGTTGCAAGAAACCACCCAGAAGGTGTATGACAGTTGGAGGTCAGAAAAATCTCCAGGCAAGGTCATGACCCAAAAACAAAATGGTGGACAAAGACCTCCAATGAGGTATTATGGGAATAGTGACTATGCTAAAATTGACTACAGTGCAGTAAGCAGACAGCAAAGTGGTACACCCATGCAATCAACATATTCACAACCAGGACAGCAAAACCACCTCATCCCTTCATATGCTATGCAAGGAAGTGATGTTTAATTCTGCTGATTTCATTGTGTTTAAAATGTCTGACATTCCATTCTTCTAGTCAAAAGATGGTGGATGCCAAATTCCTTTTTTTTAAATTCAAGTATAAGTATAGAACTTGCTTCTTTCTCCCCTAAACATTTTGATGACAGATAATGTAGAATCAGTCTACAATATATTATGTGCAATGAATTCATTTCTTGTTTTGCCTGTTAACAGATGTTTAATGGGAGGAAGCTCAGCATCAAGATTTGTTTTTGTATTAACATTCCAGCTACATTACAATGTTGACATAAATGTGCTATCATTAATTGACTAAGCAATGTTGTATAGATCTGCCAGATTCCTTCCATTCAATCATGTAGCATAATTAGGGCAGTTTAACTATATTGTGATCTTTTGTACTAAACTTGTTTTTGTATATAATTTACTTTTTGTATAATTTGTATGTTATTTATTTTTGATACTGTACAGTTTATGTAAAATATGTATACCAATATACTTTGTATTAAAAGATTGAAAAGAGTATAGATGACTTTATAGTTTATATGCTAACAATGATGCATAAAATTTGTTTATCTCTTGACATTGCTTGTTACCATCAGATTCATATGTGGAGTTAATAAATTTAATTTGTAATTTGTAATGAGATTATCACAGATAACAATACACTGCATAAGCAGTATGGTACATGTATTTCAATTTGAAATTGCATGACTTCTTGCCTCTCATTGTAAAATACACCACATTTACATAATATCACGTTTCCAAGAGGAGGGTGATCGGATATAAAAAGGGGACAATAATAGTTAACAGTTCAATGTACACAAAAAAATAATCACACTATATTTGGGTACAATTTTACTTCACAATAATATTAAGTCCACCATTTTATGAACAAGTCATGTTATTACAATCACCAAATCTCCCAGCAGCCATACAAATATCACTCATCAAAAAAGAAACATTTGTTGAAAATTTATAAGCAGCGTAATTGAAGTCATTTGTAGTTAGATAAGCAAACTTGATACTTACAAACAATTTGAAAAGAACAGAAAGTGGATAAAGTAAGTTGCACTCATTGGTCCAACAAATGGGCCCCTTCTCATGGAGAGTGCATGTGATGCTGATGTAACTGTTTAAACAATGCTTGCATCAAGCATCTTATTTCAGAAAGAAGCACAACTCGTGAGTGCAACTTATCTTATTTTGTCCATTTGTTCAAAAAGTAATTTCCAAGATAGAAAATAAGATACATTTATTACAGTCAAGTACATATTATCATGAGGTTAATGGAAATAATGAATGAATTCCGTAAGTTATTTCATTAACAACTAATTACTGTTCAAAATTGGTTTCAACTGACTTATTTGATAACACACATCCAATATACAGGTTCATGGCAATAGTAATAATAATAAAAAAAATTACACTTCAATAAGAAGCTTCAAAAATCCCTCTGGTGTTAAATACAATGTACTAGTTTGCATATACCCGTGCAAATTATAGCAAAAGCTTGCATCAAGCAATTAATTGTAGTTGATTGGAGTCAACTTAGCACACTTGCACTCAGTACAATACTTACAAAAGACATACAAGAAACACACCACAATGAAAATACTAAATACATGTATATGACTAAAATTTAATAAAGGACATGTACTAAAATTTGGTCATTGTGTTTAATCAATTTTCATTCGACAATGTAATTGGCTATATCAATAAATAATATCATCGTGTACTGGGTATGGCTATTGTTCATAGGTATGTGCAAAATACAAGCATGGGTGAAAACAATGAGTTACCAATGATAATGAGAACTATGGGGTTATACTTCTCGATTGTCACACAGTATATTAATAGTTAATTGAAGTTTCGGTTTGCATGATGTTCAGACAAAACACTTAAAAAAAATAATATTTCATTACACACTTCAACAAATACATGAATCAAACATGTCCATGGTAGAGAATAATTCTCAGATCAAGAATACACTATCACAGAACGTTTGTTTGCTTGATTTGTTCACAACTTTTCAATGAGTATTGCAGACGCACCACCCCCACCATTACATATCCCGGCCATACCCTTTTGTCCAGGTTTCAGGCTGTGCACCATATGTGTGGTGATTCTGTTACCAGACATCCTGAATAAAAACAAACAAGTATTGCAAGAGTACAAGTTACTACTAGCGCTCCCTAGCACACATTTTCAAATAACCCCAGCAGTGACGACTTTATAAAGAAACATAATACATGAATGCAATTATTTCATCCTATTGTCCAAATACTCGGTGAACCATAAAATTTTGTGCCATATAGCACAATGAAATTGGATATCTCATAAAGCATGCATGTAAAAGTTTTGCACTCAACTGTTTCTTGTTAAAAAAATATTCCATAAGAAAAAAAATTAAAACTTTGAAAGTATAGACCAGCAGGGAACTTCTAACCTGAAACCAGCACCTGTCAAATTTAGATAGAAACAAAAACCAGCAAATGGTCTTTAATGAAAGGTTTTACAGTAAATATTTGACAATTAAAACATTAATTATAGTTCTATATATATGTACTTTAACTGTGTCAAATGAAAACAAATTAATTAGAATATTTGAGATAAAATATTTTGAAGACTAGGAGACAGGTTATAAAAGTTACAGTGGTGTATGATCAGTATAAACATACCCGATAGGATGTCCCAGACTCACAGCTCCACCGTGTATGTTGACTTTATTGATATCAAGGTTCAACATTTCTATGTTAGCTAAAACAACAACACTGAATGCCTCATTGATCTCCCACATATCAACATCTTCAGTTTTCACCCCAGTTGACTCTAGTACCTGTAAGCACAAAGATAGTGACAAGTTTCAATATACCACATACTGTATTATGTATATGTACCATAATACACCAGGGTTGTCTCAGAAGTTCAAGTTGACGCTGACTCCAATATCTGTGAGTACAAGGATAGTGACAAACAATATACAACATATAGTATTACCTACATCTACATAGATGAAGGTCATCTTAGAAGATCATGTGAACTTTAATGTTTGTTAGTGCAAGGATAGTCATCTAACAAGTTGTAATATACAATGTATCCAATTAAGTACATACATAATGAGGGCCATTACAATGTTGTTTTTTTCATTTCTCAATAAAACTGTTTAAGGTTCATATGAATGCAAGTTAATCTTAAATTATTACTCCACCAAAATCACTTTCGTGTCTATAATTAAAGAATACAAAATAGCCTTACTTAGTGATCACCCCATCTCAAAATTTAGATCAAGTTTTGGCCCCTAAGTTAGCCTTCATATCAAAATTTTATTGCATATCCATTTCTATAGTGATCATGTCATCAAAGGTGGTACAAAGCAAAAAATATTGATTAATAAAAACTTTAAGCTAACTGGACTGTAATGGTAGTACAGTGGTATAATACATGGTAAAATGTTTGTAGAAATATGTGAGGTTTAATGAATATAAAGAAGTGACATCCTAAATGTCTGACTGTTATATAACAGGTATGGTCCTATTTTGATTCATATCTTCACTATGCTACTATAACTGATTATGAAAAGACAATGATGATACATGTGATGTCAGACCGAGGGTAAAGAGAGCAAGTAGTGTCTTCATACCAAATTTCAAACTAAGTATGATTGAAAAC
The DNA here is from genome assembly GCA_008271625.1 of Lutraria rhynchaena. Classification (NCBI taxonomy): domain Eukaryota; kingdom Metazoa; phylum Mollusca; class Bivalvia; order Venerida; family Mactridae; genus Lutraria; species Lutraria rhynchaena. The sequence continues at coordinate 125,728 of VIBL01000242.1, read as the reverse complement.
TGATTAATATATAATACAAATTCAAGGGGACTCCATGGTTGAGTAGGAATCACTGGCCCTTCACCTCTGTGAGTTAGTATCCCATCCAGGACCAGACAAAATTCATACCCAGGAATATGCCCGAGGCCTTCCTGCATCATTTAACCTGGAAAGTCGCTAAATGACGCAGGTTGTTGGTGCAACATTAAATCCATGAGAAAAAAAAATTCAATAAAGCTGCATTTATCATGCCAGAATATACTTCAGGGCGTGGATATCCAAAACTCCTCATTTATGAGCCTCAAATGCTGAATACATTTAGATGTTCGGTAAACAGGCCTAAAACCAGTTTATATATATATATATTTTATATATTTCTGCAAGCAAGCATCATCAAAAAACTACAATACTTCAAACTGAACTTAATGTGGACATCAAATAATTAAGTCCTAATAATTTTAAGTATAAATGCCCTCATATCTGGTTTCCAAGGTGAAATAATTCACTTGAAGTTACATAGGAGAGGTCAAATGATGGACAATGCCAAAGGGTAAGGAAGTGATTGTATGAAGCTTGTCAAAGAAATTATGAGGAAATAAACATCGAGACAAAATGGAAATGTGAAATAAGTTGTACTAGTAAATTCCATATATTAGTTTACTAAAGCTATCAGTATAACATTCATTTTAAGTTTTAAAATACTGATATAGTGTTAAATTATGTAACATACAGTATAGATAAACAGAAATAGAAAAATCATTTAGTTTAACATGACATCTACAACATGCCCCAGGCATTTTTTGGTTTGATTAATTATACTTCAAACTAAAATTGATAATAATTTTAGTGAAAATTTCTTTTGAGTAGCTTATAAGTGTAATATCAGTAATAAATATAAATGCATTCCAAATGACTGTATTTGAAAGATATATGGAAGTTTAAATTTATTTTGTAAAATTAAACGAAAGACATTGATGATCCTTTTAAAAATAACTGATTAGGACATCATTATACAAACACAGTGACATTAAAATTAAATATATTCAAATGATTCTAACAGATAATATCATTGGAACAGCAATGTCACTGAAGCAGAGCTAAAATACTGGATTTAAATATATGCAATCTAAGATTACTGCAGTGTTTGATTCGAAGAAGTAATCATGAAGTATTGGGAAAATGATTCAATATTTTCTTTCACATGGAATCAATTTGTACAAGCTTTCTGGCAACGTTACCCTAATCCATTTAGCAAGCATGTCTTAACTGTGGATGTAGTTGAACGAAGTGTGCAAGACGGGAAAATTATCACCAAACGATTGATCTCGAAGGAGGGAATGGTTCCGTCATATTTTGAGAAATTTACAGGAGGAGTGAAAAACATTCATGTAATCGAGGAGTCAGTGCTCGACATACACAATAATACTTTAGTGACTTATACCAGGAATATTGATATGAAAAATGTTATGCGGGTACATGAAAAGTGTATATATAAGATATTACCTACAGATGTAAAACAAACAGTGTGCTTAAGACAAATATGGTCAGATTCTAATATAACTGGATTTAAAAACATAATCTCAATCTTTGGAGTTAAACAGTATCAAAAAAATGTAGAAGCTACATATGCTGGATTTATGCACGTTTTACAGTCAATGTTTGACCCAGAATCTCTGGTTAAGAAAAATTTGAACACAGAAAACAAAACTGTTCAGCATAAGACATTTAAGTTAATCTGCTTTATCAAATTTTTGAAAAGTATTCACTCGAAAGTACATAAAATCATTTTTCCACAACAAGCTACTAGATTGATACATTGCCGAAGTAGAAAAGACCATAGCAACCAGATAATACATGGAAACGCTTCATTCTGTGTGTGAACAATTATTGTGACTTTAATAGATTCTCTGAAATATTCATCAAATCATCGAGTATTATTTCAAAATAAAAAGATAAAAATTTTAGTTTGTTAGAGATGAGACTTGTACTAAATATATCTTAATATTGGCATCTATTTTGCTTTGGCTATTTTGATGGGCAGAATCTAATCTAGAACACTTCAAAATAAGAGATTGCTAATAAAATTCACAGCTAAGAATTTTCTGAATCACTCGCTAAAATATTGTCATTAAAACTACAACAGAATTTCTAGTCAGCTAATGATGAGACATATATTAAATTCAATGTATTTTACCACACTAAGAAAACTAACACTCAGTATGTATTTACAATCTTTTGTACATCAATGTTTGTAGATTTGGGTTATATGCACATTATTAACAATGTTTCAGTTATATAGAATGGTCAGTTGACCAGGGTTACTAAGCAATACTACCTGTTACTCCACATACCACTAACAACTTAAAGTTCTCAACATGACATGAAGATACCATACATTTTTTTTTCTTGTATATACTAGTAAAGAGATGGTAACCTAGCTTAAGACCAATTCATCCAACAAATCTATCATACCATGAGCAAAATGGTGTGACTTCAACAAACATTTGGTATAGCATAAATGACGTGAATTACTTCAACTAACCTTTGGTATAGCATAAGCTGGTGCTATAGGGAAATCAATGGGATCAATAGCAGCATCAGCAAAGCCTGAAACATCAGCAAAACAACATCTACCTAAGTAAAGCCTTGTGATCTCCATTTAAATACAAGCATCAAATCATAAATTCACAACACAAAATTCTAATCCAATAATAGACCAGTCTATATCAGCAGAGTATTTATTGCATATCTGTTGTAAACGGGGAATTTCTTATACATTTTCTCACAAAACGATACCCTGACTTTTCTTTAAAAAAAGACATATCTGCCTGGCTGTACCATTAATTATAAATTTTGTACTAAAGTTACAAGTTGAGTGCATTCTATGAAAGATAACCCACTGGCCTCATCAAATCCTATACTCACCCATGATTCTAGCCAGAGGTTTCACACCAAGTCTATCAGCAGCTTTAGCGGACATCATAACCAGGGCCCCAGCACCATCATTCAATGTACTGGCATTGGCTGCAGTAATTGTCCCTGAAATATTCATACATTAAAATCAACAAATATGGTCCCCAATATATTCATATATTAGATTCAACAAAACTTATGGTCAGTCCCTGTAGTACTCATATACTACAATAAAAAGCAATAGTCCCTAAAATATTCATACATTAGATTGAAAAAAAAAACAGTTATGGTCCCTGGAATATTCATGAAAAGTTACAGCCCTTGAAATAAATGTACATTAGACAAATATACATGTTATTAATACCTGTCGAAACTGAATAATTATCATGCTTCATTTTACTAAATTTCACTATATCCATGACAAAGAAATAAAGGAGAGTGTTTGGGAAAAATAAACACTTCACTCTATACTAGCAATGACACTATATACAAGTTTACTATAAGCATGTTCTACTGTATATTGCAATGTTTAGTAAATAACAAACTTTCCAAATAAAACATCAAATTCATGTATTGCACAAATGTCACTAAAACACAGCATCAATTTTTTTCTGAAACAATTACAAATGTATACACAGTAAAACCTCACTTACAGACCACAACAACATTTAAACCACTTTATTATAAAAACCACATATTTTTGGACTGGCTTTCTGTATTTCATCTTGACTTGACATGATAATGAGACCACCTCACTAATAAGACGTTTTTTTGTTCCAAAGGTTGCATTTCTATTATGGTTTGACAGTATAGTAAAACCTGACATAGCAACCACTTCATGTTATGACCACCTTGTTATAAAACCACTTATTTTCAGACTGGCTTCCAATAACTTCCCTACAATTCACCTCATTATTATGACCTATTTTTCAGGTCCTGAAAGTGGTCTTAATTTCCATGTTTTACTGTACAAGTATATCATTATGATGATTTGATCACTTTTCTAAATCTAAGATTCATTCTTACCTTCCTTTTGAAACACCGATTTCAGGGCCGAAAATTTGTCAAAGTTAACTTTTTTGTATTCCTCATCTTCAGTTACAACTACAGGATCACCTATATGGTAACACTATCAAATTAGTATATATTTCATATCGAAAAATAACATATAGACATTTAATACTCAAAATTATAGATAGAGGCACATTGCACAATCATACATACAATACATGCATCAATTTTACTAGTTACTTGACAATTTTTCCAGTTTTAATGCCTGAGGAAGACCCAAGGCATACACCTGGGTAGAACCACCAACCTTCCGTAAGCTAGCTGAACAGCTGCCTCATGTGAATTTTGGTCCCAGATGGGAATCAAACTCACAGTGGTGAGGGGCTTGTGATTACTAGTAGCATTTCTGTTTATCAGAAATCTTGCATATTTAGTAAAGTCTAAAGTGAGTGTAACTAAGTATAAAATATGTTACCTTTCCTCTGTGGTATACTGACAGGTACAACTTCATCCTTAAACAAGCCAGCATCAGCTGATTGTCGACTTAGTTTGTAGCTTCTAATAGCATACTCATCCTGTGCTTCACGCCCAATGTTGAAATTTTTGGCTGTGTTCTCTCCACAGACACCCTGTTTGTATAAAAACACATGAGGGGTCTCCATGGTTGAGTGGTAATGGTCTCTGACTATAATCACTAGCTCCTCACAGCAATGAGTGTGAATCCCAATTAGGACCACACAAAATTCACTTGTGAGGAAGCTGTCCAGAGAGCTTACAGAAGGTCAGTGGTTCTACCCAGGTGTAACCCTGGGATTTTCCGCCACCGTTAAAATGACCATGTTGGCTGACAGTTGGTGCCCCAAGATTATATGTACAAAAGTGACATAGTAATCACACACCTTAACATGACGCTATTCAGAAACAAGGTCTTAAAAATAAATTTGATATGTCTTAAGATTACCAGTATTGACCTGGCCAATTACTTAATAATTTGCTGCTCTGCTGACTGACATGAACAAACAAATGCAAAGAATTCAAATGCTCTGAAAGCCATTCATAGTTATGTGATGAATGAAACAAGAAAATAAGAGAAATCTTGTGTCTCTTAACACAGTAACATAATGAAGCAAGTGGTGAGTGATTTAAAACAAAAGTGAAAAAATAAAATATAAGGTAATCATAGATATGTGTTTTGATTGCTTCACCCTCTAAGGTCTACTAAGAGCCATTTGACCCAAACTTACATGTCAATCAAACAAACAAACTACATCGGCACCATACCCAATAGTGGGTCCAACCATCACAGGCATCAATATAAAAGGCCCAACACCAGTACCGACATCAAAATACAAAAAAGAAAACAGGCACCAATCTAAAAATAGATCTGCATTGGCACCAGCATTGCCGTAAATGGCCTGAAACTTTACTGGCACCAATCTAAAAATAAATCTGTACTGGCACCATCACCAGCATCACAAAAAAAATACACACACTGACGCTGGTATGCATAAGTTTCACAACCAGCACAATAACTGGCACCCTGGCACCATAGAGTATAAAAGGAACCATATGCAAAACATAAACAGCACATAAGCAATCTAGCTCTTGTCCTAACCACAAGGTCAAATCTTCTGCAGAGTTCACGACTGCTGAACGAAACTTATCAGGAATGTCCAGTCAATAACTGGGCCTTAGCTCCACGGCTCCAACCCAATCATCTAACATTAGCATAATGAAGCAATACAAAATCATAAAAAACCCACAACAGTAATATTGCTTGGATAAAAATTTATGTCTACAACCTTAATGGATAACGATTGTCATTATATTAGAACTTACCATGTGGTATTTTCCGTATGGATCCGTTAATCCATCAAAAACAATAGCATCCTGAAATAAAGGTGTAAACAAATTCAGGAATACAGGAGTGTCATCAATACTTAGTTTCACACAACTGCTTAGTTCAATAGGTAGACTGTAAGCCTTAGATGCTTCTGCAACAATTTAGTCAAAGACACAGGGTGTAAGACCATTGATAATCAGCTGCTAATCTGTGTGTTTCATTGGTAGAAGTTAAAAGTTACCGTCAAAACTGGTACAACAACAGAATCATGGAAAACTAGTAAAATTAACTGCCTGCCTGTATATAACCGAAACACTGTTGAGAACAGACATAAACCAAAAAAGTAATTTATTTAGTACTTTGTGTCAGCAATGAATATTTTAATAATGAGGACTAATTCTGAGCAAACAAGACATTTTCAATGCAGATATCTGGTGGATGAGCCTTCATTGAAAAATAGGCAAAAAGTATGGAATGTATACACATAGTAAAAAATTGTAATTGTCCAGTAACAATATGGTGTGTCATTATCCTAGACATACGAGCTACTTAATCAATCTGTTTAAAAACTAGAAATTGTCTAAGCATTAAATTTTGACGACTGATACTTCATAATGACTTTCTCCTATCAAATGACATACCAGTAACTCTAGTTTTCCGTACGGTGTCTGTCCACGTTTCATGTAGTAAGGGGCATTACTCATACTCTCCATCCCACCAGCAACCATCACTTCCTGTATACATTGATAGATAAAGTATGTTAATGGTGAAGACACGTGCATATAGAAAGCATGCAATACAAGTGTAAATACAGAATTTTTCACATGTGACAATTCAATTGAAAAATAGATCTAATCACTAAAGAATGCAACCATTTAATACACAGTAAAACTTTTATCTTGAGGAGTCATTGAAACAAAAGAAATAAGCAAACATAACATTTCTTTTCACTAACAGGAATATAAATTGACAGTTGGCCAAGTCACCAGTAACAACTAAAATTGGAAATGGGCTAATAAATTTTACCAGATAATCACCCAGCTGGCGAGTAGTAGTTCACCAATGTTTTTCCAAATGTTACTTTCATTTTCATTTTTTTTTGCCAAACAAAAAACAATGTCGTAATTCACCAAAGTTGCTGTCTAAAAGATGTACATGGGTACAGTATCTACGCTTGGTCACATCCCTTGACATGTTTGTAGGCCAGATTGCACTAAATTTTTAACAGTGAGCATTTGCATTATGCAGATCATCGGTTTTGTCAAAATCAACCCTGTTTACTATGTAAAAATGACAATGTGGCAGTATATACAAAAATCTAATTCTAAATTATTTCAAGCAGGGTGATTACAAGAGTTACAAGCCCTGCCGGCTAAATGAATTTCTGAGTTAATTTATAGCCCTGATTAATTCATTTCAGATTAACTGAATAAGAAAACAATGTAAAATTCTATCAGCGATTCTAAAATCTTCATAATAATCCAAGTTTCATCTTGATGTTTTTAATGTAATAATCTCTATTTACCTGACTACCACACATAATGCTCTGAGCTGCCATCATAACAGACTTCATACCTGAGGCACAAACTTTGTTCACTGTTGTAGTGGGTGTGATAATGGGGAGGCCTGAAATAAACGACAACTAGATAAGTCATAGTCACATATTTTACAGCAAGTTACCTAACACCAATAAACCATTAGTATTTTGTACCTCTAACTTAAATTAAGAATGAATTCCACAACTTTCAGTTTTGGGGCCCATTTGTAGATAAATCTAAGCTAAGATAGCTGTTTTTAAGCTAAAAATCTAGCTATCCCTGGTTTGTTTGTTTTTTCCTGTTTATTGATTTTGGGATCATTGGTCAGCTGTTAAAGGTAACTAACTATGTATACCATGGGCAAGATTATTGAGTTTAAAAACTGCTACCAAATTACCAAATCTAACAGATTTCAACGAGTCCTTGGAGTCTATTGGCTTACCCTATGACAGGTATATCTCCAATATTACACATTCTCAGACAATCTGAATTCAGGTATGAGAAAATTCAAATAACAAGGTTTAAACATAACTTTTATACATAATAAATTCAGTTGTGAAAAAAACAGACAAAACAAATTATTGCAAAGACTTATATTATTAAGCTTAAAGACTTGGGTTGAAATAAAATAAATTCTTTCATTTTCTTATTAGGATCCACATATTTAGCTTAGCTCAGTAAGGCTAAGTCATGCTGAGAAAAATAAATTTGATTATTTTCAATTAAACTATATTTACCAGCACCAAGTGTGGCTTGTCTACATGGTGCTTGTCCTTCCATACCCTGTAAAACATTACCCATATATACTTCCTGTACAGCATCTTTAGGAATACCTGGAAAATAAACATGTATCTTGATAATCTAAAAATATTATACAGTAAAACCTCGATATTGAGACCGCCTTTGAGACTCAAAAAATCAGTAGTAATAATGAGGTGGTCTCACTATCAAGGTGCATTAAAGCAGAGTTATTCAAAACTAGCCAAAAAATACGTGGTCATAATAACAAGGGGGTCATAATATTTAGGTGGTTACAAGGTGAGGTAGTATTTTAAATACTGGTATGTTCCTCTTATGGCAGAAAACACAGAGAGTATTTGTACCATTAGTAACACTGGAAAAGTCCTTTTTTCAGTTTTATAAGTTTTAACATGTATAGTTATATACTTCAAAGGGAAACAACTCTTTATTTTGATATTCAAGCTTAGCAAATCCAGTCAATTGCCCAGTCTATCATTGTTAGACTTATATCAGTTGAACAGGTTTTGAATATGAGTCAAACAGATCATCAACTGTGTCACTAACATACCAGCTTTTTCTATTGCTCCTTCAATGGCAATAGATCCTAACTTCGTAGCTGGAAGTGGTGCAAGACTTCCTAGAAATGATCCTACAGGTGTCCTGACAGCACTAACAATAACAACATCCTACAATATCAGAGATATTCTTTACAATAGTTTGTTCATAGAGTTTTCACATAAGACTTCCATCAATTCAAACAAAAAAATATAGTTCAAAGTTGGCAAGACATTAAATTTTGATTAAAACAAAACAAAATTGACAGAGAGACCATTAAATGCAGTCGAGCTGAATATATTATCATATTGTCCCTTGTAAAATTTATCAATTAGAATAATGAGTAATGAAATTAAGTTTTTACCACAAAAGCTACAAGTTGTACGGGCTTTAATTTTGAAGATAACAATAATTGAAATATTTTTGGAAAAGCTAAAACCATCTTTGATAATGAAATACAACCGAAGGAGATAAAACAGAATGTCTTACATTCAATCCAGATACTTGAGTCAGCCCTCTCAAGATCTGTTTTGATGGAGATCTCTGAAATAATATGAACAGAATTAACAATAAAACATGATTTTTCATTAGATTTTCTACTGGTCAGTTCTAGACCAAAGCGTTTAAAAAAAACATATAAAAATGTCTTAGGTGGTATAAATTATGCAAAATTGGTCAGTGAATGTCTGATACTTAACTGTATCTTGAAAGTTTCTGAAACACTTATTTCAAAATCTGTGTCGTGTGAATAGTTAAGACTGGATAATTCAGCTATTGGTTTTGCAGATTTCATAACCAGTGATTTTTTTTAATTTTCAAAACTATCTGTGGCTTTCTGAAGGGCAAAATATAGCACTATAAATCAAAAAAAAGGAAAAAATTTAATTTTGTATAGCACTTTTAGGGGCCAGGGAAACATCTGATATTCGGCTGTAAACTATATGCAAAAAAATCACTGATAACTGAATTCAGACGGGTCATCCTCTTACACTATGCAGGATGGAGCCCAGTCAAAAACGTCTGGCTGTCTGATATAGTCTAATTGGCTGGACTGCCATAGAGAAGCTTTAACTAATCCAGCTCTTCTGAAGACTTGTATCGCATCAGTGCAATTTAAGGGCAATATTATGAGCAGGAATATTCCATGGCAGTGGCTAAGGTCAGCAGGTTTCAATAAAAAGCATTTAAAATTAATTCAATCAAAAGCATTTAAAATTAAGTCAAATCAGATGATAGCCCTACAAATTTGGCTATTTGGTAGGCTAATAAAATAGCTGAATTCAGATGGGCATTCTTATAAACTTTACCAATTCTGCTAATCAGTTTGCAAATTTAATAACTGAATTTGGACAGTTTATCTTCTTAACCCTATAAAATACAAACATTAGCATCACTAATTTGACGACTTGGTCTGTTGACCAAGTTTAATAACTGAATTCAATGGCCCATTCTCTTAGACTGTGAAGGATGGCACCAATTGAAAAAAAAACGCCTTGCTGTCACCAACAGTCAAGTCAGTTTAATAATTAAATAGAAACAGGAAATTATTAACATAAAAAGGAAACATCACTAATTTTTGCCAATGAGCCTATACATTATCACTATTATCGACTAAAATGATGAGAATCATCCATCCATTTGCATGTAGAACACTGTGGGCTAGGGATAAAACCATAATCGGATACTATCCATTAGCGGCGTGAAAACTTCTTCCGATTCCGATAATCGATTGCAGTTTTTCATAATCAATAATCGGTCTATCTCATTTAGGCACCGTAACTTACTACTGATGTCTCAAACTGAACACACATTCCAGGGAAATCACTCGCGTTGGTTAAAAAAGATGGCGGACCGTCGATTGAGACCAAAAACAAATATTTGACCATCCCCAAGTCATTTGATGTTAATAGAGCCTTGTTAATGGTTCATATGGACACCACACTCCATTCACCATGCTTATATGTTACAATACCAACTAGCATAAAACAGATGATGGCTAAGAACCAAAGGGTGCATAAATAGAATCAAACACTAGCGGTCTACTTATGTTACACTAATACACTAGAACCGATTATATAATCGGAAAATCGCATCGGATGTTACAACCGATTCCAACCGATAATCGATTATGATTTTGAACCGAATTTGCAACACTACGGAGGGCTAGACATTGAACATGGCAAGGTCAACAATTTGAAGTTGAACAAATCTAAGTCAACAATTGAAATCAGTTTAATTTAAACTCAGATAAACGGCAATGACAGTTGTTAGCAATTACACAGAAGGAAAATTCATTACATACGGCAGAAACTTACGACAGTCTTTAACAAAAGTTTTGAAAACATAACGCTGAAATTGTTGCTTGTTTTTTTCTAACAAAATCGTTGAGAATTCTTCCACACGTTATTACTTCCCTTGTCCGTCCAACTAAGGGAAACAACTATGCATTTTGAGTTACTTCCCTTGACGATTTACGTTATTGAGATGAATTTGCTATTTTCATTTATATTGCATACAAAATACATAATCTTCGACTGAAAAACAGAATGCAAAAATCACAGAAAGATTCTGGGAATGTCCAGTCAGCCTCGGTATGAAAATGTATCTGTATTTATTTTACTGTGAGGAATTTCAGAGTGTACCAGAAATCGGTTAAGAATTTTTCGGACATTTTCTTCGAGTTATAAATTTTGATTAGTTTGACTATGAAAATAATGTAATTAAAACATTTCATAAGTCGACCATTCATTGACAAATGATAAATGTGTCATTTAGGTATAAATTCATCCTTATCATTTACACCATAACTGCAACATTCTAGTCCACTAGGTTTTAAATAGAATATCTATAATATTATTTGAATGGTACTACAATTATAATGGTATGTATAAATACTTCTTATTCAAACAAATCAGAGCCATGATTGTCAGAATGTTCAACTTTTTTTATACGTTATTCAGAAAGTCTTCAGCAAGATAATCTATGCTAATAATATTAATCATTTGATATGATGAGGCACTTACATCTGGCCTAGATTTTATCTGTTAGTCATATAAATTATGCTTCAGATTATTTTCTTAGAATTACAGTTTTTCAATATCTGTGGTCAAACATTGCTATTTATTTTTGTCACCACATCTAATTGTGAAATCTGCAATCAGAGTCAGGTACGATTTTATTTTGGGTGAAACTGGTTGGTATTTTAATCATCAACACTAGTTATGTGGTTCAGAATTGTAACCTTTAATTGCCTTGATTCCCCTTCTAATTCTTGAAGTTTCTTTTGTTATGTTTCGTGATATTAAGTATGAAAGTTAACACTACATAGCCACATGATATGAGGGTTAAGCGATATTTTGATAGTGATTCATAGATGTAGGATTTGTTTGGTAGTCTTTTAGTGAAAGCTACCACCACATGTTGACTTATTTTATACAATGTTTAAGTTGAATTTCTTTATTGTAGCTCATTGACTTAAAAGCAGAGTTATTTAGGAAACAAGAAGAGTTTAAGGTACAGAAGTTACAGAATCAGAGTACAGGATTTGTTAAAGGAAAAACTTCTACCTCCAGTAAAGTAAGCTCAGATGTTATTTATTTTTTTTTGTTTTTATATAACACATTTGTTTCTACCTTTTTGGGACAAATTATTAACTAGTTATATTTAAAATATTCAAAATCATATAAAATTGGATGAATGTTTAATTGGCTATTGGAAATATACCATTTTGTAAGATGGTATGGAAGATACCCAAAATTACAAGTACATGTACGAAAATAAGTTTAGATAAGAATACCAGTATCTTTTACTGAATTTTAAGCATTTGACATAAAATATCAGGATAAATAACAAGTATGTATTGCACTGACCTTGCAAACCAAAGATTTGTAAAAAACACAAGTCTGTTGTTATTTCAAATATTGAAAATATATCTAATGTGAAGAGGCATACTTAATTGAGTTGAGGGTATTCCAGCTAACTTAGGTCCTTACATAAAATTGTTACCAGTGAGCACCTGTCTATTGGTGTGATGTTAGAATGAACTTGAACTTGAACTTTCTTTTTAGTGCATATAGTTAATGAAGGATTTCTGTTAAATTTATTATAATGAGTGGAAACTGTATGATAGTACATGTATATTTTATGTTATGTATTAGATCATTTTTTTATTTTATTTCGTGGTTCTTATATTTAATTTTTTCTCTGTCTATTTCAGAAACCGTCACTGTTCAGCAAGAAAAATGCCGGTGTTTCGTCTAGAGCTGAGAAAGATTATGAGGAGAAAGTAGAAGAGGAGAATGTCTTTGATAGATCCAGGTAACCTTATTTGTAAACACAATCATACATATTGTCATATTGTTAAGCCAATACGAATTAATCCTGTGGTACACTGTTTCAGTAAGAATAACTGTCAAAGACCATTGACTAATGTAGTGTGGTTTTTGAAACTCTTTAAGTTAAATCATTCTGATGGACCAATTAGTTAGCGTATAAAATTCATCATTATAATTACCAAACAGTAACTAGTTACTCTGCTCTGAAATATACCAGCATGTCATGAAGAAGTTTTATTTGTGATTGATTGATGCTTTTCTGTTATCTTTATACTGACAAAAATAAATTTGAAACATGTTTGACTGAATTGCGGTCTGCCAATATAAACCCTGGCAATACAATATGTTATGCATACTATTTTATACTGGTATACTGTTTTTATATTGCTTTTATGAATCATTCCAGAAAAGCCCTTGAAGACAAAGCTAAATTATATGAGAAAATATCATCTGGATCTGCCATACCAGGTATAAATATAATTATTAATTAAAAATTAATTGACTTTATACTTGTGTTCAGTGAAAATGTGTCTGTTAACATTGTCCTCACTGTTCCAAAACTCAGGATATTTAATGAAATTTTTATTTGAATTGTTCATCAGATTGAAAAAAGGGGGTCAGTTTTACATTTTTCTAGTCAATGTAATTTGACATGTTTTGTTTTTAATATTTGGGTTAGAGATATTTTCCAAACATATGATTATTTGCAAGGTAAAAAAAAAAATACAAAAAATAATGGTTGATGATTAGCTGCTTGTATATCAGGGATAATCATGAAGTGTTTATAAAGGCATCACTATTGATCCTAGAGATTTGGGTTCAAATCCCTGGAGTGGTATTGTGTTAGATCTTCAGTTTCTTGTATTAGACACAAGTACTGTTAAACAACAGGACGTAGTGATATGTATATATGTTGTATCTCCTTTTTTCCTAGTTTATGTAAAATTAACAGTTTAAAATAAATTCAAGGCCCTGAAAAAATAAATACCCGGTTTCTGCTAAGATCAAAAATAAATATGGGACCGATAGTTTGGCAGAGCTTTTTTTCAAATGTATCTTATTCTTGTTCAGAGATATACTTTATATGAAAATACAGTAAACCCTGATATTGAGACCACCTTTTGGACCCGAAAAATTGGTTGTAATAATGAAGTGGTTTCATTATCAAGTTGAATTAAAGCAGAGATATTGAGAGCTGGTCCAAAATTTTGTGGTCATTATAACTAGGTGGTCATAACATTGAGGTTGTCGCTTTTTGAGGTTTTACTGTATCTGCAAGAAAAAAATGACTGATACCATAAGACTATCTTTAAGCCTAATGGTTGTTTTACAGAGGAGGATGGTAGTGGTTTGTTTTTGGTGGACTTTCAAAAGAAAGTATTAGATGATGTTGCTGAGAAACATGAGAGAGAGAGAAAGGAACAAGAAGAAAGAGAAAGGAGAGAGATTGAAGAAGAACAGAGGCAATTGTTAGAACCAGTTCCTCCGCCAGAAAACGAAGAAGAAGAATGGTATTTTTTGTAAAACATTAATTTTTTGCTGAACTTGATTAAAATAAGTCTAATTTGAAGGAGAATCATTTGTGTTAATGCATATAACTGTTAAATCTGTGAAGAAACAGTGTGTGTTATAAGTTATATAGCTGGTTCATTTACAAAAAAATAACAAATATTACCTTTGTTAAGATTAAACTGACAAAATAACATGGATAATAGCTGTTTTACCTTTGAATGACTGTAATTACTCTTGTACTTTAATCAAGACTGTTTTTATTCCATCATCTGATAAGGCCAGGAAAAAAGTCATGTTTTCAGTTACTTGACCCAAAAATAGGGTCTATTAATCTATTTTTTTCCAAGCATATGTTACATACTTTTGAGGCACAATTATCCCTAAATATTTTTGTAATACTATGATAGTTTGCAATGTTTTGGTGCTTGTTGTTAGAAACTTTATTGTCAGTTCCATAACATAGCGTCAGCGGGGTAACCAGAAACAATTTTTTTCTGGCCTAAACTTCATTATGTATTATTATTTGGTTAACACTTGTTGAGGTATTAATAGAGTTTTAGATATGTCTGAAATGTAATTCTTATCTTGTTTAGGGTTGATTATGTTGATGCATTTGGTCGATCAAGACGTTGTCTAAGAAAGGATTTACCGGACATTCAAAAACAAGACGCATCACTTCAACAAAGGAAACGGTTAGTTTTAAGAGCATGTAAAAATTTAAGATTTTTCATTAAAGTTACATAATGCAGCTACTGTAGAAAAATCCTCGTTTATCAAGTTGAACATGTTGGAAAGATTGAAAATAGATCCAGGGGGTGTTCATAATATTGTGGAGGACGTAATATTGTTGTGGTCATTATATCAGGTCTTACTACATTTTGCTATTGAAGACATTGATTAATAATCTTTTAAAGAAAAGTTATTTCTTATTATTTGTTTTTTCATTATCAGAAAAATAGATGAAAAGACTCAAAAAGGTCTCAAAGAATTTGCTGCATTAAGGTAGTGTAACGTTTTACATACTGTCATTGTTTTTATATATGATAACCTATTCATTCGTGATTGCAATCTACTTAAACTAACTGAGATGAAATGAAACAATTATTTTGACTCAGATCTCTTGTAAAGCTTTTTATTTACCTCCATGGTGTTGATTCAAAGCATAATTACACTGAAGCTGCATATGTTTTGCATATCATATTATTCTCTGGTGCTTAATGTCCCAGCAGAAATCAAGGTCATTTGGCAGCTTTCCAGCTTCAATGTGGAAGGAAGAATCCTGGCGTATACCTCGGTTGAACCACCGACCGAACTTATGCTGACTGGATAGCTATAGTTCAGCTACCTTTACAAAGAATTTATTTGTAAATTTATTTATGAATATTTTAATTGTATGTCAATTTTTCCCAGACTGGTTAGGTAAAAATGTCCCATAGGAAAAACAAATAAATATGTAACGTGACAGCAAAATGTTGTGATTAGACATATTCTAAACACAAGTGCAATAATATCAACCAATGTTACAGCCTGTTTTATTGATATATCTTAATAAAAGTGGCATTTTTAAACTAAAAAATATTGCTAAGTCTTGTTTGTAAACAAAAGGTGTTTTATCCAATTGATTGTTTTTGGATTCCTATCATCAACTGTAAAAGGTAAATGTCAGAAATTTGTACCAACTACAAGATATGAAACTCATCCCAGGTTCTTTACATGCTGTTGTTGACAGTTATGTGTAGAGCATTTATATTTAAAATATTTATTTTTTTTAAGTTTTCACCCATAATTACATAAAAGGATGGCCTTATTTATGATTTATGTAGTAAATTTTGTTTTGATGTACTTGTCTTAATTGATATTGTTTGGTGAAGTTGGAGTTTGATAGCACTTCTCCTTGTAATTCTCATATAATGGGGGACAATCATTGGATAACTTTTACCTTAAGTTT
This sequence comes from Lutraria rhynchaena, assembly GCA_008271625.1. Taxonomy (NCBI): domain Eukaryota; kingdom Metazoa; phylum Mollusca; class Bivalvia; order Venerida; family Mactridae; genus Lutraria; species Lutraria rhynchaena. Next base: position 109,354 of record VIBL01000242.1, on the reverse strand, counting down.
CTTATTACTAACAAACAGGGATAAGATGACCACAGATACACCAAGTTTGTTATCTCATGATATGAAACGAGAGATAGACAGACAGAAATGGGAGAAACAAGAAATAGGAAGAATGGAGGAAGAGAAAAAAGGACCAATACATTATACCGATGTACAACACAATGGTATGCTCATTAGGATTTTAATTTTTCCATTGTATTGAAATTTATTTGCTTCTGTGTAAGAATATTATATGCTGAAGTATATTTCTTGAGGTGGTACTTTTTATACATTATTTTTATGAGTAGTGTTTTATGTGTTCATCTTGGCGAAATATGTAAATTGTGTTTAAATTTAGGAATTTTTCAGTCTTATTCATTGTCATTTAACCAATAAAAATGGTATTAAAATACTGCAGTAAGAATGGTATGTTGCTGTGGATTGTAATGAGATATGCTTATGGTGATATTCTGTGATTGGATGATAATTGACAGTCATTTTTGCCAAATTTGTGTTGGGATTATGTGAATGAAGATAAGAAAAGGATTTCTAGAAGAATTAAAAAACAAAAAAATCCCTTTTTTCCCAAAATACTATGATATATGGATTCTCCTTAAATGCTTGTTGAACGAATTTTGAGGTGACACAATTGTCTATAGAATTTCTGGTACTCCTTTCTCTTGTTTCATTTGTAGAATGCTTTCTGGTCATATTCCAAGCTGTAACATAAATTTCTCCCTTTTCTCAGCTGCCAATTGCACTCCTGTATATACTATTTGTTTCAGAGATTCGTACTCATGGCGTTGGTTACTACAAGTTTGATCAAGAAGAAAATGTCCGTCAGGAACAGATGGAGCAATTAAATCAATTAAGACAACAGGTAAAACAAGGGAAACTACTTTGTATTAAAAATGTCTTTTGTTTAATGTGATTATGTCCCTTGTTTAAATTAAAAGTTGAAATTTTGTTGCAAATATCATTGTATGCCCAAGTCATACACTGTCAAGATGCATAGAGCATTCATGTTCTGTTTCATGTATTAGACAAAAGAGGAAAGATCTAAGGTGGAAAAAATAAAAGAGAAAAGAAAGGCAGCTCTTGCAGCTAGACTTGCTAAAGTAAAGCAAAGGAGAAGAGCTAGATTGGGTCTACCTGAACCAGCAGAAGGTATGGCCTATTTCAGTTATATGTTTGTTTTGATGGTATGTATAATAAAATATCTGCAGTGTACAGCATCCATTGTTGTTCTCTCTTTTAGTCGGAAGGTTCACATTCAGTCTCCACTAAACTTGGTCAAAATGTTATGGCCATAATATCATTGCCAAGTTTGATAGCCAACAAAATTGCCACTGGTATTCTTGCATTATGGCCCTGATTCAGCAAAAAACTGATGAAATAAACCTTGTCTGTTCTCTCCACAGGACAGTTCCCATCCACTCTTCACCTGATAATTTTGATGGGCATATTTGTGGCAGTTTGGTACCCTTGTTAGTGATATATGAACCTGATGAATTGAAATATCCTTTTGTATATCTGAATTAATGATCACAGAATCTTCAACTAGAATATGATGTTACCATGTATTTTCATGCTGCATTTTTGACAATGTACTATGTATGTTTAAGTGCAAGGGATCATGTATTATGTATATATCTGTGGCTATAACACACGCACATGCACACACACACACATAGCTTGTATGAATGTCTTGTCTTTTGAAGTAGCTTGTCTGAATATTTCAGATGAAAATGTTAGCTCTGATGAGGAGATTGGACCTAAAGTTTCTGAACAGGCAAAGGCTGACCCAGAACCTTTAACTAGAGATGATAGCTGGAGATCACAGACCTTATCCACCAGGGACTGGGATAAAGGCAAACAATGTATGAAATCTTATTTATAAATCATCATAAAAGTATACATTCCTTTCATTAATTTATATTGGTGATTTTTAATGATGTAGAGACATTTTTTTCAAAATAAGGGTATTATAGTTTCTATACATCATTTTATATATAAAAATGCATCTGTAAATGTTTAAAATATTCATTTTTAGATTGCATATTATGTAGGTAAGAAGTCTTCCACGCTTTCAATATACATTTTTTTATTCTTGAGCTATTTTGGCGAAACAAACTTTAAAAACATTTTATATCAAGATACTTTTTTTTCTTAGATTCATTGGAAAAGACAGAAGAGGTGTGGCTTGAGAAGCAAAGGGCGGAGAGAGAGGATGAATTTGCTCCACCTTCTTTTTACTATGATAATGTACCAGATAAGAAGTCAAATAGAAGAAAAGCTAAGAGAGCAAAATTTTCACAAGAATGTGATAATTCTACCAATATGCAGTCAATAATTGGGAAACAACTTAGTAATATAAGACATAGAAAAGATGCTACAAATGAAATAAATATGAATGATGCTGACCAAGAATCTGAAAATAAGTCTAACACCAGTGCAACTGACACAAACTCAAAACCTGCTTATCTAGTTAGTGATGCTAGTACAACTCTCAGATCTGCTACAAATACTTTAGCTGTGAATTTGAATATACTGCCACGAAGTTCTCTTAACCAATCTAATGACATATGTGATACATCCAGAACTGACCTGTCTTCCAGTTTAACCAATATCCAACAGACTTCTTATTTTCCACCCCATAATACAAATGTACCACCTCATACCAATATGTATACCTGCCCACCAAATATTTGTCCAATATATGCAGATACAAGTGTTCCTCCCCCTAATATCTCATCTGATTTAAATATCCCTCCTCCAAATGTTTCTGTCACGCCCTTCAGTTACAATGTACCAGCACCTAATTATAATGTACCTCCTCCTGGTTATAATATCCCTCCTCCAAATGTCAGTGTACCGCCCCCTAACTTGAATATTCCTCCACCTACTTCAGACACACAAACTTTAGTAGCATCAAATTTGGAACTGAACAAAATTGTTGCAGAAGTTGATACTCATCCAATTGAAAATGTTAAAAAAACCTTCATTGCCAGGGAAGATATCATTGATACCAGATTAATGGAAAATTGTGATTAATGTCTGTTACATTAATGACTGTATCATGGACCTGCTTCCTCGACATTGCTAAGATAATGAAGAAATATTTTATTCCATTGATTGATATGCCGATTTAATGCCATCAGAGAAATAGTAATGACTAACATGTATACCAATACATATATACATATATACATATAATACAAATATTTAAGTGTAAAAAGTGACAGATTAGCTAAGTGTAAGTCTATGAAATAACATCCTGATACTACATGTTTGTTATGAAATAAAAATGTTTTTCATCTGGGATTATTTCAAAATAAACCTCCACAGATGATGCCAGATATAATGTATTTAACTCATAGTACATGTACAAACTTTAACAATGGAAGCAACCAATGTCCATTAGAAGCATAAATGCTCTGAAACATTTAACTTATTTATTCCGTATGTCATTTAATATTGCCTGGTATTAGTATTCACAATCTGGTATCATATAAGCATCAATTTATGTTTAGTATCACCATGAGATTTATTTTATTTCCAAATTTGTGGCAGATGTTTGGAAAATTGCTCTTTTGGCAGCTGTTTGGAAAATTGCTGTTTGGACAGTTGTTTTGAAAATTGTTGTTTTTGGCAAATGTTTGGAACATTGCTCTTTGTTAGATGATCGGAAAATTGCTCTTGTGGATGATGTTAGTTGTGTGCAGAATGTGATTATGACTGTAACCTGATAATGCATGGTACAGCCTCATGTTGTTCATATTTTTCTTTTTAATTACATTGATTATTAATGTGCTACAAGTTTTCAGAGATCAACATCCCACAATGTAGAGTAATGTATTATGATCATCTAACCGAGGCTAGTAGTATTTATTTTGTCAGAATGTTTGAATTGTTGAAAATTAAAACTTAACAAGCAAACAATAGTTCCTTTATAATGCAAATATCTTACCACGTTCAACACCATTATAAAAATGAAGAGATGTAGTAATTCTTCATATAAAACACAAAAACAATATCTGAAATGTATCATATGATAACAAAAAATCAAATTGAATAAGCCTGCCTTGGTTACTTCATGTTAGCAAACATTGTATTTTAGTCCCCGCTTTGAATTTAATATTTACTTAATATGTTTATTTATTTTTGGTATTAGTTCTGACCAGAATTCCATACGCTTGTCTTGGAAGCGTTGTTTGACAGAAGTGATCCACATGTGATCAGAAATCTCAAAGTAGTATTGTGACGTCATGTTATATTCAGGCCACGTGGTATGAATATATTTGCCTACATCGACTGGTACATTAGGATCCCTGGAAAAGAAATGCAGTCACGCTTTAATGTATTAGCTTATGTAGCATGCTACTTGATTTCTTGGCTAATATATATGTATTGTATTCAGCAAGTCATACTGACACAGTATTGCATTATTTGCCCGTATATTCGGACTTGAGTTATCGGCACCACATGATTGAAAGTTACCATGAGAATAAATGGCTGTCTTTTACGCACTGTTTTGCATAACAGACAGTACAAATCCCTAAATGAAGACCCATCGTGCATATAGAATATACCTTTCATCCTTTGTTCGACGGTTTGATTGTAATTTTGTTAATTCCTTCAGTTGTCTTGTTTAATTACACCAGATAATATAACTTTGATAAAACACTAAATGCAGGAATCGGAATATTAGTGAGTGCTAGAACCTTTTATTTTTCCACCGATATGAAGAGATTACACAGGTGTTTTACGATCTAATCTCATTGACTATTTGAACCATTACTGAGCTCGATACGAATCTACGTTGCATACACGTAGTGTCCCTTAACCAATCTTGTCTAAATACTATGAATTATCCCATGTACCGGATTAGAGGATCTGATGATGGTCCTTACAGAAGACGGAACATAGAACAACCAATCAACCAATATGTATCAACTTGTTCCTATATGGTCACTACAAATAACATACCCACGGATACACAAATTACACGATAAATAAGTGGTACCCGAAACAATATACAGTCAATCCTGAGAACAAAAGCCATCCTTGAGAAAGACAAAATGAGGCCTTTATTGACGAGTGGCCTTTATTCTGAGGTCAGTTTGTTCTAGATAATCAGTGATGGTTTTTCAAAGAATGACCTTTATTCACAGGATGGTCTTTATTCGGAAGTTTGACTGAACTTATCATTGAACCACATTCTTGTAAATGCAAACTATACACGCGGATGTGTTTTAATTAGAAATAAATTAACAACTTACAGTAACATGTACCACTTCTATGTCTTCAACGGTATCAAATTAACATTAAAAAAACAATCCTATCATATAAAATATGACACTGTTACACAGTTTGTCTTTCTTCATGACTTCAAAAGGGAATAATGATAAAATCATTGTGTTTAAGAAATTCAAGACGCACGTATGTAAGTGGCTTTATTGTGGCCTTAGGGTAAAAATTGCCAATTGATGACGTCGCCTTATCAATACCCGACAGAAAACGTCAAATGTTAGCGCCGCCAAATTATGTACTTATACAATGTACATAAATTCCGTAACATTATGATCTGTTTGAACACACAGTATCACACATTTAAGGACAAATACTAGGTGTAAAATATTACCCAGACTTTGCGAAGTTTGTCCACATTGTAGACATTGCCCGTGATACGTATTTGTCTTCATCTGGATACAATGTTGAGTTATTCAGTGGATAAGCGAAAACAAGAGATAATTCATCGCCATGGTTTGCTCCTGAAATTTGATACGTGTTCGTATGTTCGATTTTATATTTTTAAATACATATCATTGAACTATATTCCATATTGCCATTTACTACTTTAAACGTATTGGAAAATTGTATACACTGTAAGTCACATGGAGGGCATGAAACGCAGACACATTATGCAGACACTATAGAAACAGAGGGTTAATGCAGACAGCATTTTAAAAAAATTAAAAAATCGAATATCATTTATTTGTTGACTTTTAACAAAAAGTGATAGATTAGGAAATTACTCTTATGAACAGAATGTAGTACTGTTTATAAAAAGTGATAGATTGTGTAACTATTCTTATTCAAACATTAAAAAAAAAGAACATCATCCATTGTGAAATAAAATCTTACGGATTATAAAATTATATTATGTAAAAACAAAAAAATGCAATATCATTTACGAGTATTTTTTTTATTCTAATAAAATTGTTTCTATCTGCGTTTAATACCCACCCTAAGTCACTCGGTCAATGGATGACCTTGAATACGAACATAGAGCACATTTGTCGCCTTTACATGTTGAAGAACTTGATCCTCCGTTGACCACACAAATCTTATTCGAAACTCTATTAATATTTAATAGAGAGTACATTTTTGCATTTTTCAATGACATTCATTCAGGAAGGTTTTGGCTGTAGTTGAATATCACCAACAGTTTATGCATCCTTAAAAACAATTTTCACTCAAAGTAAATGATATAATCAGACTCAACAATGTTTTTACGAAGTTCTGTACATATCATAGAGTACAAACAACAAAGCGCGTATAAATGAGCGTTTAAGATATTCAATTTATTACCATGAATCCAGCTTGGTGTCGGTAGAGCGTGTTTAGCTGGCGTGAAACTGAACTCATAAAAATACGTTTTGCCACCTTCCGCTGTCACATGGGCTTGTGTAGCTCTCACCGCTGGAGAAAAGAATTCAACATCATTTGAAATATTTAGCGCACTTGCTCGTGTTGACACGAACGAGTCTGGATTATCCCAGTCAGTGTATTTGTCCGTTACCAGGCGTTTCAGCATTTCTCTTGTTTCATTATTAATTGGTTTGAGAACTGAATCGACCGTATCTCCAAACACAATATTGTCCAGTTCATCTCTTGTTATCCTCGGGTTGTTTATGTCTGTATATCCAACCAAAGACGGCCATATTGCAATCATATACAGACCACCATCAAAGTTGTTTACACCGCAAACAACATCAAGTGTTGTGTAGAAATTTCTTGCTGCAGCTGATTTCGGATTACCCGTATTACCAAATAAAATATCCTCCACTGCTTCTGGAATAAATTCATTGTCAACAGAAGGATAAAACTCTAATGGGTCGTTAGCTACTCTCGGTACTTGAAGTTGTTCGGGTGTTTTGGCTCGAAGACATGAAATTGGGTCACTACTCGAATCGCAGCCAATTTTCTGATAATACATTTCAGCATTGGGCCTATTCAGCATAGCCCAGTTTGCTAAGGGAGATCCGCTCTCGGCTATAACTCGTTGAAAATATCCCTTATTCCCTGGGTAAAGGGCTTGGTACAACACAGAAGCCCCTCCTGCAGATTCACCAAATATCGTGATTTGGTTTTGATTTCCCGTAAAAGGAGCAATGTTTTCATGAACCCATTTGATTGCAAGATGTTGATCCCACAGTCCTTGATTACCTGGAAGTTTACCATCATTACTTTGCAAGAATCCGAACATCCCTATTCTGTAGTTCAATGTGACAACAATGACGTCGGTATACGCTACGAGAACTTCCGGCGGATACAGACCGGAAGCACCTTCCGCAAACGCGCCTCCATATATCCACACCATAACCGGAAGAGATGAATTGCGTGTGAAGTCATGTGGAACAAAAATGTTAAGTATCAGACAATCCTCCGAGAAATTGGAAAATGGTGAAAGTCGACGGGTAGCTTCTGCAGAACTTTGAATACAACCTATTGGGTTTCCGTTCGCTTGGAACGTACCTTTGAATGGTGCTTTTGGAATCGGCTTCAGAAATCTGTTCATACCTGCAGTTGTTTCAGCAAAAGGTATGTTCGTAAAACTTGTGATTGTCTTACTTTTACTATCAGCTACGACGGACAAAGTATTCCCAGCTATTCTACCAACATTTGTATCTACAAAAACTGTAGAACATTCGGAATATTTTGTAATAATCACCACAACTAGAACATACACATATCTTACAGCTATGTTCATGATTACGCCTTACTTTCCACTCAAATTCAAATGTTCCGTAGTTTGTGCTCGTATTTCAGTAATTTGAATGTCACTTTGTACACAAGATAGACGCACACAGTTTTCTGCTGACCTTGTCATTATATATACAATAGATATCACTGAGTAGGTCATACGGAGAATTCATCAGTTGTAGAAAGTAAAGGACTCTACTTGTTTTAGCTTACATGTATTTCTTACGATGTCAGCTATAGTGTTTGTTAATGTGAACTGCTCATATGTTCTGGTGCAGTCACTACATAGGTCTGGAATTGGTAATGGAAGGCTGAAATATATGTTTGAATATCACCAACCAGCCTAATCTTAGCATGCATTAACAGTTGATCCTTACAGGAAATGGTTTTTACTGGAGGTGTAACGATAGTCAATAGTATCAACTTATTACGACAGCAAATGGTAAAATAGACGACAATCATCTTAAAAATCAAACTATTGTTACTCTCGTTGATAGTACAAACTACTATTGACTTTTATGATCGCTGTTTATTGTACGAGTTTGTCTTTCGTTATTTCGACCCAAAACATCCATCCATCCGTGTATTTACATATCGATACCTATAGTTATAGTGTTTAGCCGCAATAGTTACACCGAACTGTTACAATCCTTACCCAGCATTGGACTTTCATGACTGCAATCTCAGTCATCACAATATAGGTATATCCAAGACTTACTCCTACGGCACCGCAGCGTAACTTCACTATTCTCAATAATTTAAACTACTCCCACGCATATGATTCCGGCAGCAACGTACATTTTTGTACTTCATAATGACCTTTTCCCCAGTATCGTATAGATATACAGGTTGTTAGACAATAACTTTACTTAATATCGATTAAATGATAAAGTTTTATTTCTTAAAGAACTAGTGTTTGCCTCCCTTCTGTTGTGCGATAGTAAATAGTTTGTAAATGATGCATTAGTACATACCTCGACATTTTTCTCTCAGATTTAATTAAGGCTGTGCATGGGACTTAATCTTAATTTCAGGTCTTTGAATCCATTGATGGATTACACGGTTGTATTAGTTGATGGTAATACATGGTTTGTCAAGCGACAGACTCATTGAGATACAGACTTATAATATACGTGTATAGTAATCAAAATCTGATGTCCCCAATATATTTAGAAAAAAAACATTATTCATGAAACTTACATTGTTTAAGTATGTTGTATTAATGCACAAAGATAGTGAGTATAAGTCTAAACATGCGTGTGAAAGATTTTAGCCTTGAATATTTTATAATTATTAAATAGCACGTTCAACAAAGAATCAGAGAGCGTTAGAAGTTTTGTTTCGCCACCATTTCACCACAAGAGCCAATAAATTCATCCAAAACATCCGTTTCAGCTACGATAATGGAACAAAGTGTTACAAACTGCCCTGTCCTTACAAGCACCTGTGATTGTGCACTTTTTGATTATTTAATCAATGGGTTTCATATTGGTTTCAAGTTGGGTTGTAATGAACTTATTTCATCAGAAGTTCATCGGAATCACTCTTCGGCTTACTCCAACTTGGCTATTGTTGACCAAAAGTTACAGAAAGAGAAACAACTCAACAGAATTGCAGGTCCCTTTGAAATGAAACATTATGTAAACCTGGGTTGCACTCCTCTAGGTCTCATCCCAAAGAAAAATCCTAATGAATTCAGACTAATCCATGTTCTGTCCTTTCCAAATGGCAATTCTGTCAATGACATAATTCACACTGTTAATTAAAGTGTTCATTATGATTTTATTGATAATGTTATATCTCTAATAAAAACCTTTGGCAGTCTTTCTCGCATGGCAAAGATAGACATTGAGGATGGATTCAGAAACGTACCTATTCATCCATCAGATTATCATTTTCTGGGTTTCTCATCAACTGATCAAGTTAAGATTCATGCTACAGTATTTTGGTGTCAGGAGGAAGGTCACTTTGAATGAACTACAGTCACTTATTGGTTTATTGAACTTTGCTTGTCTAGTAGTATGCCCAGGGCGTGCATTTCTTAGAAGACTCATTGATTTGACGTGCAAAGTTTCCAAACCCCATCATCAAATTAAACTGCATTGTGAAGCTCGAGCAGAACTCAAAGCCTGGCGGCTATTTATTGAAAACTTTAATGGTACATCCATATTTCTTAATGATCAATGGAATTCTTCACATCTACACGGATGCGTCTGGTAAGTTAGGATATGCGGCGGTTTTTGGCTCTAAGTAGTTTGCTCAACCGTGGTTGCCCCAACATGCCCATCATCACATTATCATCAAGGAATTATTCCCTACCATTCTTTTAATAAAACTATGGGGAGATTACCTTCGTAATAAAAAAAATGTTTTTCTCGGATAATGCCCCAGCGGTTGATATAATCAACAAACAGTGTAGCAAAACAAAACAAAAAAAAAAAACTATCATAAAACTTGTCCGACGGCTGGTGATTAGCTCTCTGTCTTACTACGTTTTGTTTAAAGCAGAACATATTTGTGGAAAGTTGAACGTAATTAGTGACAGACTGTCTCGATTACAGTTTAAGGAGGCACGGGTAATAGCTCCATGGTTAGACAAGCAAAATGACACATATTCCATGGGACAAAATTCACATCTAACAGATGTCAGTTTCATGTTGCTGAAAGCATCGTTATCTCCAGCTTTAGCACTAACTTATCTTAGGAGTTGGAGGTTGTTAATCGCTTACTGCAAAGCACAAACAATGATTTTAAATTTCCATGCCCCACTATTTTAATATGTAATTTTGTGGGTGATTTATTTCAAAAACCTTTAAGCCTGAAATCAGTATTGTCCCATGTATCTTCTATCAGTTACGTTCACAAACTGTGCGAAGTGCAAGACACTACTCATTCATTTTTGGCCGCTGGAACTCAAATGCTGTTCAACGTTTTGTCAGGATCGATACTTTTAGATATTAATATCCAAAGTCAAGGAAGTATACATTGCTGGCATCATTAACAAATGTTCTCTGAACTCCGCGGTCAGCATTGGACTTCTCATGTTTAGAAATATGATAATTTTGTTTTTGTTTTAATCCATTATTTTTTGCCCTTATCCACCTTATTGCACAGACTACAGGCTCACTTCATACTGTTACTCATGTATGCTTTATATTTCTTTACTTGTTACATTACTTATGTATAAATGTGTTATACGATATTATTTCAATTGGAGGTCAGCATCTGGCTACTTCTATGTGTTATCCTTACTAGTGCATATACTAGAAAGGGACTTACGGCACAACATGCAGTGTATGCTAGAGTTGTTGCAGGTCAGCATTTGTCTGCTGAGTGTCTATCTGTATCGATTTGTGTTTATACAATGTATACATTTTACCTCAAGTAGTTCCTATTTCTGTGGCTGAGGTCAGCATGTGGCTGCTCAGTCTTTATTATTACTAATTTATGTCTATGCCTTGTGTAATTAACCATCTCTTTGAGTGATCATGCCTTTTATGGTCACCGTATGACCATTTCAGGTCCAAATCCGTTACTCTAGGTGTTTATTTAACATCGCATTGCACGCTGTTGATATTTATGTAAATATGCTATAATTCTGTTTCCTTGTCTTTTGTATCTGGTCTTTTCCTTGGGTGGTGTGTGTATTGTCTAGGATAAATTTTCTCCTTCGCCAATACTATGGCCTTTTTAGACACCACCTTCTTTATGTAAATGTTAATTTATGTTAAAATGTTTATGTCATGGCTGGGATAATGGCACCCTTCTCATCATAATTATAAGATTATTTTCAGTAAATGGATATAGTGCAATTACCCCAGCCAATATAAATTTAGTCTTTTTATAATGATCTTTTATATATGTTTTTCCGTCATTTATTATATACTAAATAAATGACATTTACACATACTCTGAGCTTATTGTTGTGTATTTTATGTTTTAAATAAATTTCCAGTTGCATAAAGAACAAGCACAGGAAAAGACACAATTTAATCATGAATAGTTGTGGATATAAATAACATTTTATAAGAATTGTAAAATGTTTTATATACAAACTATTGTTACTACAACGGGGGATAATCTTAGCAATAATTTAGTTAATGGCTATTCCCAAATTCTCCCGCGATATAAAACTTGCTATATGGCTGTTACAACAATACAATTAACGAGCCTTTTGTCTGATCAGATTATATTTCAAGCGCGGCTTGATGAAGACAAAAATTTACCTGTGCAGTAAAAGAGTTTAACCACCGCCACCCCACCTACCGCCCAGTATTAGTTATGTTCTTATTCTATTATTGAAATATCAACCTTATGCTACTTGCATTGGTTTTAAGGCCTTTTTAGGCACCACTTTCTTCATGTAAATGTTAATTTATGTTGAACTTTTTAGACACCACCTTTTTTATGTAAATGTTAATTTATGTTAAAATGTTTATGTCATGCCTTTTTAGACACCACATCACCTTCCTTATGTAAATGTTAATTTATATTAAAATGTCTATGTCATGCATCTTTAGACACCACCTTCTTTATGTAAATGTTAATTTATATTAAAATGTCTATGTCATGCATCTTTAGACATCACCTTCTTTATGTAAATGTTAATTTATATTAAAATGTTTATGTCATGCCTTTTTAGACACCACATCACCTTCTTTATGTAAATGTTAATTTATATTAAAATGTCTATGTCATGCATCTTTAGACACCACCTTCTTTATGTAAATGTTAATTTATATTAAAATATTTATGTCATGCATTTTTAGACACCACCTTCTTTATGTAAATGTTAATTTATATTAAAATGTCTATGTCATGCATCTTTAGACATCACCTTCTTTATGTAAATGTTAATTTATATTAAAATGTCTATGTCATGCATCTTTAGACACCACCTTCTTTATGTAAATGTTAATTTATATTAAAATGTTTATGTCATGCATCTTTAGACACCACCTTCTTTATGTAAATGTTAATTTGTATTAAAATGTTTATGTCATGCCTTTTAAGATACACCACCTTCTTTATGTAAATGTTAATTTATGTTAAAATGTTTATGTCATGGCTGGGATAATGGCACCCTTCTCATCATAATTATAAGATTATTTTCAGTAAATGGATATCGTGCAATTACCCCAGCCAATATAAATTTAGTCTTTTTATAAGGCCTTTTTAGACACCACCTTCTTTATGTAAATGTTAATTTATGTTAAAATGTTTATGTCATGGCTGGGAAATGGCACCCTTCTCATCATAATTATAAGATTATTTTCAGTAAATGGATATAGTGCAATTACCCCAGCCAATATAAATTTAGTCTTTTTATAATGATCTTTTATATATGTTTTTCCGTCATTTATTATATACTAAATAAATGACATTTACACATACTCTGAGCTTATTGTTGTGTATTTTATGTTTTAAATAAATTTCCAGTTGCATAAAGAACAAGCACAGGAAAAGACACAATTTAATCATGAATAGTTGTGGATATAAAAGTATTTATGAAGTGTTTTATTATATAACACACAGTTAGTTGACAATCAGTAACCACCTGTTCTTGTACACTTTATTTACCAATTAGGGTGCTAGTATCTATTTTTGGATACAAACAAAATGCTCTAAATGATTTTCCTTCATAAATAAACAAATGCAAATTATCGCTTTTTTAATGGTGACCATTAATTTCCGGTATAAGTTCAGTCCACAATTCCATACGTTTAGCTTGAAAGCGTTGTTTGACTGAAGTGACCCACATATGATCGGAAATCTCAAAATAGTATTGTGACGTCATGTTATATTCAGGCCACGTGGTATGAATATATTTGCCTACATCGACTGGCGTATTTGGGATTCTGAAATACGTAATTAAGTACTATGAGATTAACAGATGCACTGACAGGTATAAGTATGCTTTCACCATCATTTTCGTTCATATACATTTTATTCGAATAGTAATCAGTGTTTTTATATGGTATAATCGGTTTTATTTTAGGCCTAAAAGATTTGTTTCCGGTTACCAGACCGACCCATCTTTTACCTGCATCTTTTTATGGCATCCAAATCTTGGTGCTATATTGTATTTTCACTAGTGCCGATTTATGTAAAAAAAACATAAAAGAAAAAAATCCGTACCTACCGACCTATATTTTTGTGGGCATGTAACCGGACACAAACTTTTTTTGTTTAGGCCTTATCATTTCGTGTAATTTAGACATTTGTATTTTGATTTTTTTCCGAATTTTATCATGTCTTTCAACTGAAAAATAGAACGTAATTTGGTTAAATCAACGAATACAAATGTACATAAACGTCATCTCGTGTTAACTGTAATCCATTTGCTCATACTTGCTCAGAGGTTTATCACCTCGAATTCTAATTTTAAAAGTTCTTCAAGTTTTAAACGAACCGATTTAAACCGTATTGTTTGTTCACATAATGATAAACATTACCCAGATTTAGCAAAATTTGACCACATTGTTGTCATTGCCCGTGAGACATATTTCTCCGCTTCCGTAGGATTGGAATAGTTGCTTAGTGGCTTGCCCAGTACTAGCGACACTTCGTCGGCATGGTTGGCTCCTGAAATGAAACATAGAAGTAGCATACGAGTATTACACTTATCCGAGGACTTGAAAGGACGTCCTCCTGACCCACGCTTGGAAAGATTATGAGGTCGCCTAATGCTTGTAATCAAAATGACGTCACCTGATGCTTGGAACCCTATGATAAAACAATATTAATCCTCGTGATGTTTAAAACCAACAGATGGAATGAAACTCGAAGATTTATTCGTTAAGATGGTAAAGACTAGCCTACAGACATGATAAATGTGTAAGCATCTACTATCATGGTAATAATGGCGCCGAATCAGTCACACACGAACCAGAAGGAAGTAGTGAGGAATTCGGTCATATTATAAATCAAGATATTCAACATATTACATCAGATAATTCAAAATAAACTGCAAAAGAACATTCCATAAACAGAAATTGATATTTGCAGTGTTTAGTCATGAAGTGACCGACGTGATATTGTTCAGTCAGTTTAACAGAAATAAAGAATTAAGACCTGAAATCTGACTTTAGCGTATACCGCTTTTTAAAATTCGGAGAAGGTGATTAAAAGGACATACTTACCATGAATCCAAGTTGGCATAACAATCGCATGTTTTGAAGGTATAAAACTAAACTCATAAAAGTAAGTCGTGCCACCATCACTGCTAGCATGAGCTTGTGTTGCTCTTATTGCGGGAGAAAAGAATGCAACATCATTTGAAATCGTAACAGTACTCTCGCGTGTTGACAGAAATGAATCCGGATCAGACCAGTTGGTATATTCGTATGTTAAAAGTTGTTTAAGTAACGCTGCTGTTTTGTTGTTATTCGGATGCAAAACTGAGCTTACAACATCACCAAATACAATAGTTTCTAATTGTTTTCTTGTAATCATTGGTTTGTTTATATCAGAATAATCAAGAATTTCAGGCCAAACATCATACATATACAAGGCTCCATCATAGTTATTTACACCAGTTAGTATGTCCAGTGATAAATAAAATTCTCTAGCTGCAGCTGACTTCGCATTGCTTGAGTTACCAAATAAAATCTGCACGGCTGATTCGGGAACAAAATCACCATCTATCGCCGGATTAAACAGCAGTGGGTCAGTGGCTATTTTTGGTATTTGTAGTTGTTCAGGCGTTTTTGCACGAAGACACGCTTCTGGGTCACTGCTGGAATCGCATCCTATTCGTATTAAGTATTCGGCAGCATTGGGCCCATTCGCAAGTGCCCAGTAAGCCGTAGATGATCCGCTCTCGGCTATAACTCTTTGAAAATACCCCTTATTCCCTGGATAAAGGGCTTGGTACAACACGGAAGCCCCTCCTGCAGATTCACCAAATATCGTGATTTGGTTTTGATTTCCCGTAAAAGGAGCAATGTTTTCATGAACCCATTTGATGGCAAGATGTTGATCCCACAGTCCTTGATTACCTGGAAGTTTACCGTCGCTACTTTGCAGAAATCCGAACATTCCAAGTCTATAATTTATAGTCACGACAATTACATCCGTAAAGCCGACAAGCATCATTGGGTTATAAATAGCAGAAGCACCCTCCGTAAACGCACCTCCATATATCCATAACATTACCGGAAGTGATACGTTTTGTGTGAAATCATGTGGAACAAAAACGTTCAGGATTAGGCAGTCTTCAGTGAAATTGGCATACGGTGAAAGTCTTTGAGTTGCAGCTTTGGAACTTTGAATGCATCCGACTGGATTACCATTCGCTTGGAAAGTATCTGTGAATGGTGCCTTTGGGATGGGTTTCAAAAACCTGTTCTGACCTGCAGTTGTTTCGGCAAACGGTATGTTAGTAAATCTTGTAATTGTCTTACTTATACCATCAACCATGACAGACAATGTATTTCCAGCAATTTTTCCAACATTTGTGTCAACTACTACTGATGAGCATTCACTTGGCTGTAAACATGATAAAAGACTTAGAGAAACGAAGTAATACCATATAAGTTCCATCGTAGCACTATGAACAATTGTTAACCACTTTAATGAATGTTTATCTGTGTCCTTTATTATTCTAAGTGTCAGCCTAAAGTGTGTTCATTTTATCAGTGTATATGTCAGTAGTTCACGCACAGACTAGGCTATAAAGTTAAATAACTAAGTCACTTTTGATTATTTGAACTTTTAGCAAGAGTGAAAGGTTCTTCATCCTGTCTAACAATGTTTAGTGTAACTTAAGATTCAATTATCGATGCAATTCGCAGATAAAAAACATTATTCATAACTTGGCACGAGTCATTGGTCATATAAAGTTACAATAAACCACGGTCTTATTCTGGTAATACAAATGTAGTACTTTTTTTTCATTTAACCTTTTGGTCACAGCATGTAAAGTTTTTGTGTGAAGGTGCCGATTGTTCACCATTCGAATACAATTTACTTGCAAATGACGAATGACAAATGCATGTAGATGGGTGCATGCGCGTGCAAGTGTATCAGAAAACTTATTTTTTCAATTAAAAACAGATTCTCATGAATGTTGGATGGAAAATGTTCAACTTAGAGAGCGGGCAATGTCAGTGTCATTTTTATTTGTTTTGCTGAATCAGCGACTATAATTCAAGAGTGCCATTGGCGATTTTGCTGGTTGTCGAACTTGGTCGAGATACTTGGTCTTTTTGGTGGAGATTCAATGGCAATTGTTCAACTATGGGCGCTTTCCGCTGCAGGTGTTCTTATGATGCGTCCCATCAACTTGGTAGTATACCAATTGAATACTCGAAACAAGATGTCAGCAACTCAGCACCATATGTTGGAGATCTCAAGTATGAACTGTAAGGCCCGAATATGCTAATCTTTTCTTCTCGGGAGCTCCATGTCCCTTTTTGCCTTTGATAAAAATAATTACCTTTACCGCCAATCTAAATGTGGACTTCGATATGCAAAGAACATCTGTTTTTGATATTTGGTTTAATAATATATTTACAAGCTCAAATAATTTTGACATTTCTGTATTTTTGTGTAATTTCCACCATCAGACTGACTAGAATCCTTCCAAGACCACAAATTACGGCTTAACCATATGTGTGTAATGTTTTACATCAGCCACACACTTGACCTGATGTCTGTTATCTCAATATTATCACCTGTCCGTTTTCCACGATGTTAATTAATGTAACGAAAATGAGGAGAAAATTTCGACAGAAAAAAAATCTTGCTTTCTTGTTCTTATTGCAAAACACGTTTAAAACCAGTTTCAGTTTAATATCATTGGTTTGAACATGTTTTATATTTCAGATTTTATACTTAAGTATCTCTTATGGTGTTACCCTCTGGGAGACTGTTTTGTCTTCTACAATTTTGTATGGTCTTATGAGTTCGATAGGTTTTGGGCAGGGGAAAGTGGTGTTTTACGCATAAAAAGGTTGAAGCCTTTTGTATGTTTTTTTCTAGGAATCCTGTTCTTATCATAATCATGATGATTAAGCCGTGTACTTGCTGGGATTACTAGTTAAATAGTATAAATTATCTGTCGTCACGTTGATTCTTCTTTATAAACAACAAACCAAATACACAGACCTGAACAAGCTCGGTTTATTTTCGAAAAATCCACACAAACATTGCGCATGGTTTCTTCGCGGTACAAATCAAAACGATCGCTAATTGATTTTTATATAAATTTATTAAAAAGAAGCGTAATTTTAATGGATTTTATCATGTACACGTGTTTAACTGGTGATTATCTGGGACACACTCGGTGACGATCCTGAAAAAGTAACAAAGACATTGATTGAAATCACCTTTGTTCTATACATCCTCAAAAATGTATATAAGTCGTTAATAAACTCTTATAAATATTATACGAACTAGGTTTCGGGGTTTTGTGCTAGAGGGTGATAGAAATTGTCCCCTAAATTTGATCACCAAGGCATGAATACATAAATTATTTTACATATTGTATTTACTCATATGTACATTTTGAGTGGATGTACAGTAGAACTTGGTTACAGTGAAATCATATGGACCTGAAAAATTACTCAATTTTATCACAATATATCACTATATCACTAGCAATGAACTAAAGATGGGTTTGCACTTGGAAAAATACTTCACGACATCTGATTCTTCACTATATCCCAGTTGAGTATTTTGAGACTGTTTGGCTGTGTGTAATTGAATGGAAATGATCACCCTAATCTGTTGATTTAATGTAACATACTTACCAGATTCACCATTCAGTTGTATTTCTATATCTTGACCTCCATCGGTGAGTGTAAAAGTCTTAGTAGCTAAAGTTTCACCTTTATAAGATACTGTAAGTGAGTATTCTCCCTTGAATCCTCTTACTTCGTGAGGTTTCTGCCCGAGAAGAGTATGGAGGTCTCGGGTTCGCCATTCATTGTGGAATATATTCTGATAAGCCTTGCCAGCAGCGTTTGGCTGTAACAATGATTACGAAGCGTGGTTATTAAATAAATATTAAGTAAGTTATATTAAAGCAGAATATACTAAATACTTCAAGATGAAATAGACTTATTTTAAATACAACTGACGATCTAATTTTATTAATTAATATTCAAACGGATAACAACAAAATCTCAGACTCACTGTGACATTGGGACCATTAAACAAAGGTGCATATTCTTCCCAAATTCTTCCGTCCCAGAATCCCCAGAACAGAACGCCCTCTACCGCCGGATGACTGAAGAACAAGGTAAGCGTATCTTCCAAGTCTTTGGCTTTTACATTCTCGTCTACTTCATTAATTGCAAATTCTAATAAATAAAACAACACAGTTTACATAAGTTCTGTGTCTTGAACCTTTTATAAATATTTGGTTGACATGGTGAGAGTAATGGTAGATGTTTCAAAACTATGAATAACTGAAGAAATGGATAGAAATTCCTACTCATCAGTTTTAGTAAATCAATCAAGAGCATAATTCGCATCAGATCCAGTGACACAAGGAATACTTGGAAACTACAGAATACAATGGAAACAATCACCTGTTATCATTACGTTAAGCCCAGCTTCCTCAAGAATGTCAAGTCGTGCCTGAAATATTGCAAGAACGATTCATAGGCTAAATAATGTACGATGTAATTAAATCCAAGCGCCATTTTGCAGAAACTGTTGCATGTAATTATTGATATTAATGTATAGAAGTGTGCGATTGCTAATAAATTTAGTAAATGAAGATAATGAGTTTTCATTCACTCATGCTACTTTTAGTTTTGCATTGCGTGTATATAATTGTTCTGTGAACATTGTTGGTAAGTTCCATGTATATGATTCGTTCTTGGAACAAAATTGTTTTCGATTCATTACTGCAATAATGCACTAATGATTCCGGAACAAGCATTTGGTTGTACAAACACTGAAATATATTTAGTTTGCTATCTTAAGTCTCACCTTTATCAGAGGAATATCTATACCATACATATGTCCTTGTACACCGATACCACTGATAGGTACATCATAATCCTTGAACTTCTGACCTGCTTCTTTCAAAGCCTACAACACCGATAACACTGCGTAAGTCAATGTTTAAGAAGTGAAAATATGTTTCCATATTTTGTCAATGTCCATACTTTATCAAATAATAAAGCGTCTAGGCACACTATTTCTGTTGCTATTCACAAAAATGCATATACACATATTTTTATCCAAGAACGACAAGAACTACATTTTCTCTCCATTTTTAATTTTATTTCTCTGCATAAATAATTCGGTCATTACGTAAATTGCCAATACAAACGTCAGGTTAAAATCGTATGGGTAAAATGGAACAGCCAATTGTGTTTTATCGTAGAATAATGTATGGCTTGATTTCCAACAATTTTGTACTGGAAATAATGCAGACCGTTAGAATACGTATTAATTGTTTGGTTGACATAAGAATTCTCTCGAAATGTCTAGATAAGGTGTAGTTTTTAACAAAAATATCATTGCAGTCAAAAATAAGACTACCTGTAACCAGGGATGCGATGGTTTCTCCAGATTGAAGTCTTCATTCTGATAAAAAGATGGTACCTTATTTTGACTTCTTGAATAAATACCACCTGTCCATATATTCTGTTGTGGCCGTACTTGTATATTTACGTCTATTCGTTATTAAATACCATTGCTTGTCGTATAAGACTAAATAATATAACTATGAATTACGCCAGTGGTAAGATTATGTTTTTCTGAGAACAAGCGAAAAATATTTTACCACAGTTGATATTCCATTGTGTATGACATTGTAATCATTCAGGTACAAAGCTGAGCCACTGGCTTTCTCATTCATTCTTTCAAACATCTGTACTGTGATACTGAGGTCTTTGGTTGATCTTTCGTAGAAGTCGCCATGTAACAGTTCATTATTCACATCCCAATGGTCGCACCTTAAATTGAAAGAAATTCATAATTTTGAAAAATATAGAAATGAATCTAAAGTAACACGAACGATTTTACTTTGATGTGACGCACGTCGCTATTAAGAAGCTGCAATCCACCTGTACATATTTTTTGTCCTTAGTAAGATTTTCCTGCTGTTACAATATTCACTTTTACTACAGTCAATATATTAGTACATGTATTTAGAAAATCAGAATTCATTGTTCTGTGTATGGGTTACTGGGTATTAATTATAGTTCAACGTACATTGCATATGATATCATATTATTTCAACGTTTACTCCCGGCGTTTTTCCTTGTGCAATGAGGAAGTCATCCATAATGTGAAAAAACATTTGTACTGAATTAGATAATGCATTTGCCGAATTGCAAAGGGCAGAATGCGATTTGAAACCAGGTTGAGACACGTTTTCTGAATTTAATATTTTGACTGAAAATATTACAATCAACATAAGTTGTCCACATCTTCGATTTTGCTCACGAAATAAGTAGAAATACAAGTTTATGATGGCAAAGTGGCAAGGTAAGGTGAACGGTCCCCACCATACATAACTGACATCTGGTTCTTAAACGGTTTTTAGCCGAATATTTACAAAAGAATTCCAGATGTTATCAGTATGTGTTGCATTGAATTTATCTGCTGACTGAAAACGTCTACATCCTTGATGCCATCATTTAGATGAGTTTATTATAATACAAATATATGTGTGTGAATATTCTACCAATAGAGGTGAAACGATTCAAAAAATTTCGATTCGATTCGATTTCGATTTTTCATCCCACGATTCAATTTTTCGATTCGATTTTCGATTTTAAAAGGAATTAAATAGGACAAGAATAAAATAGCTATCCCACTAGTTTACGATGGAATGTATTTTCTTAAATACTGTAAACAATGGAACAAACGAAACATAAAACTTGTGAATAGGATAAACTGAAACAGTAAAGAGCCTGACGACACGAGAAGAATGCTGATCTCGTTAGATTTCAGTCATTTTGACTCGCATACTACGGAAAATTAAAGTAGGTATTACCAAAAAAAAATCGAATCGAAATTGCCGTCATTGAATCGAATCGAATCGAATCGAGCATGAAAAATCGCGGTTCGCAATGGATCGCGATTAATCGTTTCACCTCTATCTACCAATGACCATAGCTTTGTTTTTTACATGGCTTTTATCGAGACTTACAAGGTCAGCTGTATCGCTATAACTGCTAAGAATGAATCACAGTACATCTGGTACTTACATTCCATCAGTTAGAGCCGTTACATTATCTATACGTTCAAACACTGCTTCCTTTAATGCAGCAGCATCAAGTTCCTTCACCCAATCTTGTACTCTGTGATCGACACCCCAGAAGGCACAATGACATCGCTGTTTCATTCTGACAAAGACAGAGATTTCAATTTATGTGTATATCAATAATTTGAAAAAGAAAACGTATAGTTTACTTCATTTGTATATACACGACACATACATGTGTACGTATACATGATATAAAAGTACCAATTTGAAAGAAAACACTTTCGTTTTGTTGTAATCTTTTACAGAGGAAAACATTTTTGTCGACTTATGTCCTATATAATGCAATGTGCATGGTCATCTCAATTGATTGCAGTATTAGGCATTTACATACACATTTCGCATTAACCATTTCAACCAATAAGGACGATTGAACGTGAAATTTGTGGTAACAAAAGAATACTATTACAAGCTTTAAAATTAATCTTTAATTTTCTTTTACCCTTTTCCTGATATAGAGACAGCTACCTACCCATGTTCTTTCATGGCCTTCATAGCATTAAGTGGCTTATCCGAGATCATGATGTCCTGAAAGTAGTACATGCTTTAAATCATCAAGTTGAACCTATAATGTTTTAGTTGCTAATTTGCCTGAAACATCTCTACGTGTAACCTTGACCACGATGTAAGAGAACAAGAACGCTTCTAAGCGTCAGGGGGTTGTTTCATACACATAACATAGCTTAGATAGCGCTTTAAAACTTAGAATCTTGCTAATACATTTCAGACAATCAAATTTTGGTAAACTCCCTCCGCCGTACAAACAATGGATCATAATATATATTTCAATACAAACGTGGAATGTCTTGATTTCTAAGTTGAAACATTGTTATCTTAACTAACATATGTCTTTGAAACGGACCCCACACGTATAACTCTCGTATTTACACATTTCTAATCGCTAGACCTGTGCCTCAGACTTAGACGCATTTCAACAACTTAGATATCAGCATAATATTATGATAAAACGTGGCATAACAAAGTATAACCCAGTCTCAATAAACATATTAACTGTTTTGATATGATTAAAGGACAAGTTAACAACTAACACAATATTTGTCGGATGGGGTTTAGTTTGGTGGGTATTTGGGAAAAGGTTGGATGTGTTTTTTTCTAGGAATCCTTTTCTTATCTATATACATGCACAATGTTGTGTCGTCTTATTGTGTTGATTGATATAGGGATTTCTTGCCATCAGGTAAATGTAAATGACCGAACTGCATATCAATGACGTGATTGAATCTAACAGGTGCTATTTTATATAGCAGGTATGTCTATAAAACAGGTATGTCTATGAAACACCACACAGAGGCAAATGCACCGTGGTCTTCATATTGCGTCTCGACTTCTAGTACGCCAGGTGAGGCTAGGAAAAAATAGTTGTGATTCCGGTAACCAGACCGACCCTACTTTTTGGCACCGACCCTAAAGTAGGAGAAGCTTTGGTGACGAATCAAGTCTTCTAAGTACATAAAATAGAATTAAGGAATGAAAATGTTCAGATCTGCCTAGCCTACTTTTTTGTCAAGTAACCTGAAACAAGGACATTTTTCCATAATCTCATCATTATTAGTAAGCTAACCAATCAATAGTATTATGATCCAACCAATTGAGACAAGGAGTAAAGATAACATTACCTCGTTAAATGGAAACAACCGCTTGTTATCATTACGTTAAGTCCATCTTCCCCATTTTTTCTGGCCTAATAAAACAAAATAAAAATGCCAAGTTAATGTGTATGAATACTAACCTTCCTTGGTTGCATTTGTTTCCATTTCAATGCGTTACCAAGCACTCCCCACTCAAAGTTGTCGTAAAACACTTGCTGGTAAGCTAGATTACTGGCGTCTTCAGTGTCCACAATTCTCTCTGCATTCATCACAGTACCGAGAGGAAATTCCATCTTGGTTTGTTTCAGCTGTGATAATATAAAGTGTTCTAATTGTTGAGCTTTATAATACCCTGATTGAAGTGACAGCAAAAAGTGATTCAAACATCAAGTGGATGATGGTAACAAAAGAAGAATTACGGTCAATATGAAGTGAATGGAATTCTCATAGACGTAATTTGCAAGAATGAGTTTGTAATAATCAATGGTCATATATAAAGGCAGTTTTCTGTCTTTTTTTCAAAATGGAAATGCTCTTAAACGTTCGATGATTAGAATAAAATAACTGTATACATGTACTACAAAATGGCGCATGCATAGATCTGCAGTTATATAGAAAGCTTGATTTAAATTCTATGTAATCTCTTCCAAGAGTAGTAATCGGGAACACTATCGAAGTACAAGTGGTTTATTTGGCAAGAATCGTACACAGTGAAAAAATTATGTATACGTACCTCAATATCTACCATACTTGTATCAACATGGTCACCAGAGAGCCTGGAATATAAAATTAACACACAATGAAACTGATTGGTAATTAATCTCCACTCCTGAGGATGATCCGAAATAATATGGTAAACTGTAAAGATATAACAAGCCTGTCCATCCAAGGGAGTCAATTTGTGTTTTTTGTGTGCCTGGAGCCACTGTTGGCGCCTAAGACATACACATACACTTCACGCTTTGGTAACATTAAATTACAAATTAGATCTGACGCAGAGGAAGTGTTATTAGTATTGATTTAACCAGCAATTTTCATATAAAATGATAATGTTAATGAAAATACATGCTACCTCCACTAATATACAAATGTACTTGTATTATAACAACAGACAAAGCTGGAAAGTTCTCTGAATGAACAACCCACAATTTATGTATTACTCATATAAAGTATGGTGTAATATGAACGTCAAAAGTGTGAATATCATGAATTAAAATAAAGTTGTGTAGCACTTCATGCATATAGATTCTTTCGTGAAATCGGACCTTCAGTTATATCTCTTGAATCATTCTAAATACCGTTATTTTCAAGCTCACCACAGACAGACTTCAGCTGTTCTGTTCTGACAAGCGTGCCAGGCTGTTAATGGCTGTAAATTGTGTACCACAAACATAAGATTGTTATCTTTCAGATATGATACCAACCTAAACTTATTTTTTTCTGATTTAAGTCAATTTAACAGCCTTTAACACAGCAGGTAAATCCAGGGTGTATACCTGGATTGAACTACCGATCTTTCATAACCTAGCTGGACGTCTTCTCCACTTCTATCAAAGTCTCACCCTGTACCTTTCATTCGTACTTAAGAAGACATTGCAATTCACACTTGATGCATTGCATTAATCTTACCGGATACGAATGTTGTCCTTTCTAAGTTGATCAATTCTCTGTTGAGCGTCTGTCTTCCAGTTTTCGTTCACAGGAATATGTACAGCAACGGCGTCGTCGAGTAAATAATCAGTGTCTACATCAGTCTGTATGTATACCTTACATTCGCTGCTTCCTGAGTTAGAAATCATTTCAATTTTTTAAATTTTAATTAAATTTAATTAAATACTTAATTTTACTATTTATATCAGGTATTATACTGATAAAGTATGATACAGCAAATCTTCGATATTGAAACCAACTTCGGGGCCACAAAAGACACCCTAAATACCGAGATCATGTCATTATCAAAGAGAAATCTCTGTGTATATGACAACTCAACTTCTTTTAACCATTTTGATAAGAAGTAGAAAACAGCACTGGCATAACAGTCCGCCCGCTTATCTCAATAGGTAAAACGTAAGGTCACCTGACCTCGGGTTTGTGTGTTCGAGTCCTGGACGCGGTACAAATTGGCTGTGACGATATGAGTGATTACGAATCAGGTCATTTGTTCTACACTGCAAATAATTCGAGTTGAGAAGTTGACAGTTCCGGGCGGGTAACAAGGTTGGTACTGGTTCAGAATCCAGTGTTGAAGTTTATAAAACTTGAGATTGATTTCCTAGCCCGCCCGAATCTCAATTTTATGTTTCCTATATTTTAAAGTTTATTCTATAAAGATTTAATCATTTTTCGAACAACATTCTGCCTGTATACAAGCCATTTATTCGAAATACGTCTAGTTACTTAAATAGTTATACAATCTAGGACCCAGAAAAATCATTTTGGTTGACTGCCGATTATTTGATAACTGAAATATTATGTACAGTGCAATCTCTCCAGAGCGGCCCTCTCTTGAGCGACGACCTCCCTTCAACAACAAACCAATAAATTTGCATTGGCGTAATCACCATAAAAAACCTTACATGTTATTTAAGAATGTTTTGTTTTTGTTAATTTATGGTTAATATTACAATATATAATCCATGTAATAACAGTTGAAGTTATATCAGAGTAGTACACTACCTTCATCAACCTGGTGAACTCCGCCGACTTGGAACCATATTCCCGGAAATACAAGGGGGGTAATTCCGTAACTTGTCCACTTATTTTGACCTGCAAAAATGCAATACTAAATACAACCTCCGAATGTAACCCTCTTATAAATTGTTTATGATGCCGCTGTTGAGATTATGTTTGTACCGAAAGGTAAAACAGTGGATGTACCGTTGCTCGGGTCTTATAAAAGTCTAGGGTCACGGATAAAAGTTAAGGCTGGTAGGGTAACCAGAATCAAACATTTTTTTACGCCTTGATTCAAGTTTGAAAAATATTGCATAGTTTATAAGACGATAAAAATCGTTTAAATGACAAAATAAAAGATTATTTCGGAATGAATCGTACCTCGAATTCTCACAAAAGGTATGGTGAGAAAAAAAAGAAATGTTTTTTGACACACTTGCCATATATTTTATGGTCAAGTTACCCTAAGCATTGACTTTTTCAAGCCCGAAGAATTGAAAACCAATATTGTGCAACAATACATGACGAGGCCAGAAAATGTCACCGTGTTTCGAAAAATTCTACTTACAGTAATACCTCACTTGCGGCCACCTCAATATTACGACCATATCACTATCACGACCACTTATTTTCGGACCGGCTTTCAATAGCTCCCCTATAATTTAACTTGACAAGTCCACCTCATTATTACGATCAATTTTCGGGACCCAATGGTGGTCTCATTATCGAGGATTTACTGTTTTGAAACATTTTATATGAAAGACAATTACCTCCGTTTTTACAATGCATCATCATTTTAATAGACTGGTACTGTTTATCATCATTTAGACCCAAAAATTTGACATAAGCTGAAATCTTGTATCTTTCCCCAGCAACAAGATCCAAATACTGTGCCGCTCCTTTCCACAACTTGTCCCTTAAATAATAGAACAAGTTCAGTGTTATAATGTTTTGTATTATATTCTTTTAATAGGAAAATCAAAATGACTCTCGTCATTGCTTTAAAATTGAACGCTGAATAATTGAAAGGCTATGATGAAATTATGTTTCAAAAAGGAATGAAATGGTAAGTATATTTTTTATTAAAATGTTCATACGTAATTGAACTGATTCACTGATAGAGTTTTAGCTCTTCCTTACTTGAATATACTTATATGCAACTAAAATTATTCCAAAGCGGTAAAAATTTCCTAAACATTGGTCGCTGCTAAGAGGGTAAAATGTATCTTATCTATTTTTCTTTGTCGCTTAAATGTATAAATTGTTTGAAATTGTTATTTGAATAATACATGCATAATTGAAATGGTTTTCTCTCGATAAACATAGTATATATTGAAGTTTATCCGAACACATACTTCTTATATAATGATATAGTTGAATTTAACTAAACACGATGATAGGTTTGATTTTAATGAAATCTTCAAGAATAAACATGATAAATTGTAATCCATAATAGCCTGATTAAAATTTTGTGTCCTGTCAAAATTTGTCAGTATATGAAATAGTTTACCTGTTTGAGACAAGGGCGCTGTATTGACCACTTCTAGAGTCGGTGCTCGCAGAAATATCACAGTTTCCTTGGCAATACCAGTTGCCTGAATAATCGGTGTTTTCAAAGTCTCCATTTTGAAATAAATTTGTTTCCCCGTATGCTGCACTAAACAGAAACGCGATGCAAAATGACCGAAACATCATATTTACGGTTATCATAGTCAGAGTGACCGCTCTTCTAGTAAGTAGTGCTTAAATAGTATTTTGTCGGATTTTCATTGGTTAAAAAAATGATAACGTCATACTGTCCTATTTTACGCCCAATTTATTTTAATTATATTTATTTTTACAACAATTACTTAACAGAGGGAAAACATCAACAGCTCAACCACGTTGGAATAAAAAGATATCTTATTTTCGCCCACGATATGTAACAAAACAATGACATTTAACTAAACTTCGAGCAATGCTCTCTGTTTAAAGTTATTAGAACTTGTCGCGTTTGTCGTCTTAAAGTGGTATTGTTGTATAATTATGACAAACGTGTTGATTTTTTCAATGATATTGCACACCATCACATTTGGTTAATAAACTGTCATACATTCGGCCAACCAAGGTTGTATTATAAGTTTTTTTTTCATTTCTACTTACGGTTGTAAAATAATAAGAGATGCGCAAGTTGACTTAGCAAAACTTTACAACTTTACCTTGAAGTCAATCATTGGTAAAATTCCTTCAAAATCAATTGTCAAGAAAATGCTTGATTGACGATGTCATAAATGGATCATTTTCGTTTATTAGTATTAGCAAGAAGACACTTTGACAAGTAGACTATTGGCAAGTGGACAAAAACGTTGACACACCATCTTGAATCACATATATAGATAAATTTATGCATAATTGCTGCACCCAAAACTTACGTATTACAGAACCAATACTTAGAGAATACATCAATAAATCTATTGTGTCATGAATGAAAGTGACATCATCATATTCCTGTATGTCTATGTGTTCATACGCGTCTATGAATTGTTTGGAAGTCCGTGCAGATCTTTCTTTGTCGGGCATAGTAAGTTGACTGATGTTTTAGTAGGATATTGCATTAAAACAATTGTTTGAAGTCATACCAACGATAATAGGACAAGGCTGTTCATAAAATATATCTGTAATGGCGAAATGAAATACACGATAAAAGCCGAAAACTACCGAATTAAAACGATATTTCTACTTGAAAAGAGTAAATCTATATGCGTCATGAAGGAAGATAAAAACATTTATAAAATCTATGACGCGATCGCGTTAAGATAATGTTTTAAAATATCATAGATTCAACACACGTCATTCTTATTGTAACAAATACAAATATTGACGATATCACCC
Organism: Lutraria rhynchaena; assembly: GCA_008271625.1. NCBI lineage: Eukaryota > Metazoa > Mollusca > Bivalvia > Venerida > Mactridae > Lutraria > Lutraria rhynchaena. Next base: position 79,999 of record VIBL01000242.1, on the reverse strand, counting down.
ACGTCTTATTTAACCGTCCGATATTTTGACATTGCAAATAGCCGTCGGGGCTGCAGATATTCAGTCAATTAGATAATCAATTAAAATATGGCCACAAGTGGAAGAAATTATCAGATATTGTAAAAATAACATTTAGTGGATCTCTGCATTGTTTTTATAAAAAAGAAAACTGCTTGAGCTGGTTTTATAGTGTCTAAAATCCAAATTAAATGCCACATGCAACTAATCAGACAACTTTAGCTGAACACCGAATATCTAAGATCCCATTAAACACAACCTCTGCTAGTAGTCATGAAAAACGCGAACAACTGATTTCAGGACTCACTCAGAGTTTCTTCTTGGAACGATCGTCAACAATATGTAAAATATGTAGCTTTCAGTTCAGTTTCAGTTTCTGCTTAAGGTAATGCAGTAATTACCGGAGACGTGCCCATGTACCCCTTTTTAAGTCACGTGCTAGATGCATGAATTTATAAGTCCAAAAGTAAGGTAACGTGACACTAACGAAATAAGGTATTTATGTTTAATGGTTTCATATGTTTCGTGATATTTGTATCAGACAGTTGTTGTTTTTTAGAAGACTTCTAAGATAACTTTCATTATGAGGCTATTGTACCGGTCAAAATGCGAAAAAAAATCAAAAGCTACAACAGATCGGAACAAAGATCAGGAATTTTTCGCCATGTTTATTTATGAGTCACGTGATTCCCCACATACGTATGTTTATTAGATGTGTTTATTAGATTTATCAGCTTTAATCAATTTTTGTTGTGTTTGGAAAACATCCACATTTTAAAAGTGTGGCTGCTGATCTGGTTTTATTCAAAATGTATTTGGGTTTAAATTGACGCTTTTTGCTAAACAAATTCACGGCTATAACACTGTATCTATTCCAGCTAGGTAAATGGTTTATAAACGGACCGATCACGCATTAGTCGTTCTTTGAAGCTAGTATATTGTATTTATTGTTTACAGCTGGAAACGTTTTCTAGAATCTTGGAACGAATTAAGTGGTTTTCTAAAAAAAGAACAGAGTTCATCCGGAAAACTTTTCGTTTTATCGTAAGCTAATTATTTCGCTCTGCACTCCAGAAGCAAGGTTGAATGAGGTAAAAGTAAATAATTTGGTTATTTCATGTAAGGATACTACTATTATATTAACCTGATTTGTGGGAATACAATTGACGTGTCCATGTGGTAACGTGTAAAATGTATAAACGTGTCTTAGTAGGAAAAATGCAAATAAACGGGTTCATGTTCACAATGTGTTGCTTTTGTAATAATCCAATCAATATTTTTGTGGCATTGCCAGTCATAACATACAGCTCTGTTTTTTAGAGTAGGCCTATAGACAAGACTTTATTAATACCAAATATACACGTACGTGTCTTTACTACGCAAAAAAACATATCTTTGTTAATTACGCAGTAAACCGGTACTTGTGATTAGATCGTTATTCAGATATCTTATGTTAATTTTAATACTATTATATTCGTGAATCTGTTGTTTTAGCGTGTCCCTGCGTGATAATCAAAAATACAGTCAAACGGACTCCTGTGGTTTTACTTTTACAAATTCGTCAAAATGGTAAACATGTGCTTTACATTCGTAAACTTTGTTGTAGTCACAATGCAAATAATCATAACATGAGGTAATACCGTCATAGTGTATTATAAACAAAGACAAAATCAAACGTTAAACATGATAACGTTCAAACTGTAAGCAAGTATTTACGTTATCAGTGCTTATTATCGTTATAAACCATACTCATATGATATATGCATGCTTTATTTGATATATTTATTCTATCTCTATACAGACTGCTTTTAATTATATGCTGCATATAATTATACATAGGTTAATTAAGTATTACTTGAAATAAAAAAGAACTTTGTCAACACATATGCATATTATCTGAACGCGGTACAGTTCATTGCCAAAGGTGTCAGTCGTAGCATTGTACAGAAACAATGAAACAACATTTTGCATGCATCATGAATGAAGAGGAATTGTCCTATGACAGCCGTAAAAACTGCGTATCCGAACGAACCAGTGTCTAAATAGTATGATTCACTTCATCTCGGTTGAAGCACCACCATATTGCAATCCCCTGATTGCTCAGGGCCTTAATAGACCTTAATAAAAGTTTATTCCGTTTTGTACAGCGGTAAATATTCACAATATTCCAGAATATAAATTTCTATCATATGTGAAAATTTTTCAGAACGTCAATGCGTATCTTTGTTGTAGTGAAGTGTTGAAGTGTTGTAGTTCATATTGTTAAAACATTTCCTCTTGACCGGTTGAGAACATGGTATGCATATATATGGATAGCATAATCCTATTGTTCCCGGTTTTCATTTAAACAATCTACGTATTTAGACATTAGTTCTTCATCGCAGTCCGTCCTATGAAGCAATCCTGTACTGGTCAAGTTGCTTGGTCTGATTAAAACTTACTTTAAACTGATTGAAAATAACAGCACTGAACTTCTATCAGCAAAATATGTCAAAACCTTAAGATCATCAAAGATATATCTAAAATATTTCTGAAAGAAAAATATTTTCAATCGAAAGTAATTTATTAGAATACATTTAATTTGAATAAAGCATGAATCCAGAGAACGTGCTCCACGTTGTATGGACATAGAATGGCGGTGATCCATAGGGACCATGTTTCACAACATTCACACGGTCTCCCTTATTCAGCTGGAGCACCACCATATTGCTGTCCGCTCCATGTCCGGGTCCATTTACATATAACCACATGACTCCCTTGTTGTTTTTGTATAGGACCATTTCAAGAGAACGATTTGTTCCCAGAATATGAACAAAAAACACATAAGTTCCTTTCAATGGAGCGGTGAATATTCCTGTGCTGCCTGAATACGCATTTCCATCATTTTTGATAATGTAATCAAATATCAATGTTTTCCAAGGTCTTAGATCCGAGACGCTGGATCTCAAGCGGGCGGAAAATGACACTTTTTTCTGGTTTAGAAGCTGAGTCACATCTGCCTGGGTCAATGAACCGGACTTATATTGTTCTAGTTTCTTATTAAGAATTTCTGAATTCGATGATATACGTTCCTGAACGCCGGTGATTTCCTTCAGAAGTTGTTCCTGATTCTTGTTAGCTTTTTGGTTCATATTATTTGATAAGATTCCTAGCTTAGCATTAAATTCATCCCCGATATCAGCAATAGCATGTCTGTTCTCTTCTACTTGCTTCAGAATCAACGACTTTTTCAAATTGTCTTGAAAGCTTGTCAGCAAATCAATCCTTTCGTTCATTCTATCTCGTTCTAATCGACTTGACTCTTGAAGCTGTATTAGCTTTTCTTCTAATTTTTCACACCTGTCTTCAAGCATCTTCCTTTGTACTTTCTCGGCTTCGAACGCATTAAGCATCAATTTGTTGATGTTGTCTTCAACCGGTAACTTTGGTACACGGGGATCTTCAGGTATTATAATCCTTGGGGTTACCGAAGTTGGATTGCTTGCGTTTTCTAACATTGAAAGTCTATCTTCAATTGTTTCCGTCCGTTGAAGTAATAAGCTCATTTCATAAACATTCGTAGAAAACTTTCTTTCCAATACCTGAAGACGTTTTTTTGTTAAATTACTTTCCACTAGTGAAGCAAAAACAAGTAAGCAAACTATTTGTATAGTCACACTCATTGTTATATCTATAAGAGTTTTAAAACAATCGTTGTCATATAATATGATCAGAGTTTCTTACTGAAGGTGTTATACATATATGTATATCAAGCAAGTTAAATCCGCTTTCTGTATCTACTTCAAAACAATAACTGGTCTGATGCTGTAGAGTGGTTGAGGTTTACGAGGATATTTTTGAAAGTATTAACCACAGAATGCTAATTTGTTTCTATACTAGCCCAAACAATCCAATTAAAATAAAATAACGTGGTAATGTTATTCAATTGTTTAATGTGTTGTAATTTGTAACATATTATTAAAGTAGAAAGTATCGCTTACTGAAAAGAGTGTGCGCCTAAGTGTTGAATTTTACAGAATAATATCATAAATGTTTATACGTCTGTGGTTATATACGTGTAATGAAAAGCGGGTGATGTTATTATCGATATGTCAGATATGAGTGATGAAAAACATATGACCATACGGTTGTTGTTTTGCTGTAATTGAGTGAAACAGAGAAAGTATTTGTGTATCTTAGTTTTAATATTATCTATTACGGACCGCTAGTAACTGTGAAAATAAAAAAATCCTTGAATTTTTGGTATCACTTTGTTGACATTGCGAAATCTGAAATTCCAGAGAGACACCATTTAGAATTTCACAGCGTTTAATTGTATATATTTCTATTTGTACTACGCTAAGACAAAACTCAAACCGCTATATAGGTAATATGAAGGAATTGTCAAACAACACATTACTATAGCATAGAAAAACATGGCACCATCAAGATTATCAGATCGTTATTTTGTGGATTATACGAAAGCGTCACATTCTGTCAGGAAATACAACTGAATTTCAATTCATATTGTGTATTAAACGCCAAAATATTTCGTTTCTGTATTTCCATTAGAAAGAGACAATGTTGCGGATGAAATAAAGGTAATAAAAAGCAGACGCAAAACACGAGTTTCTCGTAATACACTATCTACCTGCTTCATTCCTTAGTCATTGTCCTCGTTCCATGCCTGAATCAAAGTACTGAAAGTACTGATGGAAGGGGATTAATGTCATTAACACCAAATAATAAGGCCATACCAAATCGTATCATATTACACAACAATACATCAATACATATCTTTCAGAATAGAGAGGTTTTATGAAACAAGATGCATTCCGTGTACGGACTACATATCAGCGCGCAGAAATATTTTTAGGTCACTGACGCCACTCTCTCACACACACATTCGTTTATTTGGTTAATGATTATTTCCAAACAATACTAATAAATGTTCAATACCTTGTCTTGAAATGAAGAAATATCTTTTTTCCAAAATAAAATGGTCAAAACAAATTTTCCATAAATAGTTTACAGCTTACATGGGAAATCAATAAAGGTCACATAGAAAATAATACTGAAAACATTGGTCGATTATGAGCTTTTCTACAGGTCACAGTTCATAGATTGAACGTTTATTGTGTATTTATACAAGAAATTGTTATGTTTTATAATTTTGTAACTTGATCATTCTCTTTATGACTGTACATTTTTGTTGTTTGTCATTTTTGTACCATTTATTCTCGACAGGTACCAAACGCAAAAAATCACTATTATTTATTTGTACTCTACATAAGGAATCTTCACCAACCCTCATGCCTACGACAGGGACAATAAAGCTAACTGTTATAAAAAATGGCAGTATGTGGAAGCGCGTGGAAGCGAACCGGTGTCCTCTGGATTACAAAGCGAGCGCTCTACCACTGAGCTATTTCTGCCACGTATGTTATGCGTGTTAATTTAAAATATAAACACTAGACTAAAATTAGCGCAGCGCGATAATATCGTATTTTATCTTTTTAATTATCGAATAGTTTTCAAAAAGTACTTATACTACACGTTTCTGTACTTTACTGACTCCACATGTTGATTCGGAGAAACATATACACATTCAATTCTAATTGAATTAGTTGCTTTTCTTGGGACTATGTTTTTCGGCGATGTTAGCCTAGATGAGTTATATGGCACAATGCTTTTTCTGAAACCAATTACATAGGAAGCGGGTTGATTGAATCAATCCCCTTCCAAAAGCTCATGACCAACACAACCTAAGTCTTTTGTGAAGAAAATAAACATGCCCGGATAAAATGCGAAATAAATTGTTCGAATCAATGTACATTGTACAGTGCAACATCTCCAAAGCAACACCCTTTGGGAGAAGCAAAATTATTTTTGAGAGGTTTTGTTTCAGAGAGGTCAAATTAATAGTTAAATCGTACAGTGGGAAAAATCCTGTTGTTGAAAGGAGGTTGTTGCTCAAGAGAGAGCCGCTCTGGAGAGGTTGCACTGTAGATAACAATACGTTCTTCTCTCATAGCAACATTACCATAACTGTTCTCTATTACATGGTTTATGTAACAGCAACCAATTCAATAGTGTGAAGAAAATTTGTCGGCATGATTATTTCTTGAATTTGTATTCATCAAATACAAAAAAATCTATCTGTATGGAAAAAACAGTGTTCATTCACTTGGTTTGATTCATTTTAATAGTTCATGATGCTGGGAATATGCTCCACACATGATGTATATAAAATGGCCGTGTTCCAGTCGTGCCATATTTAACCACATTCCCCCTATTTCAGTTATATGACCGCCATTTTGCCGCTAGCTCCATAGCCGGGTCAATTGACGTAAAGTCACGTGACTTCTTGGTTGTCTATGTTCAGATTCATTTCAAGAGTACGATCTTTTCCGAGTATATGAATATTGGACTCGTAGATACCTTTCAATGGAGTTTCAATGAATATTCCTGTGCTGCCCGAACAGGCATCATTTGTGGTCTTGTAATCAAATATCAATGTTTTCCAAGGGTTAATACTGCGACTCTGGATCCCTTTTCTGATGTATAATTCTTGATATATCCTCCTTTGTTAGTACTCCAGACTTCTAACATTTGAGTTTTTCGCTTAAATTTTCTTCATTAGAAGTTACAAATTCCTGAAAGCAAGAGATTTTCTTCAGAAATTCATCTCGATACTTATCAGATTTTTGGTTCATAAGTTTTGCTAATCTGCCTAGTTTAGCTTCATTTTTTGCCGATATCAGAAATATCTGTCGCCGCGGTCCAGTGGTTAGTGCGCTGGACTGGTAATCCGGAGATCTGGGTTCGAATCCCGGTCACGGCAGGTCATACCCTTCCATGAAAATTTGACAAGAATGTCGATTTTCCTCCATATGTGGAGAAGTTCATTGTGGAAGGGTAAGTTAGTACTGGTTAATATACAGTCCAGGAAAACTGGTTAGGTGAACCGGTCGCCGTATATAACTGAAAAATTTTTGAAAAAACGGTTTTAACCACAAGTGACAAGTCACATTGAAACGGTACAAAAAATGACATCGAACGGAAAAGAGGTACCTTAGGGCATAATTATGCACTACTAGTATGATATGATAATTCATCATTAAAATAATGCTAATTTGAGTTTTTTTCAGTAATTTCTAGACCGAGTCTATTATTTCAACTGACCATAAAGTCTTAAGAATCCAAAATATATGAAATGATGGATTGCCAATTTACTGCATTTAATTTCTATTTTATATAAATTTATAATTTTATTGCTGCATTTAGAGATAAACAAAATAATAAATACGGTTGTATAACTGTATTATCTGAAACCATTACGTCTTTATCCCAGGTCAATTCACACCCCAGGTATCAAACAGAAAACTCAGGAACACACAGAAAATGACAGTAACAAGCAGTCATTCGGAAACATTTTAACCCTTAAAATATGACAACTCAGCAATAGGCAGATTCTAGATATAAAACATAATTGGCCAGTGGTGGTGGTATCGCTGTATCATTTATCCGAAAGCTGGATATATTGATCGTGATTTATTACCCTGATAAGAATAGCCTGGGGTCCTTAATTCCTCTTCATTATCGGTAGTGTCCGGAAAACAGTTGATCACTTCCGATTGTTGCCGATTTGAACTTAGTCAATTTGTCAGTACCTAACATACATCGATGATCTGTTGGGATGAAAATCTGATAAGTGCAATAACTGGCCAAAATCAAGCTACAGGGAGACAACTTATTTTAATCCGTCGTCTTGTTAATCAAGGGAAGTAAATCCCTCATTATTGGCTGGATTCTTCAGTATGAATTACGATGCAGTCGAGTTTAACACGCCACATCCACAACACAATTAGAAACCATGACAAAAATTAGATATTGTATAAATGAAAGCATACAGCCGCTAAGAGTAGCAAGTTTACAACCCAAATATATACACATCAGCGTAAGATGAATGACTTCCACGTAATAAACCAACCGCGTCTGTTATACAGTTGGTTCGTTCAAGTTAAGTGTGGGGAAGTGTGAGAAAGTTAACATGGGAAAGAAAGAGTGGTTTTGATTACGGTAGATTGGGAAATGTGCGCTGGTGAAAATGCATATAGTACTTCTCCTTGATTTCTTGTTACATGTCACGTGTTACTACAAAAAAATGATAGCAGTAATTATACTATTTTTCATATCTGGATCCGAATACAACGTCTATTAAGAAATCTATTTCAAAACTCAACATGTGTATTTTAGAGACATAAAAGTTTATAAGTTTTATTACGACGATAATGCTTACGAAATCATTCTTTCAATTCTAACACGAATTGCTACTCTGCTTAGGCATAAAAATGTTTGTTTCCGGTTGAATCCTCATGAAAGTAGGGTAGATAAGTAGGGATTTTTTTCATTTTTTTATTCCTGAAAGCCCCTGTTGAGATTATTCTGTGCTAAATGGTAAAAATGTGGATGTACCGCTCATAGGGTCTAATCAAATGTCTAAGGTCCATGGGGGGAATTAGGGTAGATCGGACAATCAGAAACAAACAATTTTTAACGCCTTATATAAACATACAGAAAAACACCTCACATACTTATGAAATAAAATTGGTTATACCTATGTACCAACTTTTTTGTTATCATTTTCTAGATCGTCTAAAAAATCATACCTATATAAAAAAATTTATTTTAATGGTCAGAACCCAGAATGTATCCACGTGAGCTCCAGTTTGTGTGTAGTGTAATAAAATGCCAAATGAGGCACGAATTTCCTTCTGTTTCATTTTTTTAAAAAATTATTAGTTCAAATCACTGTATTCAGGTGTGCAATTTTCCAGCTTGATTGTCTTTCTAAGGACTCAGATATAATGATTGCTATCATACAGGTTCATACTAAGGTATAAAGCGTTAAACCACGTGAAATCTTCAGATTTATATATGGGAAATATATTTCGGGTTCAGTTTTACAAAAGATCTACTCATCAAAACAAGAAGTGATGATGTTTTATTTCAAATCCATGAACAAGTATTGTCTATCTTTTACATGTTTTTATCCTACGAGTAATCTCGTACATGCGACATGCAGGAACATTTTCGTATTAGTAACTTGTTGTCTCCATAGTGAGCCTCGCCATTTCCTAAAATATAAAGTAATCAAAGTTTCATACAGAGTTAGCCATCCACTTTTTCTCAAAACTTCTTGAAGATTTATATTTGACTCAAAGACATTTTGAGCGACAATGGCGGTAATAATAAACAAAACGTAAATAAATATTGCCATTTATAGAAATTTGGATTTCATTTTTTTATTTTACCCTGACACATGTCGACTTGTTTTGCAGTAATGGTCCCCATAGTGAGCGCAGCGTGATAAGTAACCAAAGGTACAACATGAAAAATTCCTATCCTCACTTTTACTTATAATACCTGTATGTGGAACATCGACACTTAAAAGATATTGAGGATGGTTAGTTAGCTCTTGCGTATAACCCAGGATTATTTGTAAGGGAAATATTCATCACACATAACCGTAATGTCACGTCTAATGCGTAAACATCAACATGATTTTAAAATATTTAAATTAGCATTAGTATGACAAAGAAATTTTGTAATAATTTCAATATCGTTTTTTTGTGAATTTGTCCCTAATAATATGTCTATTCAATTTTTTCTCATTTAATTCTCGGTATCACTCTTGGTTTAATTACCATGTTCTTTTCATCGCTCAATTCAATGTCAACTCGCGGACCTTCTCCCCAACTACCCTCATCTCTGAATACAAGATCGTCAACTCCAGCTTCAGATGCATACTGGCGTCCATATATCTGTAATAAAGGGTAGAATAACTGCGTATATATAGTTATTATATAGAATAGAATAACCGCATTTATATGTCCGAAGTAAATGTTAGGATACCCTTGTGTGTAAAGCTGTAATGTAAACATTGACTAGAATAACCTTGTGTGTGTCTGTAATGCAGAATAGAATAAACGCATGTATGTATGAATATAATAATTCCGTGTATGTATTTATTATATTTAACGCAGTAGTACTACATGTATACATTTATACGTCATGTAGAATAACCGCATGTTAATTGACTTCGTACATAATACACAAATTCAATGTGACATATTAACATACAATAAAATAAGTCGGCGTGACATCTTCTTGTACAGAATAGGTTAGCGTAACACGTGTACTCGTACATAAAACAGAGTAAGTTAAAGTAACATAATGACATACAAGAACTTTAGAAAGTGTTAAGTATCACAAAACCTTTACGCTCTTTCCAGGCTCCAGCATGAACTTATCAAAGATGTACGTTACCGGATCGCTTCTATCAACTGTACATTTCAATTTCCATCCGTCCATTTTTATTGCCTGATAAACAATCACTGATGTTATTAAATTAAAAATAAGAGCGCTTACTTGTCTTTAGGACAGGTCAGTAGCAAGTGAAATGGATTGGGATTGTTAATTACTTCTTAATCCAAGTAACGAGCTTATATCCCTTAAAAACAATGATCTTGTATATAATAGCTCTAAAATGGTTCATTCCATTGAATATACAGTAAATTCTCGGTATTATGACCACCACATTTGGACCCGAAAAAGAGCCGCCTTAGTATTGGTGGCCTAATTATTAAGTTCAAATAAATATAGAATTAATATAGAAAACTAGTCCAAAATAGAGTGCTCGTTATAATAAGGTAGCTATATTGATGTGGTCGTAAATTGAGGTTTTATTGTATGTGTTATTTATACTTGATATTAAACAAAACTCTATGTATTGATTGTTACAGACTCAAACCTCCCTATGCGGCTGATTCGCAATACTGCATAGAAAAACATGCATACGGCTGAAAATATCCATGTAATGTCTGCATGTCGTTATAACGTTAAATACATGTGAAACATACATACTCTTCCATCTGGTCCTGATGATGTATTTTCAAGCATAATGAATTTAACATCCTTATTTGCTATGATTTTGATAGGGCCGCCAGACGTTCCTTGGTAAGATGCTCGTACGTATACCTCATCTCCCTCTATACAATGAGAAAATATTTATGAATCCAGGCTCAGACACGGAAGCTTTGAAGCGATCTGTTATCAATGTGATGATTGTTTAGTCACGAATAATATTTAGAAGTACATGAAAGGGACACAACTCATTAATCAGAAAATCTTAACAATAAAGATCCCGGAATTTTATTGAAAATGCTCGATCAAACCAAACGTTGATACAAATTTGTCCGAACTCAAAGTTACACACCCTTCAAACATTGCCGCACGTCTGTTGTTGACAAAACACAATATACAGAAATACGTACAGTCAAACCTGTGTTTGCGGCCATCTCCGAATAAAGACCGCCCTGAATATAGGCCATTTTTTAAAAAAAAACGCCACTGGTTATTTGGAGCAAATTGACAAGGTAGAATAAAGGCCACATTTTGTCTTTCCCAAGGGTGGCTTTTGTTCACAGGTTTAACATTTAAATATGCAAGCTGAAAAGTATCCAATGCGTAAAATATTGGATTGCATAATGCACTAAGCACAGAAGGGAATTCAGTATTTTACACTTTGGACCGTTTTTGGCTTACTTAAATTACTGCTATTGGTATTAAAGTCTTTTTTAATTACTTAAGAGTATGAACACAATAAAATGGTGAAGATGTTTAATGGGAACATTATATCAAAGTAGCTTTCTATCTTGCATGGACCCCAAGAATAATAGCCTCTTGAATGAGTCGAAATCCAGAGAATGAGTTTCTTGTGTTATGTTTTGAAAAATGACGATAGTAACGCCTTAGTATAGCATATACATACCTAGTATTGATCTAACACATTGATATTGGACGGTTATCGTGTGTAATATGTATAGTATTAAAATCACAGTTCTGACAGAACAAGGGAATGACACCACCATAATAATCTAAACTGAATGTATAAAAACATAACACGTAATAATTGTTACCTCCTCCGTAGGCACCGCCAGCAATGATGATCACAATTACACATAGAATACAGTGTCTCATATTTCCCATTTTCCTTATTTAGATAACAACAATTTCCAGATGTTGCACTGAAAGTGGAGTGAACATTGTACAATAAAACCCCTGGAAACCAGGCCCCTTCCGGACTGGCCAAAAGTCCGGTTTCTGAGAATTCCGGTTTTCAGAGAATTATCAATTACAGAAGAGAAATAAATGAGACTTCAAAAATCATCCGATTTCAGATAATTCCAGTTTTCAGAGAGTTTTCTGTATATGATAACACATATATTACTCATGAATTCACAAAAATCTAATCGTTTTGCCACTGTACCTTTGATGCAATCATATATATATATAAACATTGATAATTACGTTAGATGCAATCATATATATATAAACATTGATAATTACCTTAGATGCAATCATATATATATAAACATTGATAATTACCTTAGATGCAATCATATATATATATAAACATTGATAATTACCTTAGATGCAATCATATATATTTAAACATTGATAATTACGTTAGATACAATCATATATACGTAAACATTGATAATTACGTTAGATACAATCATATATACGTAAACATTGATAATTACGTTTGATACAATCATATATACGTAAACATTGATAATTACGTTTGATACAATCATATATACGTAAACATTGATAATTACGTTTGATACAATTATATATATAAACACAGATACGTGATTTATTCGGGTGATTTGGTAACATAGTCAAGCTGTTTGCGAAAGGAAAAAAACAATAACGCAGTAATTAAACAACACAAAGGATACGATAATAGTAATAGTAATAATAGTAATGATAATAATAATAATAATAATAATAATAATAATGATAATAGTAATAATAATAATAATAGTAATAATAATAATGGTAATAGTAATAGTAATAATAATAATCATTATTATTATAGTAATAATAATAATGGTAATAATAATAGTAGTAATAGTAGTAATAGTGGTAGTAGTAGTAGTAGTAGTAATAATAATAATAACAATAATAATAATAGTAATAATAGTAATAATAATAATAGTAATAATAATGATAATAATATTAATGAAATTGATACAAACTTACCAGTGAATGAATCAAGAAGTTGGCTCTATGAATGCCCGTATGTTGTCCTTTTATGGTAAATAATTCATACACCTACCAGCATCATGCATGTGACCTAGAGGTTCAGACAACAAGATTACAATATGTTACCGCCATGAATTATGAAACAAAACTACCCAAAAGACTTTAAACAACAGGCAGGGTATATCATTTGGTAGTGCACATATGTGCATATGTATTGTCTCGCAATAATTATTGCAGCATGTTTTCGTTTCATGCATAATATATCAATGACAAATACAATAAAATGTCGATTTTCCTCCATACGTGGAGAACCTTTAAGGTATATCAGTTGGCTTATCGGAAAAGACAAACAAAACAAATAAAAACAAAAAGAAAAAATGCAATATGATATGTTGCATAAATATATTCTGCTTGTCATTTGCTTTTGTTTCGACAAAAGATTATTTTACAAGTTTGTGTTAATATGCTAGGAGCTACGCTTCTTTACTTATTATTGTCTATAGTCAGGCGCGCCATAACATGAAATATATGTTTATGTAAGAGAATAAAAACGCTCTGATGGCACTTTACAATTGTTTATTCTTCCATATCGTCTGAATATGGAAATAGAGAACAGCAAAACTGACATTAGTTAATTATAGTAAAATTTTTCTACGTGTCTAATGTTGTTAATATCTTCAATTCTGTACAAGTGTTGTAGTAGATAGAAACTGTATTTGAATCCTCGTTACACGATGACTTTATTATGATTGTAATTAACTGTCACATGTATGGAGTTACCGATAACGAACAAATAATTATCACTTAAGTTCCTTTAACAGCTCAGCGATTAAAATGATAATAAAAGGTCTTATAATATTAAAAGATTTCATTACAAAATAGACAATAGATTAGATCTATTTCTACGGATTACAAATTCGGCAATCCAGTAAACCATCCGTTCGATCATTTGTACTATTGTGCTATCGTTCATCGCCCAAAAGTCGCTCCCATTATGTGCATACATGTCCACGCTGATGATCCATTCAGCTAAGGATGAGGCGATCTTGTGATCACTAGTGAACAATTACAAGAATACATACACGTTTGTTCTTTAATTTTGACGATTTGAAAAAAACTCATCGCTGTCCAACTGAACAATACATGACAAGTTTGAAACAATTGATGTCCTTGTAAATTGGTATAATGATAAATATTAAGCAAAATGTGTTTTACTGCAAAAAATACTAAACACGGATTACAACAAACGACGCTAAACAAAACCTGTCCCAATCGTTTGTATGCTTCAAACAAGCCTTAAATTTCAACGCAAGTGGCATGTCATTTTTTCATGTGACATTGTCACTGGTTGTTTAACGCCCTCTTGCAACAATTTTTCAGTTATATACGGCGATAGGTTCACCTTACCAGTTTTCCTGGTCTGTATACTTACCAGTTCCATTCTAAACAAAACCTGACATTTTTTGTGTCATATGTATTTTCTAAGTTCAATGTTAAAAAGGTCTGATATTACTGAGGAAATTTATGTCGCAGATTTCTGTTCTAAAAAAAGTCTCAGTCTCCTAAGTTTCAACTACAAATGTACTAGGATCGCCGCTACGCGTGTATTTAATATCATCTTTACATAAAATATCGATGTGGAATGAATCAAATACACTAAGGAAAAGCTGTATTAAGTGATATAACGCATTGTACGGGTACTTTATTATTATTACTTCAATGCCTACATTTATTGGAAAATGCACTGATGTGTTTACCCAGGTCATTGCAGAAAATAGTTCGGTAAACCAATATTAATTTTCCTGATTTTGAGTCATACATATTTTGGATTAATTAATTACGCTGGTATTTTCGTAGTGGGATTTTCATAAAACTTACCCTTTTATTTTAAAATACTTTGTTGATTTTTAATGGAGGTAATATGAGACCAGGAAATTCCAACATAAATGTCATACTTTGTTTAGATCTAAATTTAGATTATCTGTAAGAACTACAATTTATATAATTTATTTTCCATGATAAAAAATCGACCCGCTGGATTAGAATTTCGGAATCCACCATAAAATCCTTTGCACGATGGATATCTTTGTGTCACTCTTGATTTAAATTGCTTGCACTTCAATTATTAACCCATTTTAGGGAATACCTTTATCTATTTTAAGAATATTTACGTCACTGTCAAATTCTATTTGTGGCAAAGTCGGTTTATATAATTTTATGCTTCAAAGATTCTGTAAAATTATCAAAATTAGATTCATGATAAGTAAGTATGACAAATCTTTGCATTTAGTGTAAATACATCGACCTTTGTTTTGGATCGTTAATTATTTATGAAAACGCAGCAAAAACTAGAAGCTTGTGTCTGAAAGTTTAATTCCACTTTGTACAATATGAAGTGTAGGTCTAGCTTGACTTCAAATGATTTGGACATATAAAACAGCGGTTTTACAATTAAAAATCTTGCCTTCCCGTTTTTGTAGGGAATAAATATTTATTCTATTTGTTGATGTGGGTATTTCTTGCCATTTGGTAAATATAAAAAAACTGAATTATATATAAAAGGCAAGACTTATAAGTTTAAAAGTTATTTTAATGATATTGTAACATTAATTTCTTGTTTGTTCATGTCTATATATAGTTTAATTCACACGAGTTGCATACATGATGAAGTAACCGTAAATTTTCATAGTAATTTTCCATTTACGTTAACTTTATTTTTATCCGAAAGGATTTCCAATATTCAAAAGTGATACATAGCAAATTAACATTCTATGTGCATTCTATGCTTCAATGTTCAAAACGTCGACATACATTGTCTCATTAAGGTATAAAATTTGCCGTTTTTCGAGGGAAGGTGTTTTCTGGTGTTCAATTATGATATCACATATCTTGTTAAAACGTACATGTACATGTTTTGTTGTCGAATACGTTAGTTATAAGCGTATTTTATGACTCGTTATATTGTTTACGTCCTTGTTATTGTAGGTCTTATTTTGATAACCATAATCATTTCAGTTTTGTAAAAGTAAACCAGCAGTACCATAAGGCTATAATAAATAATTTTTAGTTTCCCCCAACATCCTCTCAAAACTGGGTCAATAGAACTAATTTTCATATAAATGTATACTTTAGATCGAAGATATAGTCCACATGAAAAATGAAAATTTCGGCAAGAAAAAAATGACTATGACCGAAAAAGGTCCAGGCGCGGCACATTTTTTATTTGTTTTTATGTGACTTAATGTCACTGGGGTTAACGCCGTTTTTTCAACAATTTTTCAGTTATGTACGGCGACCAGTTCACCTAACCAGTTTTCCTGGATTAACGTACCCTTCCACAAGGACCCGGCAACTTTTCCACATAGGGAGGAAAATCGACAGTTTTGTCAAATTTTCTTAGAAGGGTATGGCCTGCTCCGACCGGGATTCGAACCCTGATCTCCGGGTTACAAGTCCAGCGCACTAACCACTGGACCACGACCGCGGCGAGAAAAATTAGGGTTAATGTGGTTGACAGTTAACTTTTTTTCGCGTACGTTAAGCTATTAAATTCACTATTAAAGAATACTGACACATTCTTGTGCCGAAGTGTTGTACGTACAGTAAAACTACGATAATGAGACCATTTTCGGCACCCAAAAGTCGGTCGTAATAAGGAGGTGGATTCATTATCAAGTTGAGCTATATAGGAGTTATTAAAAGCCGGTCCGAAAATAAGAAGTCGTTATAACAAGGTAGTCCAAATATTGAGGTGGTCGCAATGTGAGGTTTCACTATACCTGGAATTAAATAAACCTTTGCAGAGAGAACTTTATCTATGAAAATCACTTGTTTATTCACATTGAATATTTAATTTCTTTGTGCTTTTAATCATGTCTAATAATAGATTATAGAACACAGGTCTTGGAAAGCCACATTTGTACGTGGCCTTTAGATAGTATATAACCATTTGCAGAATTTCATTTCACGAAATTCTATGGATAAATGGATAGATAAAAGGCCTTGTCCACGAAAAGGTTTGCAGGTTTTATAATTATTCAGTATGCAAAAATATTAATAGACTGATGTAAAAATGCGTATTTATTCAAATTATAAATCTTATCCATATATTGAATGATCTACATTTGCATAAATTCATATTTTTTCATTTGGGTTTAAACGACGCACCGACAGCCAAAGTCATTCGGACTGCTTCCTCGCATGTGAAATGCGGGTCTGGGTGGGATACGAACTGACAGCAATGAGACGCTAGCGCATGATTGCTAGTCAGAGACCATAACCACTCAACAACGGAGGCCCGCACAATAAAAATAACTTCTAATACTCGAAATGCTTTTAAAACCTTTTCAATTTTCTTGCCTTTAAACTAAAATGGAATAATCATGCATTGAAACCGGAATCTCAACTTAATAATTTTATTGATTTAAGTACAAAGAATTGCTTATTAAAAACAAGAAATTTCTACTTTCGATTTTGGGTCAGTCTTTGACCGTGTTGAATAAATCTCATCCGGGTAGCTTTTATACAGAATGTATTGACCGGTCGTTGATGAAACAAATTTGAACGAGCCTAATACGATACGCCTGTTTATAGGCTATGGCAGACATTGGAAGTTTCGGCGTATTACAGATGCATGCAAACATACATGCATAATTTAGTGTAAATCTACATACTTTGGTGAACGTATTAAACCAGATTTAAACCGGTTCAGTTATAAATATAACTCTATAAAGAGAGTGTGTCTATTTCGTATTTATGGAGATTTGTGGGATTCCAGTTTGTTCTATTTTTAGAACGTCGTCAACATTCATGAATTATGCAGACGACTTTCGGACAAATGCAGTTGATCTTTGTATCGTAAAAATATTAATTAAATACTGAATTAAATACACATGTTTGATATCTTTTTATAACAAACAAGTCGGAGTTACTACCACAAGTCCCGGCCGATTGACAAAATGAAAATGATAACTTGTGATAAACTGTGAAGCGTTTATTACGGTTTAAAGCTTTTATGCAGTTACAAAAAGATACTTTTTCTAATTAAAAAGACACTGCCCTTTCAAAATGACCTTTTTAGAAATTAATTTAACGCTATAATTTTCATGTATAACTTTTACACAATGCATATACCCTGGGTTCGGCAAGTTATTTGTGATGGGGATTTTCTTTTGTTAAAGACATTGCGACAAGGGCCATTCGCACCCACCTTCTGGTCATTCAGACAGAGAAATCAGCTGTTACTACAGTGAAAAAGGTTAGCGCTGGTATTAAATCTAAGAAAACTGATTAAGTTAGCTGCTGGTGAAACACTGAACTACTGTTGAAAACAGGCGTGAAACCCAATGTTTGTGATGCCAAAAATGTTGGCCATACCGTACGTACTCATCGTCGGTTTTAGTGTTATTAACTATTGGGATATTCTGTTTCAGATGGCGACTGTCGGAACGATTTCTGCTGTATTTGTGATAGCATTGATGCTACAATGCCCAGCTCAGATTGTGAATGAAGGCAACGATACTTCAGACGGTTTAAATACAACAACCCCCGTAGAAATGGCTGGTGTATTCGCACCCCCTATTGATATTCAGGACAGTAAACGACAAGAAATACGTCCGGCTGATGGCAATAATATTGGACAACCAGGTCAACGAAGAGATGGTACAAGCGACGATAATAATGATAACAACGACCATGGCGGTGGTAAGGGATCATCATTTGATACCAAAATAGATACAGATGGAGACATGCTGCGTCAAAGGTCGGCACACTGTATGTTTCAGGAGGGTTGTACTTTGGTTCAACCACAAACTGATTCGGCCGGGAGTATTCAGACGAATGTCAATTCAACCGCCCCAGTACATGTTATTCTTAGAGGAGACGCTAACACGGTTCCAGCATCCGATGAACAAATTCCGGACAATGGAAGAGAATCAGTCACAGGTACATATTGTTCTCATTTTTCTATTCTCGCTAAAAGGAAACTGGTAAAAAAATAAGAGAGCAAACATGTTTTATATGGAAAAAATCTATAGTTAAATCAATATGTCGGTATTTAGGTCCGAGAATAAACCACAGGGCAACATTTTGTCTCTGTCAGGAAACTAATTGTCCATAAAGTTAAATATTTGAGCTACCATGTCCATATGATATTGGATAACAAACTCGATGCTAAGTAATCATCTTGATTTACTAATGTATAGGTGATGATTGATTAATATCGAGTTTGTGGTCCTCTGTGCTAGTGCCAGATTGGTACAATAGATGGAATGAAAATAGATAATACGGGAAAACGTGCTGACCAGGATTTAGGCATGAAACAAAAATGAGTTAAAAAAAGATTTAAGAAGTTCCGGGAATTACAATGTGACGTGCTGACCCCCAACTGTAATCAATTTTTACAACAATTGGAACTGGTCGAATGCATAAATTTTACGGAATATTAGTAGAAATAAGTTGTTAAGAACCAATTATCTAAACACTGAACGTTATATAACGGACCAATATTTTATTCATAGATTGTGGGAGACTGTCTGTCAAGAATGGGAAAACGAAGACACCTGGTGGAACGACGGTTGGTAAAATGGGAACAATAGCATGTGACAATGGTTACACGTTGTCTGGTGATGGTAATGTAAAATGTGAAGCATCGGGTAATTGGCGGGGATCTTCAAGATGCATCCCTAAAGGTGATTTAACATTGTTTGATTCAGTGAAAAAAAAAACACAGAGAATTTTATTTAAGCATACTGAATGAATTTCTTTTGATATAATAGAATGAATATGTGTTTAATTTTACATTTAGTTGCGAATCATCGCAAAATTACTTAATTGAAAGAGACTAATTTTTGCACATAGCATTGAGGCTTTAGTATTAATTCACATTCGATATAAAGCAAGAAATACTGGAAGTAGTTTAGTGCAAATTACCTTGTCAAATGATATAAATTGTGCACAATATTACATTATATAGACTCCACATCATATCTACTTAACATTTGTCATGAATACTATAAAGATTTCACGGATATGGATTTAATTCATAGATTGTGGAACACCAACTATTAAGAACGGCCAAATGCAGACGACTGATGGAACGACATTTGGTAAAACAGCAACAATATCATGTGATAATGGTTATGGACTGTCCGGTGTTGGCACCGTCAAATGTGATGCATCCGGTAACTGGCGCGGATCTTCAAAATGCGTACTTAAAGGTTACTTCTTTTTATATTAATTTTAGAGGAAATTGTAGAGAAGTACACCAGTATGAACACTGGAATGAATACACGTTCAATATCGGACAACATTCTCTATCCAGAGTTGTCTTTCGTTTTCCCTCAAATAAATCTCTGTCAATGTCTGAAAAGAAATTTAAAATCATGTGTTCGAGTATCTTTGAATTTTCATCTAATACTCAAATACATGCTTTTGTTTTTCTTATAATGTGCATTTGTTGTCATAATATTTTCACGATTGAAACATTCGAATTCTGAGTTTTGTTTTCATTTAAGACTTGTAACTTAATAACCGAAAATAAACAAACACTTTCCGCTAAGAAATTGTGCGCTTGATAAGTAAAATATTTTCTTGAATTTCTGGTCAATTATAAACATTTTTGTCACTAATGTTTTGCACGAAGAAATGTTTCTTTAGGTGTAAAATTTGTACACTTTGGGCTTTATTTCTCGTTTTACACGAATGTAGCAAAAGCTGACACGTTGACTGAGATCTGAAGGATAGCGAACAACTTTCGATAGAGTTTGATCGGACATCAAATCAACGTTATTTACAAAATAAAATAAAATTTGTATTTAAATGTATATTATGCACACCCTATGAATACTGAATTGATACAAGTATTTAAACATCTTTTACTTTTTAGCGACTTTTTATGATTAACCTTTAAACTGACATCTTTCCACTTTACAGATTGTGGAAGATTTACCATTAAGAACGGTAAAGCGCAGGCACCTGATGGAACGACGTTTGGTAAAACGGGAACAGTAACATGTGACAATGGTTACACGTTGTCTGGTGATGGTAGTGTAAAATGTGAAGCATCAGGCAATTGGCGGGGATCTTCAAGATGCGTCCCTAAAGGTGATTTATTTTTTTTTTGATTGAAAAGCAAACAATAGTTAAGCGTTAACAATGAATTTGCTGTCGATGTATATTTCAGTACAATTCACCATGCTGAACATTAGTAAGGTTTCCTAGTTCAGAATGGGTTTGCAACCTGTGTGAAACAATATAATTATTTGTATGTCATTATAAAACGACGTTCTATGCAATATAAAATCGTGCAGTATAATACAGATTGTGGTGGACCGACTATTAAAAATAGTAAAACGCAGGCAAATAAAGGTACAAAGTTTAGTAAAAGGGGAACAATTCCATGTGACAATGGTTACTCATTGTCTAGTGGTGAAAACATCAAATATGAAGCGTCGGGTAGTTGGGGATCATCGTCAACATGCCTACCTAAAGATAATTTTCTCATATTTGAATATGAGAGACAGGTACAGAGAGCAACATTTTCGATATGAGATAATGGTAGGCATGGATCTACTACTAGTGCACTTACACGTTATTTCCATATAACTGAATGAGTGAAAATATAAGAGAGTACATTATTATGATCACCAGAATGAATATGCGTGGATATCAGACAATAATACAATGTACCATAAATCGTCCGTAATTGTATTACAGTACAGATCACCGTGATTAACCAATAAACGATAAATTTTCTTCTTAAAATACAAAATACGAACTTATTGTAAGTATTCCAAAAACAATTGACGAGCATCTTTCCAATTTTTAGATTGTGGAAACCTGACTATTAAAAACGGTAAAACACTGACGCCTGATGGAACGACGTTTGGTAAAACAGCAAAAGTATCTTGTGATAATGGTTACATATTGTCTGGAGATGGTAATGTAAAATGTGAAGCGTCCGGTCATTGGAGCTTATCTTCAACATGCGTACCTAAAGGTTATTTGTTTATATATGACTGTAAGAAAACATATAGAAAAAGTTATATATGCTATACACGTTCAGATTTAATTTCGACAAATATTTGATAATATACTTGTGTGTCAGTATAAATCGCTGTGCTTAGCAATGTAAAATCGTACCGTGTAATATTATTTTATTGGTTAAACATATTCTACCTATATGTATCAGAGTATCAAAACTTTTAAAAGGAGATTTTTTTCAATTTATAGATTGTGGAAGACTGACCATTCAAAACGGTAAAGCGAGGACACCTGATGGAACGACGTTTGGTAAAACGGGAACAAAAACATGTGACAATGGTTACACGTTGTCTGGTGATGGTAGTGTAAAATGTGAAGCATCAGGCAATTGGCGGGGATCTTTAAGATGCGTCCCTAAAGGTGATTTATTTTTGTTTGATTGAAAAGCCAAACAAAGTCTGGAAAACCCATAAAATACTTAAGCGTCAACAATGAATTTGCTGTTGATTTATGTTCCAGTACAATTTACTGTGCTGAAAACTAGAAAGATTTGCAATGGAGCATATAACAACAGAGTGCAGATTCCGTAATAACTTAATGCAAATACCTAAAATTGAAAAATGACAAGAGTCATGTGTTCAAGTACGAATAACTGTGCAAAACAATATTAAGTGATGCATAATGTCATATTACGTAGATCTCTTAAATTGAATGTAACATCCTGTATGTACCTAAATATCCCTAACGTTCTACGGACATTTTTTCAATTTATAGATTGTGGAAGACCGACTGTTAAAAACGGTAAAACGCGGGCGCATGATGGAACAACATATGGTAAAACAGCAACAGTAACATGTGACGATGGTTACATATTGTCAGGTGATGGAACCGTCAAATGTGAAGCATCGGGTCATTGGAGCGCATCTTCAACATGCGCACCTAAAGGTTATTTGCTTATACATTACTGAAAGAAAACGTAGAAATGTTTTATATGCTTTCAGGATGGATTGGCAACCGATATAGGACAATATACTTCAGTAGCAGTACAAATCGCCGTTCTGGGCAATATAAAATCGCACAGTATAATAATTATTTGAAGGTATACATATTGTCCGGTGGTGGTATTATCAAATGTAAAAACTTTGGGCAGTTTGGTTGGTTCTTCGACATGCATGCGTACCTGATTGTAACGTACTTCATTAAAAATATTAATCAAATATACGAAGATAACCTCACATTGTCCATTGAATATACATTAAATATTTGACATTAGACAGTTGTGTTTGTGCGCTAATTGCCGTACACATCGCAATAATGGACGAAATAGCACAAAACTGTATTTGATTCTGCATTATATGAACTCTATGAAAACAAACTTGATAGAGAGCTACATTGTATTGAAGATTGTGGAAGACCTGCTATAAAGAATGGAAAAACGCAGACCCTTGATGGAACCACATTTGGTAAAACGGGGACAATATCATGTGACAACGGGTACACATTGTCCGGTGATAGAACCGTCAGATGTGAAGCATCAGGTAGCTGGAGCGCATCTTCAACATGCCTGCCTAAAGGTAACTATCATATTCTTGAATATGAGCCACAGCTTTAGAGAGCCTCGTCTACGATAATGACAATAGACTGGTGCTGGTATTACTGTTCACATCGCCGTAATGGACGATTACAATTTGGAATTGATTACATGTATGTATTTCATATATATAAATTTTATGAAATACTTAATATGCAAGAAAGTATCTAAATCACATATTCTCTTTAGTGTACTTATTTTGAATTGACAGATTGTGGAAGACCGAATATCAAGAATGGTAAAGCGAAGACACATGATGGTACGAGGTTTGGTAAAACGGGAACAATATTATGTGACAATGGTTACTCATTGTCTGGTGATGGGATCGTCAAATGTGAAGCATCGGGTAATTGGAGCTCATCATCAACTTGCGAACCTAAAGGTAATTCTCTCATATTTGAATGTGTGTGACAGGTATATGGAGCATCATCTTAGATTGGAGACAATGGTAGTCAGTCATGGATCGACAACATGTGTACATTATGGTTATTTCCATATAATTAAATTATAGAGAATATAAGAGGATACATTACTATGATCACCAGAGTGGATAATTGATATTAGACAATATATAATAAAGTGTTCGTGATCGCATTACAGTAAAGATCGCCGTGATTAACTACATAAAAATGAATTTAATTCTTAAAATACAAAATACTAACCTATTGTAAGTATTTATTATTACCAAAACTATTAACAGATATCTTTTCATTTTATAGATTGTGGAAGACCAATTATTAACAACGGTAAAACAAAGACGCCTGATGGGACGACGTTTGGTAAAACGGGAACAGTAACATGTGACAATGGTTACACGTTGTCTGGTGATGGTAGTGTAAAATGTGAAGCATCGGGGAAATGGCGGGGATCTCCAAGATGTGTCCCTAAAGGTGATTTTCTTATGCTTGATTGAAAACCAAAAATATCTAGGAACAAATAAAACTACTCACAATTAATTTGTTGTCAATTAATGCTTCAGAAGATTGGAAAGATTTGCATGTGAGCATATCACATTTGTATGTAGAATCCTTAATTTCCTAATTCAAATACATGTATCTAAATTACTTAACATACCTCTTTTCAACACTTAGATTGTGGAAGGCCGTTAATTAAAAACGGCCAAATGAAGACGCCTGACGGAACGACATATGGTAAAACAGCAACTGTATCATGTGACAAAGGTTACATATTGTCTGGTAATGGTAACATAAAATGTGAAGCATCTGGAACTTGGGGTAGATCTTCAACATGCATACCCAAAGGTTATTTATCATTTATATTTAGCAGGAATGGAAAGTACTGAGAATATTGTTGTAGCCTTTAAAATAGGATTTGCATTTGATGCAGGGCTAAGTATTTGTGTTTCAATACAAATGGTAAGCTATATGTTACAACATTGAATTGCATATTATCATCTAGAGCCAATGATATATTAACTTTACTTATGTATAAAAGTATCAATTTTCAAGCAAACATCTTCTGCAGATTGTGGAAAGCCAACAATTAAAAATGGTCAAATGCAGACGACTTGTGGAACAACATTCGGTAAAACAGCAGTGATATCGTGTAACAATGGTTACAAATTGTCTGGTAATGGTGAGGCTACATGTTCCTCGTCAGGTGAATGGGTCACCTCTTCAACTTGCTTGCTTAGAGGCATGTAGAGTGTAATTTAAATCATTTTACACCTTTATAGATTGCACTAAGTTTTTTTCAATAATGAAAACTCCTTCTGGTTTATGGCAATTATAATACTTATTTCTATTGTAACCTGTGAAGCATACTGAATGTGTACGGATTTTCTGGTTGCAAGGCTCTCTCTCTTTCGGGGGACTGGGGCCGGGGCCCTGGGAGGGGGATTTCGCGTCATTTTCAGTTCAAGGGGAATATCAAAGTCCTAATCAATATAAATGTAATAGGTGGGGGGTACTAAACATAGGGGAAAAAAGTATATTCGAGAGGTGGAAGAATGGAGCTTAAATTCGGGAGATCGAGAGCCCTGGGTTGTGTACTCAGAGATTCGTTGATGTCTTCTTGTTCGGTCTAAGACATCATTGAAAGAAATGATTTAAATGATTTTCACTTTGATCATAGATTTATATGAATACACATATACTTTTGACATTGCCGCTTGCCGTTTACTTATTTGTGTTTGGCCATATTCGTCGTCTGATTTTCTCTGCGTATCGTGCTATATCAAAATAATGAAATCACCATGAGTTATTGGCTAACATGATATCCATTTTCGTGCGTATTCACTTTATATTTGTGTTTAAAACCAAAGATCGTGATTCAGATTGTAGGCATCAGACGATCACGAATGGTCAAATGCATGCTCCTGGTGGAACGACTTTCGGTAAAACAGCCACGATATCATGTAATAATGGTTACACCTTATCTGGTTCTGCTGTCGTAACGTGTTCATCATCGGGTAGTTGGGACGGACGTGCATCATGCATACCCATAGGTAGGTAAATGTACTTCTGTCAGACCGTCATGGTTAAAATGAACCCGACCTCTCGTCCTTTTAAAAATTTCCAGTTTCCAAGAGAATGGGATAGATGATCCTATTTATTAATCTTTACAATAAGTGAACAATTTTATTTTTTGCGCATAATATACGGTGATTTACTTATACAGTGCATATACTTGTAGCTGTGCACTCGCTTGGAAAGAAATCCTCTTATTGACCGAATGCTCCTATTATCGCTATTTGTTCCTCAATAATCCGAGTAGTGTGACTTTTCATTTATACACCAAATCATCGATTTAATGATTTATATAATATACAATACGTATTGTTGGATTAATTCAGATTGTGGTTTACCACCGCGTGTAACAAACGGCAAGATAGTGTTAGATGCCGCTGATACTCACTTCCGGTCCTCTGCTCAGTTTCATTGTTTCAATGGGTACAAACCAACAGTAAGTTGGGATGGTATAACGGTCACTTTCTACAAAATATCACTTGTCTGTTCAGCTGACAGATACTGGGTGACCTCAAACACAGGCACATCTATAGATGCTGAGGATATTAAATGTCAAGGTATTGCAATAAATTGTACATATATATATATATATACATGTATAAATGCGATATTTCACAGGCATTGTAGATTATCTCAACAGCAGCTGAAATGCATCCCAGACTGTATAAAACCCGGGAACAGGAGCTTTAAAATGTGAAACACTGCAGGAAGGGGAGAGTTAAATATATTCAATAAAATTATTTTCAGTTGATGTTCATTGTTTCCGTCAATTGGCTTTTCCTTTTACGCTTGAAATAATCATTTATATAACAGTATTTTCTATTACTGTGCAGATATAGACGTTCATGTAACCTTATTTTAAATTCCTGTCTAGATATAGACGACTGTGCATCAAATCCTTGCGAAAATGGAAAATGTGTTGACCAAGTAAATGGGTATAAGTGTGAGTGTAATAAAAACTATATTGGGAAGAATTGTAACATTGGTATGTATATTTATCGATATAATTAAATAGATATTTGTCACTGTTTACATATATTAAGTAAATATATAAGTTACATTGAAAAGGAAATATTAATGTCTCATTTTTATCTCCCTTTACGTGTATTTCGTGGATATACTGTTTTTTTAAAAGACAGGAAATATTAGTCTCTAATTTTTATATCTTTTTTACATGTACATTGTATTCGGTAGATATTAAATATTTTCAAAGGAAAATATTCGGTTAAAATAGAAGTATTGGCCGTTTACACATGCTATATAATACAGTAAAACCTCGATATTGAGACCGTCGTAATAATGAGGTAGCTTCATAATCAAGCTGAATTATAAGGGTTATTGAAAGCCGATCCGAAAATAAATTGTCGTTATAACAAGGTGGTCGTAATATTCAGGTGGTCGCAATGTTAGGTTTTACTGTACAGGACCTAAAGATAACGGGAAAAAAACGGTAACCCGAGATGAAATATGCATTAAATATGGAGGAGCGATTCTCTAGTCTAAAGAAGCACTTGGAATAATTAAAGAAAAAGCTCAAAGATTTGCGACTGAATCCCGGTCCCAACATAGATGAGTACCAGCATGTTAAGAGATCGCTGGAACTTCTCGGTTGATTAAAAATACCTGATTGATTCTCGGATATGAATTTGTTTTTTATTTGTTAATTTTGAATTGCAGACAACGGGCCATGTAAAAATAATCCTTGTCAGAATGGCGGCACGTGTTCCTATGGTAACAAAGGAGAAGTCGTGTGTTATTGTACGGAATACTATGAGAATGATCGATGCACGTCTTTCCATAGATATGGTAGACGGCATGCATGAGCATCCTTTAGTTTTTGCTTTTGTTTCAATGGTTGACCAAGATGTCAGTTCACAAGTTTGCTAGAATCTATTGTTGTTTCGTTGCATTAGATTAAACGTGTTTAAAAAAGGTGTTAATTTGTTTTCAAATTCGCAATAGATTCTAATTGCACACGTATGTATTTATATTTTGCTGTGTTTTATTCTGTCTGCCTTAGCACAATGTTTTATTTGTTTGTTTGTTTGTTGTTTGTTTTTATTTGTTGTTTGTTTGTTTGTTTATATCCGATTTATAGTGTTTATATTAATTAAATATATAATTGCAAGTATATACTCATTTTCATATTACGCTAATACTCACTTTTGGCAATGGTATCGAGCTGCTTAATGATCGAAATTCAATGTATCGTAATGTGTCGTTCTCATCCCAAATCGTACCTATCAAAAAAAATCGATTTTCATTTTTTTTCGAACCCATGTACATTTATGAAGTGGATGTGAAAATAGCTCAACCGAAAATATTTTGCAGTAATTTTAGCTTAGATTATCCGTACTTTGCTGAAATACTTAGTGTAAAATGTTCTAAGCTTAGATTATCTGTACTTTGCTGGACTTGCTCTGCTCACAATAGTAAATGTTTAATTTGTATTTAATTGTTATGCTTGTATTTTAATTCATGCAATTACGTTTGGATTTTATGAAATTAAACTTCTGTGTTTGTATTTATTAAGTGTTTAACAAAATTACATTTTACACTCCCTTTTAATCCAATGTCATCTCTTAGCATTTTTGAAAGAATTCAATATCGGTACAAAATTACAACATAACTTGGCTGGGCAGTGGTCAGTGTCAAATTGAATTGGATGATTGAATACGATAATGGAGGCTGCATCCATATAATGGTGCATTCAATAGAATAAACTGCATTTATTAATAATATGTACCCGAAGTTAAAAAAAGACAAAGAAGGATTGGGTCAGAAACAAGCTTGGAAATCATATATTTATTCCCATCTGATATGACACAGATTTACATAGAAGACATGCTCACAGATATAGGTTTCGGATTGATATGGGTCATGCATGGACATAATTATAAAATTTAAATTGAAGGAATATTTTGTAGTTGTATGATAAGTTAGTTCAGGGAATGGTACTATTGTCATGCTACACCATGTCCGAGTTCCGTGCCATAAGAAAGTCAGTGCGTATAGTAATATGGTTTATGTGTGTAGTAATATGGTTTATGTGTGTAGTAATATGGTTTATGTGTGTAGTAATATGGTTTATGTGTGTAGTAATATGGTTATGTGTATAGTGATATAGTTTATGTGTATAGTGATATGGTTTATGTGTGTAGTAACATGGTTTATGTGTATAGGGATATGGTTTATGTGTATAGTGATATGGTTTATGTGTGTAGTAATATGGTTCATGTGTGTAGTGATATGGTTTATGTGTATAGTAATATGGTTTATGTGTGTAGTAATATGGTTTATGTGTGTAGTGATATGGTTTATGTGCGTAGTGATATGGTTTATGTGTATAGTAATATGGTTTATGTGTGTAGTAATATGGTTTATGTGTGTAGTGATATGGTTTATGTGTGTAGTGATATGGTTTATGTGTGTAGTAATATGGTTGATGTGTTTAGTGATATGGTTGATGTGTTTTATGATATGGTTGATGTGCACAGTAATTGTTATATTTGCATAAGCCTTAGTATAAATATTAACAAAATGAACGTGAAATAAGAATGCGATTTTCGCTCTTGTCTGCATGTATTGATTTAAGAAGCCAGTCATGACTAAAACTACGAAAGCTGTTGAAAATTTCATTCATAAACATTCCATGAAAATGCATTGTATGTAATGACTAAATACAACGCAGAATTACTGGTAGTGAATATTATTCTGACCTGCACATTCATATTTGAAACTTGTTTTCAATCATTATAAATAAGATTTTAAGTATTATCAGTATAAAATTTAATTGCACGTCTTTATTTGAGCTCGTGTCTGATAGGAGTGAAGGGAGATTACCCAATCTACAAACTGTACTGGCACCGCAAATTATCTCCCTTCTATCGACAGACAATGCAGGTACATTTACTGTTAACATTACGAATTCAACCTGATAAAAGGTATAACAGGGTTACAGTTAACTCGGACATAGTGAAGACTCAGATAGAATGAGGTAGAATCTTCTTATATTTCACTAAACAAACTCTTCTTTATGTCATTGTTAACATTGAAATAAGGATATAAAAATAATTCTTCAGATCGACAGTAATCCACAATAACCGTGTTCTGATGTATACGGTATATATGCTAAATAATATAAAATACTAAGATTTCAGTCTATAAAAACAGGAAGTAAGTTTTAGGTGGTTCTCATTTCTAGTCAACAAATTTATGAATAGTGCTATATCTGTTATTTGTGTTTGAAAGTATTTATGAACAGTTCTATATGCGTTATGTGTGAGCTATTTTAGCTATGGGTAACTATTTGTTCCCTTAACTATAAAATACAATAAAACACGGCTACAGAGAATTCGGATATTGTGAAGTAATTATTTTCCTCGAACATACCTTTTCATTTTTTCTTTGTTATGGATTTAGTGAAATATGGATATAATAAGGTCATATTTCGCGTACCAGGAATTCATTATGCCCAAATCCTACTGTACTAACATTATCGTGAGTTATCAAACAATTGAGTGCATTATTTCCCATATTAAGCTTATATTTGATACATCTACAATAAAGATAAGACAATCAAGCATTTGAAATATTTTATTTGTTTACGTGCATGTATATATCTAATATCGCAGAACTTTATTCTATATTGTTTTACTCTTAAACATTTTTGGAACAATCATTTATTTCCTTTTATTGTTTGAAAATTGGATTTAGTTTGAAAGCTCCTTTTAAGCATACCTACAGGCTTCCATTTAGAGATGTGATATTAATTTGTATTGTTTGAGACTATAATATATCTTCCGTCAACAGAATAATGTTCTGCGGCTTCGTTAGTTAAATCGAAATAACATCAATCAATTATATACACATTCCTACACATTAAAGGAGCGTTATGAATGAATACACAATATAAGATATTAGACATACATATTTTACTGAACAGGGGAAGGGGAACAGAAAGGAAATATTTTAATGCTTTAATTTTAGTTTAATTAGAAAATTAAGCACAAAGTTACGTGTCTTTAAATCTTATCAACCGTTATCTGGGTTATATATAAACAACCATGGCACTAGTTTAATCACACATTCAATTAAACGATCTATGAAGAAAACGACATGCATATCATAAAAAAATTATAACATGGATTAAGTAAATAAAAAATAAATCAATTTATTCTTTCCACATTAATACTTCATTATCCGAATTTAATTCCCTACACTCAGTAAGATGAATTCTCGAAGATATGTAAATTATTGTCTAAATGACGACGGTGTTCATGTCTTTCTTCAGTAAAAAACTCGGTTTTAGATATACCAGGTTTTGTTGATTTTTGTGATTCCGTTAAAGACAAAAGCTTCAACAATCAGGTACTACTGTTGTCTCGAATAATGATGATCAAAACCTTTTTCATATCCACATCATTGTATTTTTCAATCACGTCAGTACTCGTTTGTTCAAAATCAACATTTTGTTAAGGCGCAAGTTGATGTTTTCGGAAAAGACTAATGCTTTTTTGTTCTTATTTGTTATAAAACAGTAGAAGCCACAGTTTTATTAGCACTTGTGTATTCATACATTTAAATATGTGAATTCTCCATTTCGTGAATCTTATGTTTAACAATTTGAATCCAATGAAATGTTCAAATATTCATGTTTTGATTTGTTGCTTATAGTATATAACCGCCATATTAATAAACACGTTTAACTGACCTAGATCTTGAATCCAGAAAATGTGCTCCACACATGATGAACATAAAATGGCGGTGTTCCATTGGAACCATGTTTAACAACATTGACCGTGTCTCCTACATTTAGTTGAAGCACCACCATATTGCTGTCTGCTCCATGACCGGGTCCATTTACGTACAGCCACATGACTCCCTCGTTGTTTTTCTTTAGCTTCATTTCCAGCGCGCGGTTAGCCCCTAATATGTGGACATTGAATACGTAAGTTCCATTCACTGGAGCAGTGAATATTCCCGTCGTTCCTGAGTATGCATTTCCATCATTTACTATTATTTCACTGAATATCAGTGTAGAGTCTGGTTCGAGGTTTCCGACGCTCGGTCGTACACGGGCTGAAAATGATATTTTCGTCCGATTGAGTAGATGAGGCAAATCGTCAGTAGATATTGTATTCAACGCGTAAGATTCAAGTTTCTGACTCAGTATTTTTGTGTTAGAGTTTGTCAAGTCTTCAACGTCGATGATTTTGCTTACAAGGTCTTCACGTGCCGCCGACATTTCTTGATTTAGGTCTAGTTTGAAACTATCGAGTGATGTATTAATTTCTTCCGCTACATCCTCAATACCAACACTGTTGTTCTGTACTCGTTGTACTAGTTGAATCAATGTTTGTTGCATATCTGTCAGCTGGGTTATTTTCTGGTTCATTGCCTCTCTTTCTGAGCGACTTGATTCTTCAAGATGTTTTACAATTTCTTCTAATGTACTGACCCTTTCTTCAAGCTTAACCCGTTGAATTTTCTCCGCTGCGAATGAGTCTAAATCTGTTTTGTTGGTGCAGTCATCATCGGGTCCATTCACATTGGCATCCGTTGATTGTGGTAATAGCCTCACTTTACAAAAACTTGAGACAAAATTATATTCCAATATCCGAAAGCGTGCTTCTGTACAAATACCATCTACGGGCAATGCGAACACAAGTATACATGCTAGAGACAAGACAGTGAACATCGTAAATATTTTACCCATTTCAAACAATTGTGTTTGAAGTAGATGTATTTCAACCAAGTCTGATATTTTCAAGCAAATGATGAAGTAATATCCGCACTCTGCTTTTATTTGCCTGCAAAGCGTTGAAGCTGTACATCGTGCTCGTTTTCATTATGATTTATTTTAGGAATTAGTGAATGTTGTATACTACAACACATTTAATTCAAAAACTGAGTGGGGTCTTTGTAAACAGAGAGAGCAACCACAATCGGAGTCCAAATATATATATATTCAACCACTTGATAGATTGATATGCGTCTACATAGTACATCCGAGGTTCGATATATAATTCTTATAGAATATATATGCGACTGGCGATTTACTGTTAAGGAAATATTGAAATTATACTGCTAAACAACTAAATACTTAAAATTGCGTCTGCCGAAGACTGTGTAGTGTATTCATAGAAGACTATAATTCTTAAAAAGATCCACATCATATGAAATCCCTACATATTTCCAAATTCAGACAACTAATGATAAAGTCGTCCCAAATTCCTTGTCTGGTTTCAATATAGTTGTATGAAATGAAACTATACAGTTATCGTACGTCATTTTGTTTTAAAAAAAATAACTGCAGCTTTAATCACATTTACAGTAAAAAAAATCAATTTCAACAGCTTTTAGACTTGTCTTTATCACGCGCACAGTTGTTTACGGTTACCTTAGTTTCATATGTTGTAAGGCAAGGAACTGGTTTACTAATTGTACGAAAGCGTGTAACAATCGTGAGTAATGATTGCAGAAATTCGTCAAAAATAACTATTTTTTATCTTACTGTGTGGTGTTATGCATCTCGTGTACTTCATATCCTTCATAAGTAAAAAATTAACCGAAATATTTCAGTTGAAATTAATTAAGGGTGATGAAAGTAAACATAATCCATGAGATTAAAATAATATTATATCGAAGATACGTAAATTTAGTAACTTAAGACCAGCGTATAAACGCCATTCACTTTAACTTAATTTCAGCAAACGTACAAATTATAACTAAAATCATTGACTGAACAAATAGCCGGATATGTTTTAACAATATGGACTTTAATAAGCTATATGCTGTAAGTTTATGTTAGATTCAGTGATGTTGCTTTGTAATTGCGCACTGTAGTTGAACCACATTATAATTCCATCCAGTCATGTTCAAACCGAGGTGGTCAGTCTAGTTCTGATGTTGCTGTGTAATTCCACATCTCAAACAAATGATATAATATCCCACCCAGCCATGCTCAAACCATGGCGATCAGTCGATTTACGATATGATTTGAACGATATTTGTATTTAACAGAGTCTGCCACAAATGATGCTCATGACGAATCGCTTATGAAATCTGAACCACTAACCGAAAGGACCAATGTTATATTATGTTTAATTGGCCTATAAGAAAGGCCGGACATAAATTCAGTAAAACGATACGCGAAACAGGGAGGGGGGTTGAGGAAGTTTTGTAAGCGTAATGTTATTCTAAACGAAACTTCAGAAGGATGAAAATTATGTTTGCTATTATACTGGCGAGGAGTTAAAATAGAGTTTTTTTTATTATGGGTACAGTACATACACAAGTTTGCCATCATCGAAGAAAAAGAAAACACTCAGTTGTATTTCATGTTTTAATAGTGTTTTAATTTCCTGGCACGCACACACGCACAAAATAATCTCAAAAATAGTTCATGAATGCGCATATTTACTTCACAAACATAATGCACACTTTCTCAAGATTAAATTCTCATAATACGATGTGCATGGCAGCGTAAATGTCATTGCATACACACCCTCGAGATAAGCATAAGATAAGTTAAAGGATTCGTGCTCGAGATATCGAGATAACGAAGAATAAAAATTGATTGGCATTAAAACCTCCTCGAGATAAGTTAGAAGCTCGCGATATCGATGCTCGTAATAATGAAGTTTTTCTGTATTTATTTGAACCGAATAATGACAAAGCCTATATTCTACGAGGAAATTATTGTAAGTTATATGTTTGAATTTCATGGAACAATTAAAATAACCGTTCGGTCATATTTAGTTTTTTGTCTGTTCGTCTTTTTTTTATCTTCAAAGAAACCACAATGCTAGTCGTAGTCACGAATTACAATAAAGCAGGGTTCATGTCTGTGTGTACAAATTCACAACTCGACAAAGATGCTAAATGCCTCTTACATTACGTTGGTTTTATAACTTCCTGTAGGCTTTATTTGTTTTTATTTTTCATTAAAACATAAGTTCGTTGAATACCGTTACAAAAACTAGAAAGTCGCTGAATTGAGCAGGTAGACGAGACAATGATGAAATGTAATTTTTACGTTTTCATTCTAGTCCACTGATTTATTCTTTGAACAAATATTAGGTACAATTCACGGCACACAATGAGGAAATGAATTCATATCAAAGGTCAAAATTAATGTAAAATGTTTGTCAAGAACGTGTGTACAACTTTATTTCCACAGCCTAAGAATACAATTATTAACATTTTCATTTTACAAATTTTACGGACAGTTTCGCCGAAGAAACTAAGACTGGATTATTAAGAACTAGTTTGAAGCATTCATTGTTTTCATTCGATGGACAAATTGTTTTTATATGCAAACTATTTAAATTTGCTAGGTTTTTGTTTATTTGTAACACACGTTTATATTAATTTAATTATTTTCACCATACTACTTCTTCACCATGCTAAAAACAACCTAAAGATCTTGTCTAAATTAGTTCTATGGCTGAGAAACTGGAAAGGGGATTGATAGGACAACATTCGTAGCAGATTTGTTATGAATGTGATCACATTACACATATTACATCACATCACTGTTACGAATGTGGTCTTACAGTTGTTTGTCCTAAATGGAAAAGCTTGGACTAAGGTTTTGTCCAGGTTTGAACATCACTGAGAGTTTTGTCCATGTTTAAAAAAAATCACTGACTGTTTTTTTCCAGGTAGGAATAAAAGGGTTTGTCCGTTCTCAGTTTGGGTCACTGTTACAATATTTATACAACAATCACTGTTCAATGAAGGAAATCGGGCATGATTAATACGCAATCTGCTGTTTTTTACCACTTCATTCTATTAAGCGTCATGTAAACGCACCCATACCTATTAAAAGATTTAGGACACGACGTTAAAGCATACGGCAGTGTTGTAATGACTATCCTCCACGGATGATTCGATGATTATAAAGCATCTTTAAGATTGATTGTTAAAATCGTTAAATGATAACTTCTGTAAAGAGGCAAAACACCAAATAGTCATAAACAGGATGTGTTTGTTTTCGAGCTATTAAATGTTTTATGTCAGCGGGATCATTCCAAACTGGATACAAACCACTAGTGTTCGCATTCAATGACAATGTTTCAATACTGGATACATTTTCCCACTTGAACTGCTGAATATCATGTGTACGTCTGTGTACATTGTTTTGTTTATACTCCGGGAGAGAGTCCAAATACCGTCTTTCAGTGTAACTTGAAAATTTTTACTTCAGCAATGCACATAGCAAAATAATGCTCCTGAATGATCTGAATGTATGTTTTCTAAACACACCTTTTTAAAAGGCATATCCTAACGCAATGAAAATGTTCAGCCATAAATAGAACCAACATGTGTACAACATTTCTTACAGTTAATTTTCATATACTCACTGGTCATATTCAGTGTTACTCCTAGGCTAGAGTTTTCAATCTGGCGCAATTCAAGTAAATGCGAGAGATTATTTTAGACTTTATGATCAAGTGTCAAGGGGTACTTTAACATTATAGAAAGTAAAAATAAACTCATTGAAACACTAAACTAAAGGACAATTTGTATAAAAACATTCAGAAGCTGTTTGGTCATCTTGTTTTAACGCAACCGTTGTTAATATAGCAAGGGTCAATTCCCAAACGGGGTATTCATAAATAAGTCCAGCACATTTTAAGTATATGCGTAATCCTAGAAATGCCATGCTTGTTAAGGAATTCCAAAATGCCCGACAATTCTAGAATTGCACCATGTTGTAATGATTATACAAGCAATTAGAAACCATGTATATGAATGAGCCCGTTTTGGAGTAGTTTGCGTTTGGAATGGCGTATTCATTAGCCGGTAGGTTCATTTATTTTTCGTTTTTAATTATCTCAAAGTCGTAATGAATACTTAGTATTACTTATAATGTAGTCAGTTGCATTCATTACACCAAATTACTCACAACAAATTACGTTTTTATTTTCAGCAGATCTGTAACTTCGCTAACATATAAACTTTATTTACACAAGCAACATTACCTTTATTAATCATAACATACATTAAAACTAATAACTTTAAGTTATCGTTAGTTTTTCATAAATATATGATAGATGGTCTTCGCATGTACGTTGAAGCATGCACATATTTATTGAAATATTGCTCCACTCAGAATGTTTGATTTTAAACTAAAACACCTGTAAAGCCCTTTGACTATCACACCTGATGACACAGTAAACTTGTTATGATGTAGATTTGGTAGTCTTCTTTTTGTAACGATGCCTGCTATTTCTCTGCAAAGTGAAATTGTTCTTAGATAGTTCTTTATTTATTATAATCAGTTGTTCACGACTAAATGTCATGATATCCGACTCTTTGACGTCGACCATAATCCAGGTATAAAGCGGTTTTAGTTCAAATTTCACTAATTGATACTTCAAAGTGTTCAATCCATCTACAGTGCGTCTAGCTCTCATTGTCTTGAACAAATCCATTCTGAAATTAGAAGTACTGTTAATTAAAATCACGAAGACAGACATTGCAATGTAATGGATTAAATTGTGGCAGGGATTAAATTCAATAAATCATTAGGTAATAACTAGCAACATCAAAAACAATACATACACTACTGACTCATAAAGTTTATCTGGTGTGTGACAATGTCATAATGCGATAAACAAAATAAGAATTGTTTTGTATAGCGATCCCCTGAAAGTTTGCATTGATTTGAGAAATAATTCAATTTACTTTAGCGATGATAAAGGGAACACCACGGTTGTGCAAGAACGTACAATGTCCTGACTTAGTCATACTATGATACTCTCTCGATGACATATTAGATCACAAAAAATAGTTCACGGATCATGTCTTAATTCATAAACCGAAACCAAGTTATAAATCAATAATAACGTTTAACTCAGAAAATTATAAGGTTATATAGGTATTAATAGACAGTAATCCCACGTGGTATTTGTTCCTAAAGTCCCCAAAGAAAATAAAAGCGGAGTTCAAAGATACATTTGAAGCTGAAGCAGAGAAAAAAGAGACGATGAAGACCCTGACAGAGAATTACAAATTAAAGATAATATGAGTCGTGTTTAGGACGCAGCTTCCAATATGTTCAGAGTGATTTTCGGGTATACAAATCCTCCATGTTGTTGGTGCTTATGCCGTTTACAAGCAGTATTTCAGTAGTGTTAGGTGTTCAGTTGTCCTTATCAATTAAATACATTGTACAAACATTTTTGTACCCGCTCAGAAAGCAAAGACAAAGTCTTCACTTCACATGAGGAAATATATTTGTTCTGCTTTCCAGTATAAACCTGTGGTTTTAATAAACGAATAAATGCTGAAACAATGAATCTTTTTTATCTGCCGTCCACAAAAATAGAAACCAAAAATCTAACGAATGCGCTTTTTTAATCATTTTTTTTGCATTGTATTATAGCAACACACATTTTTAAAGTGAATTGTAAACTTAAATTTCCATAAACATATTCAGAATTATGAAAAAATTCTCGGTTACAATTTTCATTACTTTATACAATAGTATTCCCACACATTGAGAATTTACACATTGTCAAACAATTTACTTACTTGTATTAAGAAAACTTTGTTGAATTAATACATGTCAGCTCGATATAAATTACATCCATATCTACTGACTCCGTTGCATTTGTCTTTTTCATATTGAGTTAAATGTGATAATGACATCATTAGCCCATTTATGTATACACTGACGAGTTCTATTCCATATGGAATCAATGTTATTACATAAACAACGTTCGGTAAGTACGAATGTTTTATGTCTTATGTAAATTTGTAAATTGTTACTTGAGTACATCGTCCAACATTAATAAAAGGATTGTATAATTTCGTGATTTGCGTTATATCATAAACCCAGAAAACGTGGACCACAAATGGTGCACATAAAATGGAGGTTCTCCGTGCGGCCCGTTTTTTACAACATAAATTTTATCTCCCTTTATCAATTGGAGCACCACCATATTGCTATCAGGTCCAAGCACATTTCCATTAGAGTACAACCACATAATTCCGTGGTTGTTTTTGTTGAGTCTCATCTCCAGAGCCCGATCAGGACCAAGTATGTGAACAAAAAATACATACGTTCCGTCAACTGGAGCGGTAAATATCCCTGTTCTGTTCGAATATGCACTTCCTTCATTTGTTACAACATCACTGAATCTCAATGTGGTATCTGGTTTCAGGTTCCTGATGCTTATGCTTACACGCGCAGAAAATGATATTTTAGTCTTGTTGAAAAGGTGGGGTAAATTCGTCGGGACCACTGATTTTTTCTGGTATTCTTCAAGTTTCTTATTGAAATCATTAGAGTTGTCAGTAATCAGATCTTTAACACTAGCGATTTTCTGATTCAGATTTTCTTGTGTCTTACGTATTTCTTTGGTCACAGCTAAAAGGTTATCGAACTTAGCGTTGGTTTTTTCTTCCACGTTGCCAATCTCAATCTTATTCTCTTGCACTTGCTTCAGGATTGATAATTCGTTTAGAGCGTGAGGAGACTTTGCCGGTAAGTTTGGTTTGCCTTCCATTTTCATTCCTTCTGAACATGACTCTTGAAGTTGTTTTACGGTCTTTTCTAACTGTTCATACTTAACTTCTAATTTAATTCGTTGCATTTTCTCCGCTTTGAAGGCTTTAAACATCGCTTGATAGACGTGGTCATTATCTCCTTTATTTGTTTCAGCAGTGTGTGTATCTTCCTCTCTGATTAAATTGTGTTCATTGTCCGATTTTGAAGTATTTGCGTTTTCTAGTTTCGAAAGACGATCATCAATGATTTCTGTATGTTGCAGCAACAAGCTCATTTCATAAACATAGGTATCAAACTTCCTTTCTAGTATACGGAGACGTTTTCCTGTTAAATCACTTTTCACAGGCAATATAAAAACAAGTGAACAAACCAGCTGTATAAAACACACAGTGGCTTTAGTATCCATGACTCTATACTTAAAATAAATATTTTACAAACTTGTAAGAAGACTGATCAACAAAAACAGAAAATGAATGTATGAGATATGCTTTCCTCTTATCGTTCATGTTTAAAAAGCCAGTGATGTCGTAAAGTGGATGATGTTTTCAATGGTTCTGTTGTTTCCGTGTATTTACATATAGATCTTCATTGTTATTTTAGAACTAATCTATGTGTATTGGAGTTGAGAAATTCTCTGCAAAACCTAAGCTATTTAAGTTTTTCGCTGTTATCTATATCATGGTCCAAAATTATCCAAAATAGACATCATTTGAAAAAAAGACATCAAGTATGCATGTTTAAGATGAGTTATTTTTATCAGATATTGAGTAGATACATCATATTGTTTCCAAAAATAAGTTTTCTGGTACAAAGTTTTCGCAAATATAAAAATTCGTTTACGCGAAAGATTTTGAAAAATATTCTTTTTTTCGTGCAGTAATAACTGTATTATGGGTTTTTTAAGTACAGTAGATTGCATCTTTGTTTCATGAATTGAAACGAATATACGAAATTCGGAATAGTTTTACTTAATTAGCAAACAAATTTCAGCAATTGAAACATAAACTTACCGTGAGAATTAGGCGTGCTTACAATAAAAGGATGTCTCGAAAATATCTACTTATCAGTTCATGATAAATGGAATCTAGGAAATTTATCAATACATCAGTTTCAATGCCAAGAGTTGGTTTCATTATCACAAAATGAGAATATTTACAACAGATAAGACAAATTCTTTAGTAGTTCTTTTCCAACAGAGCTACATAATTTTAAACCTAACATTTGTTTATAACATTTCTTGATCATTTTATCACCAAGCAGGAAGTAGATATCGAGAATTCAAATAAATATGTTAATTGTATAATTGTTAAAAATCCAAACACATCGTACCAAAATCTTGTAATCTTTTCTCAGTCATCATAATTATGATAAATATGGCATCTAGATCTCAACCAAAGATATGATTATCATGTATTCGTGTAGTGCCTTGAATATGAAATTTGCTACAGCTAATAAAGAGTGATACTAAAGCTTATAAAAGAGTGATGCAAAGCTTATACAGATTGATACTAAGCTTATAAAGAATAATACTAAAGCTTGTAAAGAAAGATACAAAGGCTTATAAAGAATGATACAAAAGCTAATAAAGAATTATGCTAAAGCTTATACAGAATGATACTAAAGCTAATAAAGAATGATACTAAAGCTTGGCTTGTAAAGAATGATACCAAAGCTTGTAAAGAATTATGCTAAAGCTTATAACGAATGATACGCAAAATTTACTTTTGAGGGTTTGGTTTTTCGTCAGCATGGGGAAGCATATGATATCGTCCCTCATCCTCTGGCAACCTATGTATCAACAGATCTGAGAGCTTTAACCTGAAAAATGTATTAATTGGACTTATCAGCTACCACTTTCTATATATCAGACATTTAGACGTTATCAACAGTGTCAGTAACCGCTCACTTTGGTATAATACATTCGCTAACAACGTCATCATGTGTATGCATGTAAGCGTTTTGTAATTAGACCACAAACAATCTACAATACTAGTATCCGTTCAGTAATGAGACTATAATGATAGTAACGACATTAACTCAAACAATATATACATGAACTACGGGACCCCTACATATTACATACTGGTAAATTTTCCAACGATCATTCTCTCTGTGTTTTCAAAGTGTATAATTATATACATCCTAAATCAAAGGGTTCGACTTATGATTTTTTAAGCTGAAAACTTCTTTCGTTTGATAGTAATTAAAACAAAATTATACTGATAAAGAATATAAATATTGTGTTGTATTTACTTTACAACATATTTAGATCTTCGGATATGTTGAACAATATCTGTAGCGATATCTACAGTAAAAATGTGAAATACAGTAAAACCTGTGCACAAAGGCCACTCTTGGGAAAGACAAATGTGGCCTATATTGACAGATGGCCTTCATTTGGAAGTCAGTTTTCTCTAAATAATCTGTGATGGGTGGTTTTCAAAGAATGGCCTTTATTCACAGGGTGGTTTTTATTCAGAGGTGGCCATAAACACAGGCTTGACTGTAATTAGGTTTGAATTTTGTGGTACTGTATTGCACATTAATGAATTGTGTTACAATAAAGTAAATCAATATGCTATCACGTCTGATGTCAATCTGTTATTGAGGTAATTGAGTCGCTTTGTGTGTTATACATAATATGTTATAAGGATTGTCTGTGTAAATAACTGATCAGGATCATAATGACTTCTTACAAATAGAAGACTGAATGAATCATACACATATTCTCAACGAAACATCTACCCCCACAGGTTTTTTGTGGAATATTTTCAAAATAAATGGTAGAGTGATAAATTTACACACATACATGTACAATGTATTAGAATTTATATTTAGACATCCATCTAATATCTTTTTGTAATGAAATTTCATAAGTCATTCGTAATTTACCGACCTTTTATGGGGGGATATGGTACGTTACCTCAGTAAATCGTGTTTCTTTATAAATGTTGCCAATGCATGAGTTATTTGAACATATTTCGTCGGTTTATTTCTACAAACCCGTATGTCATTTGTTCCCATTTTGAGGAAATCGCATTTGAAGTTTTGAACTGCTATAACTTAAGCGAGTTACGGGTTTGTGGAATTAGGATAAACCCTAGTAAGAATAGATCTACAAACTGGTAAGTATGATCATTGTACAGAGCTCATTGAGACGATCAAAACAAATGACACCAAATTTCAATATCGCCAAAAATTGAGTTACGGGGTTGCAGAAATAAGCGAACGATTAGACATGGCGCGTTAGAAGTTTCAACTAGTATAAAATTTCACACTGCCACTCCAAACAAGAGTCATGGATGAGTCTATTTCAGTTATGTATTTATACATTAACATTTGATATCTGGACACAAAATAATCAAGATCGATAATACAAAGTAATCAACCTGTCATGAAAATCATCATCTTCCCCTCCCCATCCAAAATATTGGTTCGAATGTCCATTTATACGTAGGAAATGTTCTCTCTTCAGAGCATAAATACCTCC
The DNA here is from genome assembly GCA_008271625.1 of Lutraria rhynchaena. Classification (NCBI taxonomy): domain Eukaryota; kingdom Metazoa; phylum Mollusca; class Bivalvia; order Venerida; family Mactridae; genus Lutraria; species Lutraria rhynchaena. The sequence goes on along the minus strand of VIBL01000242.1, from coordinate 36,806 downwards.
GAAAAATGACAAGTATGGCAAGCTGAAACATGCATTATTGAAATATACAAATAAATTAATAGTTTATATAGTAAATCATGAGCATGAGCGCTCGTGCATATAGGCCGCCATATGCCCTAACAAACTCAGTCCGTTTAAAGTTCTTGGATTTGATGCGCATGTAGTATAACATTTATGTTATTAAGATGACATACTTGTTATAAAAACTAACTGAATTCTTTGTTTTCAGAGTCTAAAAATAAAAAAAAAACTTACTCGGACAAACTACAATGGACGGTATATACATCTCATTTAAATTTATAAAATAATTGGCAAACATCTGGAGTCGCATATTTTCACGTTGTTAGTTAATGCGGTCCAAACGTATGTATCAATAACGCTGTGAGTTTATTCACTGTTCTGTATTAAATCTTTTAAAACATTGTGCGCTATAATGTCCTAAATAGATCTAAAAGCGGTCGGAATAAGGGGGGGGGTAAGCCATGTTAATGCAATAAGATAATATCATATATCTCTACGTTCTACTAGTACAGTCACTGAGTTCTGTTAATGACAAGTGATAGTACATTGGTATACGGAGACATCATTAGATATTACATGAATCAGATATTCATAGTACAGTGGTATACGGAGACATCATTAGATATTACATGAATCAGATATTTATAGTACAGTGGTATACGGAGACATCATTAGATATTACATGAATCAGATATTTATAGTAAAGTGATATACGGAGACATCATTAGATATTACATGAATCAGATATTAACAGTTGTTGGCTTTGGTCTCCAGCATAGACGAATTGTTCCTTTCATTTCAACTCATCGGCCATTTATTCAATTAACACAGCAGTATAAGTATCATAAACAAAGTTACCCAAGTATAAGGGATGTCACTCCATATTAGGAGAAAAGCATAATCTTGGTGTTTCTGTAGGATATTTAGCCTAAGTCTACGGGTGCTTTGGAGCGTGGGACCGTCAGTAATAGTGACATAAACTTGACTTACGTGTAATTCTTTGTATCTATTGCTACAGCCATGTGTAATGGACTGCGTTCACAACTGTATGGTGTGATAATACTCTCTGGTAATAAGTCAACATCGTGAAATATGAAACAATCTTGATTTCTTCTTTTCAATGTTTCGATAAACCCAATGTTCAGCAATAGAGCTCTGTTAAAGTTTACACCTGGTGTCTGGAAAACGAAGTCAAGATGTTTTCATTGGGGTTCAACGTCGCACCAACAGCCAGGATCATTTGACTATTTGCCAGCTAGCCTTTTAACGATAAAGAACTCTTCTCTGGGTTCTACCCAGATGTAAGCCTGGGGTCTTCCTCCACCATTAAAGTTGGAAAGTCACCAAATGACCCTGGCTGCTGGTGCGACGTTAAACTCCAATAAGAAAGATAAAGAGGACCCAAAGCGTATATCTAGGTAGAACCGTCGATCTTCCACAAGCTAGCTGCACAGCTTTCTTACGTGTGAAAATTGTCTTTGTTGGGACTCTGACTTACAGCGGTGGGATGCTGGTGATTACTGACCCGTGAACATAATCACTCGACCAAGGAGTCCCCTGGCGTAATGTTTAGCATGATATTAGGGGAGAGACTCCTGTTTTATACATATAATCAATTCGTCTGTGAAAAACGATGTAGAATATTTCCTACATATGTGAATTTTGAAATTTTACAATGTTCGTAGTTTAACCTTACACCGCATTTTTACAATTTTTATGCATGATTTATACGTAGGTTCCATTTTTAAAGCAATGCGTTTTTGAAAAATGTAATTTACTTGATTCTATTTCACAAATGAATACTTCGCCTGGTACGAATCTCATCGGCTATGTAAGAATTTCTTAATGCAGTAATACACTGTTTTATTCTAATAATAAATCCTACAATTCTAGCACGCATTATCATAACTATCTTACCATTTCTACTATGACAATCTGGTACGCAAGTCGTTTGCATTGTAAATATTTATGCATATATCGGATAAATGTTTTCAGTTGCTGCTCTCTGTTTCTATAAGGAACGACGATAACGATATCATCCTTTGCAATATTCTCTCTTGGCTTATACCGTCCCCCAAGACTTAAGTTAAAGGCGAATTCTTTCTCTAACAGTTCCCATGTCGTGTTGGGATCAATTGTCCAGTCTTTTTCTGAAATAAGTATGCTGTAAAATGAGTAGTTAAAAATCTCGATAACATAGTACAATTCAGTAGAACCTTTCTAATCCGAACTTGTTCAGACCGGCAAAAATGTTCGGATTAGAGAGGTTTACGGAATAGAAAGGTTCCGGATTCCAAACGCTCTTAGCTTTAAATACATAATCAAAAATCGGGACCAACTGACGTGTTCAGTTTGGAGAGGATTCAAGATTGGAAAGGTTCGGATTAGAGAGGTTCGACTGTACAGTGAAAACCAAACTAATGATATGTTTCCTGAGCAGTTAACATACGTTTAAGATTGCAAACTTTGATACCTGAATGTAATGTATCTCAAATTAGGTAAAATACGTCTATAAATTATTTGTCTAAATAAATATTGTTTCAACACTCGACAAAGTACCAGACATATAATATAAACTCATTGTATGAGCGATAATCTATTCGACAATCGCAATAAACACGGCAGGAATCTGGCTGGTCCTATTTACCGGTTTGCCGATATATCGCGGTACAGTTTTCAAGCACAAGGTAGAATATATTTCATAGGTCTGTATTGTAAGTCTGCAATACGGTCAAACGCCTGTTAGCATCAAAGCAAACGAGATATAGAAGCACCAATTTAATAAACTCGCACTAATTCATTACGCTGTGATAACTTCAGCGTGGAAATGATAAATACATCAATAGACAGTGTTTTTATCAATGTTTACATGAATATGGTCCCAAAAATGTTGTTTAATTTTCATGCGATATTTCGCAGCCTTTAAGTTCTAAAACGCATATGACTATGGCCATTTCGTTTGTAAAACATCGCATCGCTATACTCAAATAGCACATCACCCAACTCGTATCGCGATACGTATCGTATTACAGTTTCCATAGAGATATACAGACTCAGTATATATAGTAATAATCACTGACTGGCAGTGCATTGTTAACGCCTTCCTATTAAATAAAATAATACAGATTTTAAATGAATAATGCTCACTTGAAAAGTCGAGATCACATGTCTGTTGATAAGATAACAACCTGCCGAATATAATCCTAGACAAACTGACGTTGATTAACTCATAGGATCCAAACACAATATAAACATACAGGAGAGCATGCAGGATGAATATCATCACTACACATGCAAACTTGCATCTTCTTCCATTTCGCGGACAGATGAATCGTCGCATTCTTCTATAATTGAAACATGCAGACATTTTTATGACGGAAAGTCTTGTAAAAGTAAAATCCTCGTCAACTAAAGTCTTGCACGATAAAGAAAACCTGATAACCTTGACATTTTTAGATGTGCGAGCAAACAAGATACCAACGATACAATGAACACATTAAACATTTTGTAACATTCATATTTACTTACAGCTATAATTACGCGAATAAATAGTGCATTATTTTTTTTATTACCGAAATAGCTAAATATTGTAGTGTACACCGAGCATATTGTGTTTTAATAGTCCTTCTACATGAAGGTTATTTATGTAAACGTGCCTATACGCTTAAACGCAAAAGAAACTGTGCACATTCTGTATTCAGATTTTATCAGAATCCGGTGATACAATGTTATCCTGTTGCTATCATTTTTAAGGATAAACATTTATCTCTTCAACTAGCATGTTTTTGTTATGATCGTATTTCATTTCGTGTGTATAACGCATTTACGTTTAGTAGGGATCAAAATAAAAGATACACAAATTGCCGATGGAACTTTTTCTTATGTTCATCTACTGTAGTTCGACCAAAAATGGTGAAAATTAAGCACTAATGTGCCCGCCATTCAGTCTAAGAGCTACATGCCGCCTCGTAGAATTAACGTAACGTTGTTTTACGTTTGCTGGAAGATGGTTCCTTTTCAACTGCAAGGCGTTTTGCCGGTCTTGTAAATTGTTCACGAGATGCAATGATTTCATCCTATAACCAAAAGCATTCCAAATGTGTTATATGGGTCTTAGGTCTAGTGATAGAACATGCCAGGCTAAGATGTTCATTCCGTTAACGCTCAGGGATTGCTGAGTTGGCCTTGCAGGGGACGGCTTATGATTTCGGAATTGGATAATATGGCCCTGTGCATTAAGATTACCCTGCGCAAAGCCTAGATCCGTCTGTCATTTCACCATAATCTGATCCAACACCAAGACGCTGCCACTACCGAATCTATTCCCCTGAAAGATACAGGCTTTAGCAAATCGCTCACCTCTGTTAACTCGTAATCTGTCGTCATTGTAGCTGAAATTAAACCGAGAGTCGTCAATGAATGCGATTGGGTTCATTCAGCCCATCTTTGTCGATACTGGAAGATGTGCCAAGTTCGGAATGGCAGGTCCAGTATAGGGACGTCTAGGTTGAATCGGTCTAACGCTTGGACGTAGACGTTTCAGAACCGTCATATTGCCTCTCAGTAGCAGTGGCTGTTTGGGGTCGACGTCGCATGTGCGTTAACTCAATGTGACGGTCAAATCTGACGCCAGTCCCACGTGGTCTACCGGGACCGAGGACAGTACCAGATTGCACAAATCTATCTATTAGTAGTACAATAGTGTTTCTATGGCAATTAACTGCAACTGTTACGTCGGAATCGCCTCTTCCCAGCATCATCAAAGCGTCAAATCGCGGACGTTTCGAAAGAAGCGGCATGTTTGCTGCTTGAAGATTTCGAAATCTGATAAGAAAACATTTGTGCCTTTTATACGTGCTGCATGTGGAAGTCGTAGCCATAGCTTAGCAATAGTTTGACCGAAATTTGTTGTGTTAACAAACCGTAACGACTAAAATTTTACAACTGTCCACTTTTTCGAATAAAAGTAATCACAAAAAGAAAAGTGCACAGCAGATATTAATTATCCTTGGACTTACGTTGACCAGTTGATTCGGAATAAATCATTTATTATTTACAACAAATTGGTTGGAACAAATTTTCAATGAGAATACTAGCAGATAGATTTTGTAGTCGATTATACGAAAAAAGCCCCCGTCGACTGAAGATGTGATGTTAAATCTGTGAGCACACAGGCTGTACTGATATTATTCCAGTGTCCACGGCTTTTATATCACAAAATGCTCTCTAAACCAGAACGTGGTTTCATTGGTTCTTACCTTCATTAAGTTTTTGCTGACGGGTTTTCCAAGACTCATACATAAAACATTTCCTACATCGGATCATTCAGCATTTAAGTGATCTTGAAAATATTTAACAATAAATTTACCTTTTTTGTTCTTAAAATAATGCTTTGATCGTATTCAGGTTTTCGCTTTTTCGATAGCCATGTAAATGGCAATTCTAAATGAAGGGGAAAAATATAAGATAGGATTCGCTAAACTCCGCACAGTCAGCGTCACAATGTTAAAGGTATATGTAAGGCAACACTTATCTTTCCAACATCCCGTTATGTTTTGTAACTCTCTATTAATATCGTGTGGTCTAAAAGTTTTTGCATGAAGCTTAACGTGATCCAACTCTTCCTGACACATAGTGTTCACTTCAACAGTCTGTTGTTTTTTTATTTTTTTTTTATTTCATTCTAGTCTTTGTTCACCATTATAACTGAAAGGAAAAACTTCATTGTTTTAATACATCAGAATGTTCACAACCGTATGTCCAGTAAAATATCAAAGAAACTTACACCTAATGTAATCCAGATCTTGGAACTGCTGTCTTCGTCTACAACAGACGTCTTCAAAACCAGACGGTTGATCCTCATCTTCTTACGAAAGGCGTGCGGCCATAAAGCGTTATCTCATGTATAAATTCATGCCGTCTTTCGTCCGTATGTAGAAACAGGGCGTGAATTTAACGACATTGCAATTAACAAAAAAAAACTTCATTTAACATGTATTCATATTAGACGTACGCAGAAGCAATGTTGGGAATAGTTTTAAACGATACATGTATATGTATCTCAGTCGACTACCGATAACCTTTGGTCATAACGAATTACTTGAATTTATGTCGGCCAATGTTGCTCTTATCAGCAAGTGTGTTATAAGCAAGCGTGTACATATACGTCAGTCACATGTCTTACAGATTAATATGCACCATTTTATATTAAAAAGACATTACTTCATTTGACACCATAATAATCATAAATAATATTCATGACTTACCAAAATTGCCAGCCACAGATTCTCTTATCGCAACTAAGGAAGGTCTTTTATTTATTTATTCGCATCCATTTGGACATTGAAACTTAAAAATTATTTGGGATTTTCCCCTCGGTTTTAAAACAGTGTTACAATTATATATCATCAGTAATTTAAGCTGAAAGATTTTCTAATCACTCTAACTTTTCTAATTAGCGAAGTAGGACAAATGGCTTTAGATACAACGTCTATAGCCAAATCTTCATAAAGACTATGTTGCGACCGTGGTCCAGTAGTTAGTGCGCTGGACTTGTAACCCGGAAATCCGACTTCAAACTTCGGTCGCGCCAGGTCAAACCCTTCTATGAAATTTTTTTACTCCATATGCGGAGAAGTTGCGGGCTGGTTGGTACAGTCCAGGAAAACTGGTTTGGTGAACCAGTCGCCGTATATAACTGGAAAATTTTTGAAAATTGGCGTTAAACCCAAGTGACAATGTCACGTAAAAACAAACAAACAAACAAACAAATCACAGTGACTATGTGCCGCGTCCAGCTTTTGACCTCAAATACGTGAATAAGTTCGCATTTAACGCATTTAACGTCTCATTTCAACTGTTTTTTCAACCTAACCTTAAATGAAATTGAACTTTGGTGATATCTATTCGAATCCTATTGGAATTATTTGAGGATAACACAGTTTACAGTTCGTCCTATGATAGGAATATTTTAAATATATTTTACCTATCCCGCACATATTAACTCTACGCGTATAATTTACAAATTACCTCAACTGATAAAATACCAAATATTTTGGTCGTCAGCGCCTCAGATATGCTACTCGCAGGATCGAGATACATATACCATATTCATTCGATCACTAGAGTTTAACGTTGCACAAACAGACACGGTCATTTGACGACTTTCCAGCTTTAATACTGAATGGAGACCCAAAACTTACACCTGAGTAGAAACACTGACCTTCCGTAGGCTAGCTGGGCGCTTCATCATATGTGAAATTTTGTCACGGGTTGGATTCGAAATCGCAATGCTGAGAGGCTAGTGATTACAAGTCAGAGATCATAAGCACTCGACCACGGAGGTCCCTGACATAATGTTTAGTATGATATTAGGGAGGAGAGAATTTACTATCGTTTTAAAGAAAATTTAAGTCTTCTCTTAACTTCCACAAATAACACTAATCAACGGAACAAAAAAATACTAGTAATAATTTTATGATACCTGAGCAACCGTCTTCAGTGAAACAAACTGTACAATTAAACCTGTTAAACAATGTTCGCTGAAGTGGAAAGTAGAATACGATCTTTAAGCTCAGTTGGGCCTTTCCCAGAGGATTGTCCATCAATTGATGTTAGATAGGACATTGTTTTATATGATAGTCTACATTAACATGTGGTCGATGTCTCTGGTTTGACTGTATAGTGAGACATGTAGAGGATTTATTTCTATGTATTGTACCTCTTATGTATCTCTTTTGTAACACGACACAGTCGAACCCCTCTAATCTGAACCTTTCCAATCAAGAATTCTCCCTAAACCGAACATGTCTGTTGGTCGCGATTTTTATCATGTATCAAATGATAAAAAACTTTCGGAATCTGTAACCTTTGTATCCTGAAAACCTCTCTAATCCGAACATTTTTGTCTGTCCGAGCAAGTTCGGATTAGAAAGATTCTACTGTACTATGGATGTATCCCTTTAATAATGCGACACTATATACTTATGCGTCTCTTAAATAACATGATACTATGTAAGTATGTATCCCTTAAATAACAAGCTTTGTAGCAAAACGATGTCAATCACACACATATATATTTATTTACAAGTAATGTTGATACCTGTTCCTATACTCTATTATAACATAATCAGAATTATCTGAAGAGGTCAATGAATAGTATCAGACTGATACAAGTATTTAAGCGATTTAGTTCAACAAGACTGTGTAGAGCTTTAACAATGACAACTTCAGTAACTGAATGCATTTTCAACCTTCTAAATAATAACATCACCCTTATGTTTTGTTATCCACCTATTTAAACATTTAAATCTAAACAGGTGAATTTAAAGGTCGATAACACATAACAAAAGTCTGAATGGCGTAATATTATTATTCACTTTAATTTACATGCCAGTATGAAGCTCTCAAACCGTATGTATTGTTTGTCTTTTCAGATAGGTCAAACAAATATTCAATCGATTCTGATTGGCCAATCAAATATTCAATCGATTCTGATTGGCCAACCAAATATTCGATGGATTCTGATTGGTAAACAATACATTCAATTGATTTGTATTATTTCACTGATTTATTCCAGAATTGGGTTGTTTTTTTCTCTTTTTTTCAACGACACCAGTAGGTATAACACTGACGGAATTAACTTGATCCTATCAAAACAACACTAGTTAGTGAAAATCCAAATGATACCACAGAAAATGTCAATAAAGCTATATTCGGGAACGTCTGAAATATATAAAAAATATAGAAATATAAAAACGGTAAAACTTCGTTACTATGAGCATCGATATCACGAGCACATGAATTGTCTCGAGGAGTTTTTTAAAGTCCTGTCAATATTCGTTCTTAGTTGTGTATAATTTTCAACCAACAAAAATACCTCGTTATCACGAGTTCCACGTTTATTTCGAACATTTAGTCTGTTCCGATATTTCCTCGAGATAACGAGGTTTTACTGTAATTATATTGATGCGAGTTTCTCACATTTCTGAAGACATAAAATTATTACCTACAAACAATACATGACAGGATGTAATTTTTATGACATGCTCTAAAATTTATGTTTTTTAAATACAGGGTTAATGGTAGCATGTTCCATTAGATTATAGTGTTTCCCCTGAAATATTTTTATCGTGCGTTCGTGTCGCGGGCACATTTCTTTAAATCATAATACTAAAAATCGGCAACTCTTCAGTTGAGCATAATGACCACGAAGAGCATAAAACCACAAACATGTTGTTATCAATTATCTACATAATCTAAAAAAACACATACAAAGTTCTTGTACAAGGTGGTGTCCATTTAAACCACTATGTGTAGTATTACGGCTAATGACATAAACGGAAGAAAATGAACAAAGAGTCCAACAGGGTGCTGTGTTTAAAAGGATGCTGTAAGTAGTTTTAAGTAGTTATTCGATATCAAATACAAACAAAGATGTGCGTCACAGGTAATATTGATTTACATGCCTTTTTATATTTGTTGAAAACGGTACAAACAAGAATTGCGATATGGTTTAATTTGATATCTCGAGGAACAAAGGGTAAAAATACCGATTGCAAGCCGATAAGAAAAAAGATGAACTATTAATTTTATCAAATTATCTTTTATACCAAAATAAAGTTTATCACGTTACAACACGAGAGGTTACTGAACATTTATTTTCGTGTCGTCGATGTTTGAAATGCGTAATAAACACGCAACAATACGAACAAATCGTCCAAAATACTTTTACAGTGAAATCCCGATATTGAGACCACATTCGGGCCCCGAAATCGGTCGTAATAATGAGATGATCGTTTTAGTGTATTTATAAACTAAGTACCTACCCACAGGCCTCCATTTGAATCCGCTTCACTTTTAGTTACACCTTCAACAACAACAAAAAAATACATTGAGATTTCCAGGATTATATTTCTCGACATTTATTACTACACAGAGGTTTCCTGTAAGCTGAGAGATGAGTCTATGAAGGCTGACAGTCTTTGAGCAAATATTTGGAACTGAGTAATTATTAATATCACAGTAAAAAGGAATGAGAACGTCGGAAAAGATACACTGATTAGTCAGAATCACTTTGTATTCGAAGTTAATACATGACATACGTCGTGTGCGACAAAATTTGAAGTTTTAGTTTGTATATTCTGTGACAAAGAACACATTTACGATCTAGTTGTTTTTTTTATTAATCTGCATTACGTTCAGAACATTAAAAGGATTTGAAATTGCAATATGGGAGTAATAAGCAAATATAGCAAATTTTCCAAAGGTAAGTCTTGGTTTGTCATAAAACACAGGAAATGTATAGAGCATGCCTCGTCGTTAGAAGTTGAGCATCACGGTCAATTATATGTGTGTCATTGATTATGCTCCAAGATATTCCATAATGCATATGGACTAATGATTAAACAAGGTCATACTTGTACAATTTACCTTTATAAAACAACTTTGTTCGGACTTCCATAAATACAAAGAACATTACTGTGACCAGCAGGTGGCCAACCGTCACATAGACAGCACCTCGTATCTTTGCCCGTTCCTGGAAATAACCGAGGAGCACCGCAGCGACTGAAATATAGTTAGATGGCATCTATGTAGCAATATTGATAAACAATTAATTATTAAATGATGCTTGAATGGTTGCTCGTTAAAAATGAAAATGTACAATTAGTCGTGCTTTTATTGCGATTCGCGTTCGTCCGGCGTCAGCAAATTGCTTATTAACATTCCGTGAGTACCGATAATAGCCCGATCTTTCATAATCCTGGCCAGAAAGTGTTGATCGGTAAAATATCAAGGTCAAGTTTTATATTGTATCATCTGAGAAAGAAACATACGTCCGATAAAATTAAGCACTTCATTACATGTTAACCGTCGAGAAGTCATGCTTCAATAATTTTTTAAAAATCTTGTTCTGGAATTCCGTCCTAGTAAAATAAATTATAATTGCGTGAAATTAAAATAAATCGCGCTGATTATCTTTTGAGATCCTTATCGACAAATTTATTCGGTGTTCGGGTGGGCGACATAATGCCTCCATGACTGTCTTGTGATAAAGTGTTCTGTTATGAATAATTATAGGTATGAGTGTCACAGGCTCCTGTCGTAGAAGTCGGTGATCGGGTGAAAAAAAATATCTGAAATTTTAGCCCTGATACATATTAAGCGATACGAAAAACTGCTTCTTTTATCTATTATAATTACTTAAGAATAATTACCTGACAAAAAACGTTCGTAGCCGTAACATGTAGTTACGCGATATGGGCTTACATACATGAACTTTGTATTGTGTGTGTATATATACTTGGTTCTTGTATTGTGAACATTACAAGTTCGTTTATCAAAAACTTTCATTTGGATCGACAAGTATTTGGATATTAAAGAATAAATACTTTGCTTTTCAAATAAATACATGCATTTTCTATAGTCCTATAAAAACTCTGATGTCAGACAGAGGAGAAATTTAAACTAAAACAAACTATACCAGCCAGGGACTGTGTGAGTACGCCGACACTTAAATGTGCCATATTGAAAATCCATTTCCGTTTTTGTTCTTGGTGAGGTCGCAAGAATGACATGATAGGCTGTAAAATATAGGTTTAAAGTAGAACAAATATGCATATACAGTACCGATATATTAGATTATAGAATGGTACACGGTCAATTTTTCAATAGAACTAGCTAACATTTACTATAAATTACTTTATAAATTATTTATCATGCATTATGTTGTAAATTAACCATTGATGTGCGATTTTCATTAGCAGTGACTTCCTTCTATAAAACACCGTAAAAACAAGTCAGTCAAGCATATAATTCAGTGAACTAATTATAGATCGATATTGAGTATTTGTTTATGCAGCGATTTCGTGCAGCTACAGAAATCATAATAATTTCACTGGTAACCAAAAACCACCTGCAAAAGAATCATCTGGTGAAATGTGATTTAGATGAGCTTTCAAATAAAAAGGTTTGTTTGTTTGTTTGTTTTATGTGACTTATTGTGACTGGGGGTTGACGCCGTTTTTTAACACTTTTTAGTTATTAGGCGACCGGTTCACCAGTTTTCCTGGACTGTATATTAATCAGTACTAACTTACCCTTCCACAAGGAGCCAGCAACTTCTCCACATATGGAGGAAAATCGACATTTTTGTCAAATTTTCATAGAACGGTATGACCTGCCGCAACCAGGTTTTGAACCCGGATTTTGAGCGGAAAGTCGGAATATTATGAAGCCTTATTCGACACTACTTTCGACTTGTCTTGTACTTTCGCTCAGTTTCAGTCTGTTGTACTTGTTTAGAACACTCGGGATTTTTATTGTCATTATTGGTTCTTTGAACCGGTCAAAATACATTTTACGCATCGGAGCGTCTTATCCGCTTTATCCAGTTAATGTTGTTCTTATAGGTCAATGAGTACAGTATATGACCCCCGAAACCCCCTTCCAGACTGAGTTAGGTTTTCGGAGAATTGTGTTTTTTCAGAACTATTGATTATGGAAGCGAAAAATGGGACTCTAAAAATCGCCCGAATTTGAGAGAATTGCGGTTTTCAGGGAAACCGATTTTCAGGGGTTATAATCACTATATACGGTATGATAGTTTGTATAGTGCAGTAAAACCTCGTTATTGAGACCACCATCATGAACCTAAAAAATTGGTTGCAATAATGAGGTGGTCTCTGAGTTTAATTATTTGCGAGTTATTGAAAGGCAATCCGAAAATGCGTGGTCGTTACATCAAAGTGGTCATAATATTGAGGTTGTCGCAAAGTTAGGTTTTACTGTACTGTATGATAATGATACGCAAACATGACGGTAAATGTTAAGAATACTCACATTAATGAAACAAAGTACTGCCACAATGATCCCAAGTACCGGATGCCATTTTACGAGCACTTTCATCTTTGTTGGTGTGATCTGAATTCGTTAGAAGTAAAACTACATAGAGTGATGTTATAATTAACGATTTACTCACATATTGTAATTATATGTATATTAGTATACCATTTCTTGCTTTACGAATTTATCCAATTTTGCTAATACTTGTATTTATATAAAAAAATCCTATTTCAAAAGCTAGAAGCCTTCTAGCAATGGCGATTGCAACTGAAAGTTAATTTGCATGTATTAAAGTGTAGTTGAAAAAAGCCTCTCTGTGGGAGAATGTGTTAATTAAAGGAATATATTATAATCTTAGTATTCCGATGTAGTAATCATTGTTACATCAAGATCTTTTCTGATAACAGCATAAAGAATTTTGGTTATACAATATTCTACGATTATATATGGTTGGCCGTTATGTTAGGAATTTCCAACTGAAGTCATTAATTCAGGAATTAATTACAATTTATAGCAGGAATTAACAATATTTCACTGGGCTTTAGATTCAAACACTGAGTAATATATATGAAGCGAAAATAGCATTACTTATGTTTGATATTTTAATTTTTTATTTAAGAACAATTATTATGTATGGAAAATACCACTACTTACGTCTGATATTTTAATTTTCATTTAAAAACAATTACTATGTGTGGTATACCTGACTGTACCCCTTATTTTCCACAAAAATAGCAATAATCCCAACACAAACACATGTCACCACGGTCAGCATGACGCATCGATGTATCTAAAAAAAATACAAAGCAGTATGACAAGAATGATGCCACTCTTAAATAAAATTGAATAGAATTATCTTTAACTCATATGGTAAAGGACGTGTCGAGTGGTCTTGGTGTCTGGCTAGTAATTATAAGCCCCTCACTGCTGTGAGTTCTAGTCCCACTGGGTACCAAATTTCATTTGTGAGGAAGATGTACAGTTAGCTCACGGAAGGTCAGTGGTTTTACACAGGTATATGCCTGAGGTCCTCCTCCACGGTTAAAGATTGAAAGACACTAAATGACCCTGGCTGTTGGTGCGACGTTCAATCCCAGTAAAAAATAATATGAAGGGTTTAATAGATAATTATTAAGGGTTGAATATATTCATAAAGATGGAGCTCATGCGATCCTGCCAATGGATAAAGAGGTGCAATAGGTTAGAACACTAATTAAGGGACAGTTATTCACGATGTAAATTATGATTTACCTGAAACCACGCACGTTCACCGAGGATAATTTTTTTCGACATTAAGCGTTTGTTGTAGCGAGCTGTGAAAATACCAAGAGTAGAAAGCGGAAGCCATGCTATCACCATCATTATACCTAGATAAAATATTCTTAAGTTAATGTTAACAACATAAACAAAACATTACTTTAGAAAATAGACAAAAAAAACGGATTCATCGTAAACATGTATAATTAACTATACGAAATGTATGTTCAAATAGCTTTGAATCTGGGTAAATCACGTGTAGGACGAATTAATAATAAGTATTACAATAGGACCTCAATATAAAGTGACAGTTATAATAAGATATTCAGTACATTGAGGTTATCACAAAGTTAGGTTTCACTGTAGTTTTGTCAGTGCATACAGGTCAAGTTATCATAAGGGGACATTAGCGCCGGCTAAAATGTCAGCCCTCAAACAGATACTTGCATGAAGTCAAATAATTAACATGACAAAGTGCGTAAGTTTTAAAATAAAAATGCGAAATATACTCAAATATGTATAAAGGCAAAATTTAAATTCACATTGTAGATCCGAGATATAAAACTGGAGATCCTAGCTCAGATCCTTTCAGACCCAAATATAAGTTTAATTACGTGCAAGCGGGTATTTTGACTATGTCACTTGTACGCAGAGTACTATCATAAAAAATAATATCAAATTATCGTGTCAAATTATATTAAGAATATTGAAAATACGAAGATTTGAGTAGCGAGAACAAGACCAATCTCAAGTTTTAAAATCTCGGACCGTGCATACCGTGTAATTTGACGAGTGGACTGTTAAGTTTGTATTCATCCACAACACTATTTTCTAGAAAGTTCACCTCTGTATCACTCATCCATGGTATCATGTAATGTTTCCCCATCGTGTCTATACATTTTTATATTTAGTGAAAACAATATTACAGATTTAATCTAAATCGATCCATGGTATAACTGTTTGCATTAATTCGTTTTAAATGTGATCAGAAAACATTGGAAAAAATTATGTTAAATCATGAATTAATATAGAAGAGTCTGTACTTTTTCAGCTGAAGTCTACACCATCAAGGGAAAACATGACAAAATAGTTCGTATATTTCACGGATTGACATTGGCAATAAGTGTAATTGTAAAATATGATCTTTAATTATTTCATCACAGACATTACTGTATGATCAAGATTTTCTTACTTACAATAATTATCAACCTCTCCTATGGCCACCATTATGATGTACTTGTATTTCAGGTCAAACATAGTTGGGACGGTATCATAAGTTCGTGTGAAGTAACATGAAATTACATTGTGTGTATAGTTGGTATAGTAAGATCTTATTCCCGATGAGCCCTGTAGAAGTGTTCAAATATCATTCTAGTTCTTAAGAAGAATATGAAGAAGAAAAACAACGCAGCAACAACATCAGTTATAACCAAAAAGTAGAATTATACCAACGGCAGCAGTCATAAACAACAGTAGTAATCAATCAACAATAGCAGCAATCATTCACAACAATAAGGATCATCTACTTTACAGAAAAGTAAAGTGTACTGTTTTACGCCTTTCATGCAAAGTATGCTTCTTCAATTCCATAATTGATATAATATGATTCCATTACTGTCCTAATGAAGGATTCTTGACACACATGGTGAACATTGTAATTTGATTTTAAAGTTAAGGTCATTGTTTGAAATTAAAATGTGCAAAAAATACAACATAATAAGGAAAGGGGATATATGGATAAAATTGTGATAAACAAGAATAAAGTTAAACATCTATTGACGCTGGAATTGTGCAAATTTTAAGATTTTTAATCGATTCAAACTAGTATATTCATAATGATATCGACTATCCAAAGTTATATACTGTATTAGTACAATACGTACTATAATACAGTAAAACCTCGATATTGAAATCAACTTCGGGACCCAAAAAATTGATCGTAATTATGAGGTCTCATTATCGAGTTGAAATATTGGGGAATTAGTGAAAGCCGGTCGAAAAAAATAAGTGGTCGTGATATTGTGGTGGTCGTAATATTGAGGTGGTCGCTATTTGAGGTTTTACTGTATATATTTTCTTACCCACTGAATGTAGGATCGTAATCCTTTATTTTGAAAAGGCATGAACGAGTAATAATTGTAGCACACAATGCCACTGTCGTCACCCTGGAAACAAGAAAAGCCATGTATATATATTACATTGTCAAAATAATTTATTGTATCATACATGACATGCCGCATTTAGCTTACATTGATAAAATTTTATTGCTTCATGACATTCATGGCTATGTTTGTATCACATGTTAATTTCTATTAATTCGTCTGAAGTCGATTTTGCAGGGATGATTTTATTATTAAAGTTTTACCATATATGAACCGAACCACTAAAAAGTACCATTGTTAATGGACAGTGTACTAATAATGGATTTGATGATCCAATTCGATAAAATAAAGGCATTACATTCTTACCATACGTCGATCTTTTGAAAACCCAATCGCTACATAAGAATTATAAGGGTCTTTAGACTCAGCTTGGACTGTGAACATGACCCCGACTGGAGTATGCAGCCACGTGACCAGATATTTGCAACCATGTGGACAGCGTGGAAAACATCCTTTAGTGCTTCCACATCCTGAATCCCAGGCGATAGACGATACCAGATGTAACTATAATAACAAGTACAATAAAATAATTGTTGCTGCCATCGTCGTCGATGTTGTTGATGGTATTATTGCTGTTGTTGGTGGTGGTGATATTGATGTCAGTAGTGCTTGTGGTATTGTTGTTGGTAGTGGTAATGTTGTTGCTGTTGATAGTAGTGTAGTTATTGATGTTATTGGCGGTGGTGTCATTGTTTTTCGTAGTATATTTGTTTCTGCTGTTGTTGGTGTTATTATTGTTGTTGTTGGTGGTGGTGGTGGTAGTGGTGGTGGTAGTGGTGGTGGTATTGTTGTTGTTGGTTTTATTAATGTTGTTGGCAGTGGTGGTGTTGTCGCCTTTATAATCGCTGCTGTTGTTATTGTAGTTTTTGCTGTATGTATTTAGTGAAAAATATTACTTTAAATGTAATTATGATTCACCATGCATGATATGATCCTAAACACATAAGCAAGTATGTAAGGCGATATAGCATAATAAATATAATTATACCGTGACTCAAGGTCTCTTACTAGTTATTACTAGTCCCGCAGCGCTGAAAGTACGAATCTCACCCAGGACCAGAAAGACTAATTTTACACGTGAGGAAGCTGTCCGGCTGGCTGACGGTAGGTCGGTGATTCTATCTGAAGGGCTCTCTCCATCGTTAAAGCTGGAAAAGTCGCTAGATGACCTCGGTTGTTTGTGCGAGGTTATACCCCAGAAAACAAAAAAACATACCGAGTCATAATGTAACTAAATTATAGTACGCATTTTGTACATGCATAATGCAGAAACGTTCATGTATGAACGACGCTAATTTAAACGCATTAGAATGGCATTATACCACATACTGTTCTACATGTCAAGTTTTTGGTGTAATTTTAAATACTCATTTATTGATCAAAACAAAATGCGTACTAAATATTTGTTTTTTTAACTATACTGGAATTTTTCGGTGTAGTCCAACAACCGATTGGGAACTAAATATAGTTTAATTAGTTCGTATTTTTTGCATGAGATGATACCATTTGATTGTTATTATTCATTTATTATGTACAACTTCGAGCGTACTGTACAGAAACATTTAGACGTCTATATGTCGTCAGAAAACAAAGGAACGACAAAACATGTCAACTTTGGACTGTATTTTTGTATTATGACAAAGCGAAATTCCTTCTATACCTATGATTTATAGTTGTGCTATTCATAAAGAACTGGCTAAACGTCTCTTATGTTTGTCATAAAGTAGTTTTGCATTTTATCAAGTTTGATATTGCCCTTGATGTTTTGTCTTTTAAGAACTTCATTATTCTGAATGGCTCATAATCCAAAGAGCGATATTTATACTTTCAAATTTAAGACTTTCGTACAGCAAATCTGGATTCGAGATTCATTAAAGATTCTTATCTGTTTTCTGAACAATACATTTTCCTTCAAATACACTTAATAAACAAAACAAGGAGCAGTCGTAGACTACTAAATCTCCGGTCGAAAGCGGAAGTACATATATAGAAAATATTTCTGATCGCTAGCTGTGCATCATTTAGAACAAAATCGGTACCTTTTGTAACATTAGGTCATACCAATTTGCTTTTATGTTTAGCGTTGGGTTTATTTTGTGAAACCAAGCTACATATTCAATAAAACGAACCAACTGGTTCCGAAAGAAACCCCAAAAGCTCTCTCATAGACTAGAGTCAGACTGAGACAAATGCATGCGATTCATCAAAGTTTTCACATTGTATCAACCAATGAGCCTTTTCCTATAATTACATGAAACAAATGCTCATGGAACACGACAAAACATGATATGTAACAACGTGAGCACTGAAATATACCAAGATCAATGATATTTTGGGTTCTGGGTGAAATTTTGAAATGCTTTTCATTAACGATAAATTATGAAAAATAACAAAGGGCAATAACTCCTGAATCAGGAAGTGTGGAGTTATGGTTCTTGTGCACTGCACTTCTCATCACGAACTATCTACCTATGATGTTTCATGGTAATACCTCTTATAGCTTTTAGCTTTTGTGTTATGCTTTGTAAATAAGTAGTTTGTAAATAAATCATATCTTGTATAATGGAGCCATATTCATCTATCTGATAGTGAGGAAATGCGCTCTTAATATATTGACCTCTTTCGTTGGCGTTATCTTGTTTTAAAGATAAAATTCAGTATGTATACATGTTATAGATAGCAAAGGGCTTGGAAGGCGACTGAATTAATACACGAATGTTACGTGCATTACATGCTGAACGCCATGAGTAGAATATTTCCTTAATGTATACTGTTTTATGTTTGCTCGACTTTTACTTACAATATCTGCACGTTTCCATCCATGCAAGCATGTAGTTTTGTCACTCTTCTAAATGTAACATCTTTTTTTGTCTGTAAGTCACCTGTTAGTGGAGTTTTCTACTTTTAAATGAAACACTTGTATTGTCATATCCTACATAAAATGTATCAAAAAATCTTTAGAATTTCTTTCAGAAGGCGGAAACTAATGTAAATACTAATCAGGCTCCTTCGCCCATAGTCGTTTTTTCCGGAAGCGAAGTGTCGAGCGAATCAAGGCCCATGGAAACAATTTTAATGAAATTCGACCAACTTACAGTTGCTGATATTTTTTTTCATTTCGTGAAAATCGTGCTGATGGAATAAATTTACTTTCACCTCAGTTTAGAATTACTTTTTGCATTTATGTTCAGCCTGATCGAGACACTCTCGACGTAACGAAGTTTCAGACGAGATAACTTCAAGGGAAGAAGACAATATTGTAAAGTGAGAACATATATCGTCACCAGACAGATAGGTAGGCCCATAATAATCAAGCTACCTAGTGACAAAATATTTACCAATTTTTACCCATCGATTAAGATAGAATAATCCCACTAGATACCTTAAATATTCCGTGAACACACTTCAACGTTAAAATTGTGACATTTAACGGCAGATATTTGCGACAGTCGGGGCGATTGTGGCAACGTTTCGACATTAGAAGGCAAGTGTGGTATTTCATGGCGTTGTGACATTTAACAGTGTCACAGTGAACTCGGATGTAGCGAAAGGTCTAATAAAGCGAATGAATTATTGTTTCTCAACCACTCTTCTGTTTGTTTCAATGAAGTTGATATAACGCTATATCGATATTGTGACATAGATATTCGGGTTCCAAGCACTTCGCTAAAAGTGCATCAGCTGTACTCGATCTTTACTTGGTGCGCTTTCAGACATATGGCTTTTGATGTGATCAAGTTCTTTAACAGTACTTAATTATAAGTTTGCATTCAAATATTGTTCATACATATGTATATGTTCATCCATAAAACATTCATTTTGGTGTCTCCTTGTCAGTATATTTGTAGTAAAAGAACCCTTTTCATATCTTTTATTTACCTTTTTAGATAAAGTCGTTTTTATTTACGGCAGCTAAACAAATTAAAGTCGATTTTGCCGTGCTTAGACTTGGATATGTATAACTTAAAGTTGAAAATGTAAGCAATGTTATTCGTAGCTTTACAAAAGCTTCTGAAAAAATACAGTAAAAAGTCGATATTGAAACCACTTTCAGAACCAGAAAAATTGGTCGTAATAATGAAGTGGTCAAGTGGAATTATAGGGGAATTATTGAAAGGCGATCCAAAAATAAGTGGTCGTTATAACAAGGTGGTCGTAATATTGAAGTTGTCGCTATGTGAAGTTTAACTGTATAACATTATCAAACAATCAATGAAAAAGTGTGTAAATATTTATGTATGTTCCTACTTACTTTGAAGTTTTTAAGGGTAGCTAACTCTTTTTGATCATAATTGATTGAAAGAAAATTCCCACTTACTGTTTTGTTTATTACTTGAGGTTTTACTGTACATTGAAAATCATACATTGAGTTGAGTAATGAAGAGTCACATACCTGTAGCAATGAAAAGATGTATATGGCATAAATAAGTATCATTACTGTTTTATTCCGATCCTTATTAGCCACCAGTACCCAACGAATGTGAATGAGTTTTGAAATGTAATGATAAAATCTATATTTTATATTGATCATGTATTCTACTTACACTGATAACATTTCACGTAATTTGTTTATTCAGTGAGATAAGAATAAGGATATCGACATATTTGTTATAGAAAATAAATGTTAAACTCAATCTTATTATGATCCATAAAACATTTCATTCCTATAAAGGTCCAGGAAGTGAGACATAATTTTACAAAATATTGCATAACAAGTCTTTGTAGGAAAAAAATACTAAATTAGGTATTTGCGCACTAATGTTATGAAAATAATGTTCGAAATATGCATCGCACGAAAAATTGAGGCGTTCGAATACGAAAATTCTCGCGAGATCCCGTGGGCAGAATTCTGCCCGGATTTTGACCAAAATTGACCATCAGCGTCCAGAAAATACCAGCGTACCATACCTGTATAGACAGAGTCAACGGGAACCAGTTTAGGTATTATCTTGGGTAAAATGGATAATTCATTCATGTGCATTTACTCCGGAGTCACCACAAACTGGTTCCCTTTGACTCTGACTGTACCTTGGTGCATTGCAACTGGGACTAATATCGGTCCCAGATTGTCACCTGGAACAGAAGCCATTTTAAGGTTCAATAGAACAATAGTTCTTCATATACACTGAGAGAAAAAGTTTAGCAAGTTTTTTACGCCTTTATTTTTCGTCTATAAATCAACGTCACTAAAACATTTCCGTATTGGACAATTGTGCCCATTCATTGACAGCATGATTTCACTTGTTTTTGTTCACTAGACCATTATGTAATCGTGAAACGTCACTTTCACGAAAATCACGTGCAGTATGTGTACAGCAAATCGGATGATCCTCCGCGGGTCACAAAGTACACAGTTCGAGAGCTTTCTTATCGTTTGCGCATAAACTGGAAAATTATCTTTGAAAATCAATGATGGAACGTCGGCCTGGAATTACGTTTGAGCAACGTGAGAGCCATCGGTATGCTTACCTCGGCAAGAGACGTTGCTCGACATTTCCATCGCCACGAATCGACAATAAGTCGACTGCTGAACAGATTTCAGCAAACTGGGAACGTCGCAGACCGACCCAGTTCAGGCAGACCTCGTAAAACCACGCCGCAGGAAGACGGTATTCTCACGACGTCATCTCGACGCAATAGATTTCTTTCTAGTCGAAATTTAGGTCGTTTGCTGAGGAATGCTACTGGCAAAAGAGTTTGCGACAGGACGGTTAGAATTAGGCTACGTGCCGCTGGATTGAAAGCGTGTCGTCCCTACGTTGGCATTCCGCTGACGTTGCTTAAAGTACATGTATAGTCAATAATTCATTTAAAAAGAGAGCAAACTCAGTTGTGACTAAAACTGAAATTTTGTGCATGAAACATTTAGTCTCATAATTACTATAATTTGTTTAAAGGTTAATTGACCTATATAAAGACAAATTTTTCGTTATGTATATATAGTTTATTTTATGCAATGTGGAACAGGTATACGATGTTACTAACAAACAGTCTTGAAGTTGAAATTGTTTCGTCTGCTTGTCGCGAATTGATGCAAGAGTGGTGTGGAGAGATTACCCTAAGTGTCAGCGAATTTTTTATGGTCAGCAAAAAAGGGAGTAAATCAATGAAGTTTTCCTTTAACACGCAAAAGTACCTCAAAATTGTAATTATTTTATCCCAATGTTGAATTTGCAACCATGTTCGGCGCAACGTAAAATTTATATTAACGTGAAAATCACTGTATCGTATTCTGCGGTCGTGCGACTGTAAGTGCGGTACGTAATAGCTGCGTGCTGGAACATCAAATCAGGACCTATACATAACATGCGCTGAAAATATGCGCTGGACCAAATAGAACTCTTCGAGTGTCATCCATTTAATATTTCAAAAGAAAAAACATGTTTTCTGGTGCTTTTTCCATTTTTATTTTTCATTCAACTCTCACACACGTAATAAATTTAACTGCTTTAACGATGTGTTTTAAGTACCACTACTTATATTGTTCAAGGTCACTGCATTGTTGAAATTCATCATATACCAGATTGTGTGAGGATGTTGGGCTAGCAAGCACAATCTAAATGGGTACATCACTATGTCGCTCATTTGCACAACAGTCAACATTGTATAACTTGTAACACAACATATTTAATAAAGACCAACATTCATTAATTACTCATTCTAGCTACATAGGATGACAGTTACATTGTGTCGTGTTTGTCATTTGTTGTTTCTGTATTTTTGCACGCAGGCACAATTTGCAGCATTTATATTTCTTTATTTCAACTATAAATAATTACATTTCATGTGGAGTAACTATTTCAAAAGACCCAAACTGGACCTACCATATAAATAACATCACCTCTAACGCAAAAAGCTCCCTTAAAATTTATCCAAAGAAACATGAAAACCCAAAACAGGCAAGTCAAAACTTCAGCATATGTAATTTATGTAAGACCGCAACTAGAACACTGCTCAATAAATATGGCACCCTTGGCAGAAACATCTAACCTATAAAGTTGAAAGTGTACAAAGAGCTGTGGCTAGATAGGTTTGCAATGATTTTGATTTCCAAAGTAGTGTCACACAAAAGTTACATAACCTTGGCTGGCCACTTAGCTCACTTAATTATGCTATTACCAACCAGTAAGGTATAATAAAGAACAGTGTGTTGCCCAATATGTTACGTTAAAAATACACATAGAAAGAGATTATTTATTCAAAATATCATCAGGATTAAATCTACTGTTGAATTATTATTATTTCTAAGGAATTATTTCAAGACAAGTCACAATATACTGTTGAATTATTATAATTGCTGAAGAATTATTTCAAGAATTTTCTGATTCTGACATTGCTGAACACTTTAGCATGTTGGAATACAGAAACAAATCAACAGAATCCACTGAACTAATGAATTTAAGGTCAATTCTCCAGGATTAATGCTTAATTAAGTGCTTTGTATTGTAATACTTCTTTACCATTGAAATATATGGTAAATAAATTCTATAAGATTAGCCTCCCTTTAATTGGACAAAAACTAATTTCATCAATGTTGGAGCCTTTATTTGAATGGTTTATTAAGGAATAATGACAACGATAAGCAAGAGTATTGAAACTTCTGTGATTTTACAGTTTGAAATAATTTCTGAAGATTTAAAGACTGTATGTCTTACATTAGATCAATTAATTATAAAACTATAAGCTAGAAGTCATAAAAAATAAATTGTCAATCACTCAGATGAAAATTATTTATTAGCTGGAACTACATGTATGGATAGCTGGAACTACATGTATGGATATTTCATTCAAATAATATTCCTTCACAAGTTTGGTGACTGTTACACAGTTTTTCTGATATATGCTGTATTGTTTGCAGCTGTATTTAATATAAAATTTATGTATCAAAACTTTTCTATTGAATGGTTAATTTTATTGATGGAAATCATTCTTACATGTTTAGGCAGAGTTGGAACAGTGCAAATTTTGCATCAGAGGATGCTGGTTTATATTTTGATTTATATGGATTATTGAGAAATGTCAACATTATAACCTATATTCCCTGTTTATGTGTAAAATTAGGCATGAATTTGTACAATAGAGACATAGTTCTATGATCTTGATTGTTTTAATGACAAGCACAATGATCATCATTACCTTCAATTTTAGTATGCTTAACTTTAGTTTGTAGCATATACATTTTTACCATGACTTAGCTTTTCCTCACAATATATTTTCGTCATATATCTTTGACTATTATTGCATGTTGTATGTATTTGTTTATATAATGGACTTTGTAGACAAAAATTATGTTTTGTTCTGTTCATAAATATAGTTGCCTAATCATTTTCTAGTGTGCAGCCTATTTGTTGATAGGCGACAGTGATTACTGCAGAAAGATCATCAGAGAATCCAGAATTTTCATCCTTAAAATTTGATTCGACAGGTCATGGTTCCACAGATCAAACTGTCGGTGATTATGATGCTTGGAAACAAAATACTTACATAGACAAAATAGGTTGTCAATTCTAAACATTAATCACAACAAAAATCATTCCTTAAAAAGTGATTTTATTCATTTTGGTACAACAACTGACACTATAAGCGTAAATAACAAATGAATGTCTAAAAGCAGATATTGTTTTACTCATATAGTTCAAGATTTTTATAAAACAATCTGAATCTATATATCTGAAATTCAATGTTAACAGGCTACACACATGCTGATAGCTGCAATATTATTTTCTTGAGTCATTGTACATGTATATTTATGTAACAAATGAAAATGAACATAAACTGAGTGTTCCACAATTGATGAAATGATATGATGCCATTAGATTGAATGTATCAGAATAAATTGCAAATAACTGTATTCTCAAGTGAAACATTAATTTGTACAAAAATAAACTCCAAACAATACATGTGATAGTTGTTTATAGTAATTCTTTTTAAATGTAAGTTAATATAATAAATACAGTTAATTACTAACAGAAGAAACTTATTTTTTAACAGATTATCTTGAACAAAACTGTTTTTTTTTTCATTAATGGAACATGAGATTTCACATCAGAATGTCAACAAGCATTTTAACCAGTACATAAATACATGAAGATATGTTTGTTGTTTCATAATAATAGTCAGCAACACAATACTATACTGTACTGTTCTTGTCCAAAAAACACAAACACTAACCATGATTAAACACACTGGTTCGGTCCTGACACACTTTACTGGACATATTACATAAATTTGTATTGTATTTCTGTAAGTAAAGTCAGACTATTAGGTGTCACTTTTTCATGTTACACTCCTCAATTCATCAAATTTTGTAAAGTACTCCATTCTATAACCAAACTTTCAAGTAGGCAGAAATCTACTCATCACCTCAGAACAAGGTCAAAGTAAGAGTGTTTTTCAGTTTCATGTAGTCTGTATCCAGTGGTCCAGTATCACATGGTATATGTTTATTCTATCATCTTTGCTGTTCTCATCATTGCTGATGTTTGAATCACAAAAGCTTCTTCCTGAAATTTATGCTGACAGTTTACAATGGATATTATAATAAACAAGTCATTTGTGCTGACAGTTTACAATGAATATTATATTAAACAAGTCATTTATGCGGATAGTTTACAATGAATATTATATTAAACAAGTCATTTATGCTGACAGTTTACAATGAATATTATATTAAACAAGTCATTTATGCTGACAGTTTACAATGAATATTATATTAAACAAGTCATTTGTGCTGACAGTTTACAATGAATATTATATTAAACAAGTCATTTATGCCAACAGTTTACAATGAATATTATATTCCTCACAACATGCGAAATACAGAAATGAGTAGATTCAATGTCTGGTCAGAGTTACTGTTCCTACCCTGAGATATAAACACCTATGTCAGTGCTCTGATAAGATTATAAGTTTAAGGTAAAAAGTAACATAATAAAATGCCATTTTAAAGAAAAATGTAAACACTGACAATTTACATTTTAGTTTATTCTCCAGTGTCAGGTAAACAATGTTAGTCGATTAAACACAAAATAGAAATTTCAATAATTCATTACTTTAATGGTTTCTTTTCACTTTGAATACATTGTCACATTTGTTATATAAGTAAACTTCAAATTTTACCAGGATAGAAATTGAAGTTCAGTATAGTGAACATATATTGGTGTCCAGTCGGGAATATAGTAGTCTGACAATATAGCGTACAATGTATTGCATCATATTAGCTTATGACTTTTTGTTACGATTCCACTTAGAAGTAAGCTATTTAATTTCTTGACAACACAAATATTGAATTTTGAATTTACCTGACAGCATTTGATGTAATTATCAGCTTGATATAAATCTTCATCATAACTTCTCTTCATCATGGTTGTTTAGAAATCACACCAAGCCATACCTGGAAATGTACAATATACAAACAAAATTAAAAAGGAGGTATTGACCATTGACAATCAGACAGAATCGCTGATAAACCAAAACGTCCATACCCGTGAAATCATGTGATACAGGAATCTCCTCCTTATAAAGTGAGAACATAGGACTGTAGAGATGATATTTAGACATATCAGTGAGACATGACCTGCAGGTATGAACTCCTGAATCATCAGTCAGTTTGTAGACTGCAATTATGAACCCTAGATTCGTCAGCAAGAACGTGTGCTGCAGATATGAACTCCAAATTTACCAGTGAGATCATGACTGATTTTCAAACCTAAAGTGGACTCTGAAACGTCAAATGAATAAAATGTTTCATAAAATAGTGCAGTTTTACAGTGCTGTAAAATGTGTGAATGCTAAAACAATAAAATCACGAAGGGACCAAATCATAAATAATAAAAGTGCAAAAGAGTAAAATTGTAAAAGATTCAAAATTCAAAAGGATAAAATGATTAAAACAGTAAAAGAATAAAATCATAAAATAGTAAAAGTACACAAGGTAAAATAATAAAAGATTAAAATAATAACATCATAACAGCCTAAAAGGACAAAAATCATAAAATAATAAAAATTGTAAAATAATAAAACCTTAAAATTATAATACCATAATAAGAATAAACATTTTAAAAGTAAAAGTTTAGAATGATAAAATCATAATGAATAAAATTTGAAAAGGATTAAAATGTACATTTGTAAAAATCTTTAAAGGATAAAATCACAAGAGTAAAATAGTAGAAGGAATATATATCCTATATACCAAGAAATACCAAGTAGAGTTCACTTACAGAAATCTTCCTCTTTGTTGTATCAGCATTGGTAATCTGGTTTGGTCTCGTTGATATTTGCTGTCGATTGGTCGTCTTGATTCTGTTAGTCATTGACACAATTCAGGACAGTCCTCCCCATCTGTTGGAATAATAAAATATGTGGTTCTCCTATAAATATTGGATAATGAAGTCAACTTTGCATACAAGTTAAATTAGTCTAATAAAATCAGCTGACTTATTCAATAAAATAAGTCAAAATTACGCAGAGTGCAGCTCAAACAGAATAATAACAGAATAAGTAGACTGTAATTCATACTTTTATATCATCCACACATTCATTAGGTTTTCTTGGTGATGATGTGACAGGTCCACAAATAACCACCCTAGAATTGAAACACACGTCATTAGAACTATATTATTAGTATGAATATCAATGAAACCACTATAAAAATTATTCATTTATCAGAGCAACAGATAAGCTTTCTCAGTGAATTGGGTATTACTCCATGATTTCATTTCAAATTGGGTATTTGCTAAACATAATTGGGTTTCCTGAAACCTGTTAGTCCATGACTTTTACATCAATTGGGAATTCATGCTCTTAATTATCAAGTCCAAACTGTACACATTTGGTTGTCTTTGAACCGCATCGCAACAACGTTTGTCCGGGACTATGAGGAACGACTGACAGACGAAAATGACTATATGCGTGTATATTCATGAAAATTGGTTTCGATACGCATCATAAATATTTAAATTGGGTATTTTGCTTTTGTAGTCGCTTTTTGATTCGCATCTAAAATAGTTTCAATTGCGTATTTTGTAAATTTAATTGAGTAAATACGCAAATACGCAGCTTATCTGTAGCTCTGATTTATATAATTTTAACTCCACGTAGTGAGCAGTCATTGATTTGACATTACACCTTAATTATCATTAAATAGATAAATAAGTCCAAGCATGATTATCAAATAAGTTCAAGAAAAGAGACTGTATTCAAACTTTGATAATTCTTTTCACTTTATCTGTAAAATAAATGACTGTGATAACAGACCAAATAATAAATGCACAGCAAATTTCTTATTCAACAAAAAACATTACTAATATCATTTATATATTCCATACAAATGTTGATGCGTCCAAACAAATGTCTAACACTTTCAAAACATGACATTCATCGCTCGATTGGTATCTATCATCTGATAACAGATATGTGTATAATCACCTGAAAAATCCAAGCGATCTGACATAATTCACTCAAATTCATGGGAGCAAGACTTTTCGACCCCAAGACTTTTCGACCCCAGGTCAAAAGTCAAGACTTTTCGACCCCAAGACTTTTCGACCCCAATATTCCCAATCTTAAGACTTTTCGACCCCAATAATTTTGGAATGTTATGGTGGTGTATTTTTTATGTATAATATATTTGAATGTAATGACGTATTTTTATATGAAATTCATATATCTAACGATGTAAATTTTTATCTACTATTGTAAAATATGATTAATAATTTATTTATATTTATTTGTATTGGTATTTTCTTTGATGTATTATTAAGAAATAAATGTATAAATGAAAATATTGGATGTTGATGTTTTTTGTACATAAAATTCATAAATCTAACGATGTCAAGCTGTGCATCATTCTTACAATTATTTAACAATTATAGCCGCCAGAAATACTGAATTGTTGTTAATTTCGTTCTAATTTCATTTTAATCATTAAGTTTGCCAAACACCAGCTAATTGTACAAATTAAGGTTGTTTGAAATACAGACAAAACCAAATATAAAAAAAACAAGCTGGAATAATCGAATATTAAGTATTATGTTTGCAAAAAAACTCGTTAACTTGACAATTAGAGCAACAAAGTTACGCGTGCAATTATTCAAAAAGTAATATATTGAAATCCGACAAAAGAAAACAAAAATGCACGTGTAATTAAGTTATTGTCCGGAAACAATGCTAATTTACGTGATTATAACACTGACACAATTAACACCCAATTTACAGATGTGTTTGTTATTCCAAAAAATTATCGAGTTGATATCTTAATTCTTATAGCATATAAGTCCAACATTAATGGATATATTTTAATTAAAACGTGTGTGTTAATATACGTTTGGATGTCGGATTAATTTAAAGCCATTATTTATTTTTAGATGTTTGTTAATTTCTATTTTCTTAAAAGAGGTTTGCCGATTTTACAATTAAAAAAAAAACTACCTACCTGGCACAAATACACACATTTAATATGCACACACAATACACATATAATGCACATAATATCAATGTATAGATAGTATCTTGTGTTGTTGTTTTTAAGAAGTAGTTAAGTCTTTACAACTACCGTTTACAGACCATAAATATTACATACATAATTTCAATTTTATCGAGTAATCAGAAATAAAACACATTTCACAAAAATTATCCACAAATTCAATTACAATGACAAAATGGGGTCGAAAAGTCTTGGGGTCGAAAAGTCCTGGTCAATATTGGGGTCGAAAAGTCTTGGGGTCGAAAAGTCTGACATCCAAATTCATAAGTGATATGTCCACCCTACAAGTCACTAAGTACAACACAATGTTTTCCTTATGATACATTGGTCAAATAAAACACATCCACACATGTAATACATCTACACACAACTTAATCAATGTTTTATCACACAACATAAAGTATGCTCTACTACATTGATCTGTATATGCAATTATAAGGTTTGAAAGAATTTTAAAGGTAATTTGCTCGCGAATAGGAGGCACAAGACAGTTAGAATTTTCAGAAAGAATATTGCATGACATACCAAAAATACTCAGTAAAATTACAATTAGACCTTTAATTAAACTAAACAAAGTAAATTTAAGAATAAACTTACCCCTACTGGAGGCCAGAATCTCTGATAACAAAAATGTAAACACAAATCTTCCATGCTTTTTAAAACGAAAATGGACTGGTTCCCTTGGGCACTGTCCAAAACCTCAGTGCATTGATATGAACCGGGAAACAGTTACAAACAAAATGGAACAGACTAATGTCCGGTAAGACCGGTACCAATTATTAATAACTATCAGGTAACTAGTATCAGGACAGTCACATGATAATAATACGAATATACATCCATTCATCGACAAAATAACCACGCAACAATTAAATTACAACTCCCGTAATGACAGTTTCTGCACCAAGTTTGTTTAAAACTACGTAACTTTTTAAGGAATAGCTCAATTTTCTAATAACTGGTGTCTACAGATAGCTAATACATCATACTACACATAACCAATAAGCACATTGTCCAATTCAAAATAATGAAGCAGATATTTAATCTTTTTCCTCCGAAAAATCGTCAATTTCATTTAGTCGAACGCGACCTCGTAAAACCAAATTGATCAGAATTACAATACTGAATACAGCTTAAAACAGCAGGTAGAGGAATGACAACGCTTGCTGTCAATAAATATCTCTAAAATACACGGATCCGGCACAAAAGAATAATCCAGGAATGGTCTACTCATGTAAAATTAACAAAATCGTCGACTCCTTCATAGATTTCCACCTCGCTACGCCATTATGATTAAGCCAATGAAATGTCCGCTTACAAACAAATTACGGGGCAAAGGTCACCGCGTCATAATATTTGAAGTTACAATCATGCGACGATTTTGTGAATTGAACGTGAATAGAACGTTCTTGGATTGCATTTTTGCGCTGAATCAGTGTATGTTAGTAATATTTATTGTGTGTATGCGTTGTCAATAATGTCTTTCTTTCATCTGACATCTTGCTTCAGCTAAGGTAAAAATAGTCACATGTATAACAACAGACACATCCTGTATCTCAATGCTAGTTAAAGTATGTTTTCATATATTTTCTAAAATGTCAAGTAAACCATTACTAATATGACTAAGACCTATAAAATACATGTATATACATTATATTGTTGATAAAGAACAAAATAAATTTTATGTAACAACAACAGAAACTTCTAATCTAAATGATTTTTAAATTCAGTGATATAATCAGGCTAGATGAAGTTTTATTTTGTCATGTTATCTCATACCAATGCATGTTTTGAAATTCCCACAGTATCATTGATGTCCTTGCTGATAAAGTCTGTTGATAATTGCTCCTCATGGTATCTGTTGTTAATTTTTGCTTCTGCTGCTGCTGTCTGTTTGTTGGCTAGGCTCTGATGAGAAAATATAGACTTTATGTTGTGACTGCATTGATTGCTATTGCTGTTGTTATTGTTTTTGTTGTTGCTTCTGCTGCTGCTAGTGATGATGATGATTATTATATGTTTGTTGTTTGCAGTGAAGCTATTTATGATATGACGGCTGTTGACTGTTTATTCTTGAATTTTGAATAATTGTTGTTGCTGATGCTGCTGATGATAAAATACTGATTATGGAGATATCGATGATGATGATTAGATTTATTATTTTGGGCACGTTTATGAAAGCTGTCATGACTGCATCGTCAATATCAACTTCTTAGAATATTCTTTAATCCAGGTATTAGAAGGTTATTATATTATAATGGACCAGTGATAGTACAATTATTCAAAATTACCAGACATACCCCCCCCCAAAAAAAATGGCTCAAATAAAAATTG
Organism: Lutraria rhynchaena; assembly: GCA_008271625.1. Lineage (NCBI taxonomy): Eukaryota > Metazoa > Mollusca > Bivalvia > Venerida > Mactridae > Lutraria > Lutraria rhynchaena. Next base: position 4,706 of record VIBL01000242.1, on the reverse strand, counting down.
TCACAGAATGTGAGCCCATCCAGGATAATTTGGCATCATTTTTTTCTGAATAAAATGTATTACAATTTTACCATTAAAGGGCCAGTGACAAAAATATAATGGACAAATACTTGTAAATTCAGTAAATACCTTTATTTATGTTGATACCATACTAAATAGAAAAAAGTCAATTAAACAAAAACATTTTACATTGATACCATATTAAATAGAAAAAAAAACAAAAAAGATTTTAAATTGAAACCATGTGAAATAGAAATAAAATAAAATAAATAATATTTTACTCTGATACCATATTACATAGAAAAAAGTGTTAATGAAACAATAAAAATATTTTACACTAATACCATATTGAATAGAGAAAATAAAGCAAATAAAAAGAATATGAGTTGTTCAAATTTAGATAAATGAAGTCTCAAGTTGTTCTCACTTTGTTCTATAGAGTTATTCATTGAGCCAATCTGCTAAACTTGAAAAAAATACACTTTGACTAAAATCTTACCAATAAATGATATACTAGGAGAGACCTTCATATACTCTTATAAACAAAAATACAGATCAAATTATCGTGTTTAAACAGTAAAAATATAAATCCATATAAACCAAGTAAAATAGTATGCTTGTAGAAGAATTTGCCTAATTGGACATTTTATTTTTAGAAACAGTGACAAAATATATAGAACAAATGCTTGTAAATACTTTTATTTTACATTGATACCATATTAAACAGAAAAAATAATAAAACAAAATTTTTCATTGAAACCATATTAAATAGAAAAAAATAATAACAAAATAAGATTTTGCATTTTAACCATATTACATAGAAGAAAATGTTAATAAAATAAATACAAAAATTTACATTATATTAAATAAAAAATAAAACTAATACATGTAGAAACAATATGAGTTGTTCTATAAATGAAGTTTCAAGTTGTTCTCACTTTGTTCTATTGAGTTATTGAGCCAATCTGTTAAACTTAAAAAAATACACTTTGACTCAAGTTTTAAATGATATACAAGGACTGACCTTCACATGCTCATAAAAACAAAAATACTCATCAAACTATCATGTTTAAACAGTAAAAAATCCATATAAATCAAGTAAAATATTAGGCTTGTAGTAGAATTTACCTAATTTGACACTTTGTTGTTAAAAACTGCTTGTAATGATTGGTTAACCAAATATGCTGCAAGCCAGCTACCCCAACACTAACTCAATTTGGATTGAGGGGGCAGGTAGGGAGGATCCAAAGCTCAGACCAGCGAAAAGGGTCTCTCCGCCACGTGGCTTGATGTTAAAAGTCAATACATCAAATCATACCAGTAATGCATGCAGTACATTTCTCTTAACTTATGACACATTCACAAGATATCTTTTTCACAACGTGATTGTATTTCATTTACAATCTTGCTTTATGGCGTAGTATCCACGTTGTGCCATCTTCTCGTAGTATCCTCTCTTGACTGAGGGACTCTCTACATTACAATGTAGAGTCCCTGGTTGACCTCGCAAATAGAAAAAAGAGAAAACAATTAGAAAGTTCTTAAAACAGGATAAATAAACATTTTCATTAGATACGTTTGTGAGCTCATTCATCCATACAACTTACAATGAAGCCAATATATTCAATGATGCATTATTACACGTGCTCAATCTACCTTAAAATATGACACTTCCTGAATAATTGATAGGAAACTAGACAACCATCAAATAAACCATAATTTCTGACTAGTTCCACCACAATATTCATTCTTAGTGGAAGCGTCCACAACCAGTTTAACCAAGATTCCCTACTTTCGTCCAACTGCAGAGCACACCACATATATTAACTTTTACCCCTATATGTCCAACTTGAATCTAAATACGCGACTCGGAGCACCTGGCATGGTAAGGAGCCTACAACTCAAATTGGGATGCAGAAGGATAGTTAACCAATAAGCTGAAATAAACAAAAAATCCAATTGTGTGTAAGGAACCTGTGTAATACACACCTATATAGTGTACTACAGGGGGAGCAGACCCACAGAAATCCACAGGCAGACAGATCTGGATTGTGAATAAAGCAAAGAATATTCATAGTAAGGCTTTCCATGACAAAAGATGAAGAATAGTGATGTGAATGTATGTGACGGTGAGTGTAGGTGTGTATTGTGTGAGTGTGTGACTAGATTAACATACCTGAAAATACATGAACACATGAATCTATGGACCAGAAAATGTATCATTCACGAACAAAAGTAACGGCACCAGCCTTTTCCTACTCTCCTATTCAATTCATAGTGGCATCAGTTCACATATTCTAAGCCGGAGTCGAGGTCCGGAAGATATGCTTATGTGAACCTAGTCATACTTAAAATGAATGAATGGAGAGATTACTTTCCTTGTCCGCAAATTGGCATTCATCTGACAGATTTTCATGTGAACCAGTAAGAAATATAAAAAGAACTTACCATTTTCAATGTGCAACCATATAACACCATCTTCCCATAGTATCCACGTTGTGCCATCTTCTTGTAGTATCCTCGGTTGACTGAGGGACTCTACATATATTACAATGTAGAGTCCCTGGTTGACCTCGCAAATAGAAGAAAAGAAAAACAATTAGAAAGTTCTTAAAAGAGGATAAATAAGCATTTCAGAATTTCAAAAGGGAGTAGTGTTCACATGAATCTATGGACCAGAAAACACATAATTTACAAACGGAGGAGAAAAAGTAACGGCACCAGCCTTTTCCTACTCTCCTATTCAATTCATAGTGGCATCAGTCCACATATTCTACACCACTTTCACCAAACAGAGCGTCTAAAAGCCACCTAACCTTTAACCAACCATCTATAGAACACTCAGCAAAAAGGAGAGAAGAATTATTATGCAGACACGCAAATTTCATTATAGATTTTGTCTACATAATCGGACCCACTGAGGTTTTTGCGCAGGAATCATGTGATACGCCAGTCCACTAAAGGTTATATGTACATATAACTTACTGATAAGTGGGCATGCCTCATGCCAAATCACCTCCCCAGTATGTAAACATACCGTCGCCCGGAAGGCATTCAACATGTGGCAGCCTAACGGCTGGACATAACGCAATCATCCCACTAGCTGAGTGCTCAGAAAATAATTAAGCCAAATTTGACTCTTAGACGATGTCGAGATCCGGAGGATAAGTTTATGTGAACCTAGCCATGCTTAAAATGAATGAATGGAGAGATTACTTTCCTTGTCCGCAAATTAGCATTCATCTGATAGATTTTCACATGAACCGGAAAGAAAGATAAAAGACCTTACCATTTTCAATGTGCTACCTGGTTCCAAAGGGAATCCACATGACTATCCATCTTCCCATAGTATCCACGTTGTGCCATCTTCTCGTAGTATCCTCGGTTGACTGAGGGACTCTACATTACAATGTAGAGTCCCTGGTTGACCTCGCAAATAGAAAAAAGAGAAAACAATTAGAAAGTTCTTAAAACAGGGTAAATAAACATTTTCATTAGATACGTTTGTGAGCTCATTCATCCATACAACTTACAATGAAGCCAATATATTCAATGATGCATTATTACACGTGCTCAATCTACCTTAAAATATGACACTTCCTGAATAATTGATAGGAAACTAGACAACCATCAAATAAACCATAATTTCTGACTAGTTCCACCACAATATTCATTCTTAGTGGAAGCGTCCACAACCAGTTTAACCAAGATTCCCTACTTTCGTCCAACTGCAGAGCACACCACATATATTAACTTTTACCCCTATATGTCCAACTTGAATCTAAATACGCGACTCGGAGCACCTGGCATGGTAAGGAGCCTACAACTCAAATTGGGATGCAGAAGGATAGTTAACCAATAAGCTGAAATAAACAAAAAATCCAATTGTGTGTAAGGAACCTGTGTAATACACACCTATATAGTGTACTACAGGGGGAGCAGACCCACAGAAATCCACAGGCAGACAGATCTGGATTGTGAACATACCAATGAATATTCATAGTAAGGCTTTCCATGACAAAAGATGAAGAATAGTGATGTGAATGTATGTGACGGTGAGTGTAGGTGTGTATTGTGTGAGTGTGTGACTAGATTAACATACCTGAAAATACATGAACACATGAATCAATGGACCAGAAAATGTATCATTCACGAACAAAAGTAACGGCACCAGCCTTTTCCTACTCTCCTATTCAATTCATAGTGGCATCAGTTCACACATTCTAAGCCGGAGAGGAGGTCCGGAAGATATGCTTATGTGAACCTAGTCATACTTAAAATGAATGAATGGAGAGATTACTTTCCTTGTCCGCAAATTGGCATTCATCTGACAGATTTTCATGTGAACCAGTAAGAAATATAAAAAGAACTTACCATTTTCAATGTGCAACCATATAACACCATCTTCCCATAGTATCCACGTTGTGCCATCTTCTTGTAGTATCCTCTGTTGACTGAGGGACTCTACATTACAATGTAGAGTCCCCGGTTGACCTCGCAAATAGAAGAAAAGAAAACAATTAGAAAGTTCTTAAAACAGGATAAAAATAAGCATTTCAGAATTTCAAAAGCATTTCAGAATTTCAAAAGAGAGTAGCGTTCACATGAATCTATGGACCAGAAAACACATAATTTACAAACGGAGGAGAAAAAGTAACGGCACCAGCCTTTTCCTACTCTCCTATTCAATTCATAGTGGCATCAGT